>VXBB01024238.1:315285-326758 GCA_013399915.1 Illadopsis cleaveri | reverse complement strand
TGGCTCAGAAAAAGCCATAAACTGTAACAGGAAGTCTGTTTTTAGTGTGACTGCAAAAAATGTTTAAACTTAATTAGCTCATCGTTGTCTTTAACTTATCCACACAAAAATTAGCATAAAGCACTATAGTAGATTTATCATTGATGGGATTAAAATGATAATTTGTAGTATAACCTGCAAGCAAAAGAAGTTTTTCTGGGTTACTTTCACAACAGAATTGGTTTATTTTTGTTTAGTGTTGTGTTCTTAATTTTTTTTTGTTTGAAATAATGAGAACAAAGAAGAAGATAACTAGTTATAAATCTTGAGCAAACTTACTGTACAAAAGACACCAAAATAAGTGAAAAAATGAAAGCAAATTAGGAGACAGAAAGGGAGAATGAACAATTGCTGGCCTAAAAGTAGCTCTCTCGAGTTGATGACCCAAAAACACCACAATAGCTCTCAGATCACTTTAAATTCTGCTTTGTAGCAATGTGGCACCTACAATGTATGACTAGAATTAAAAAGGGTCAGAAGAGACAGAAGACTTAGAGATCACTAATTCTGAGCGGTTTGATATTTACTCTTTAGCTTTTCTGAAAGCCGAGGGAAATTATTATGGATTCATATATTTCAATCTCACACAGCTCTATTATTGTTCATTTTTTCATTCAGAGCTGAGAGAACAATTAAAACAAAAAATACAAAGCAATTTAAACAGGGACATTCCTGAACTCTACTAGACCTACAAGGCAACACTCAGAGCTCCAGTTCCTATCCGGGTGGTCCCTCCCAAAGACTTTTTTCCAACACAAGTGGGAGGTCACCTTGAAGATTTCAGGGACAGGGATTGTATTGTACAGGATACATACTCCTGAAGAGTTGCATTGTGTTGCAATGCAATTTTTATTTAAAACCTTGCCCTCCCCATGACTCTGCTCTAAGCATTTCCCTTGCCTCCCTCAGTCAAAGTTTAAGGTGGCAGAGCAAGTACCACGTGTATTTGTGCCCTCTTGAAAACCTAAGGCAGGGAAAATAGAAGATATCTTCTGAGCCAAAGAAATCCTGTATCACAAAGGAGTTAATGATTATTTCTCTAGCTTTAGAGGATTTGTTTTACTTTGTTTTGGTTAAACTGGAATCGTTTCCCACAATACTGCGATCAAAATCTGCCATATCCTACTGCGCCTTTGGATCCTTCTGACCTTGTTTCAGCTTACACTTCAAGACGAGCTCAAGCTACCCAGGCTGCAAAATATCAGCATTGTTAATATTTAAGTCTCAGCAGCACCCAGAGATGCACTGTTCCAAGCACAGTAGTGTAATAGCCCAGACTATTCTGGCATTCCAGAAAGTTCATTTACATGTAGACCATGTGCTCCACCCAAGATATGTAATGTGCAAAAAGTCAGGAGGAATCCCAGAGGCAATTCAAGTAGCCCCAGGTCTGCATTTCAGCCTTGGAAATATTTAGACATAGATTCTGTAATGTGACCCACTATTTTCAGGCAATAGAAGTTTGAAAGGAAAAGTTAGACATCACATGGTTGGGCTGTTTTGTCTTATCTATGTTCAAATAACCAGGAAAGAAGAAATCAGTGTTTTCTGGGCATTTGGAAAAAATGGAACTGAATAAATTGTTCAAACATCATCCTGCAATCTCAATGCAGGAGTGCTTTCTCCATGCATTTTATCCTAGAAAGTTTCAAAACTTAGATTTAATCTTTCAAATCACTGGGAATACGATCCCAGCAAACAGAAGAGTTTAACTACTGTACCACACAATGTGATGTGTAATTATTTTCTGACAGTATTTACCAGAAATCTGGGTAGTTTTCATACTTTTAACTCATAGAAAACATTCAGCCTGTTCCAGTAATAAAGATACCTGTCAGTATATTACAGATAGGAACTCACATACTGAATAATCTTAACTTGTTCAGTCAAGCAAGTTTTCATAGTAGGAATTTTTTTTACAGCCTCAGTTATAAAATGCTTTTTGATCCTGCTCAGACTTAATATAAAGTGCAGTGACTCTATCAGAAATAAGATCAAACTAAGCAGGTTAATTCCCTGGTTTATGACATTTTTTCCATTAATACAGAGCCAAGTCACCAAATTTTATTTAATAAGTACTCAGTCTTAAGATCTTTCATTATCATTGCCCAAGTAACAGATGGTTTGGTTACAAAACAAGATGGTATTCAGTGGAATCAAATCAGTAACAGTCTGTCACACCACCTTCTATTCTTTGTGCATTTGCAGGCACTGGACTGGCTGAGCCTATTCCCACTTTCTCCTGACTTACAAAACCAAAGACTCCAGATGTGGTTGTGTGGAGCTGCCAGGTGCTGGGAATACCCCTCTCCATTCCACTGCAGAAAGGGGATAATATTTAAGGTGTTTTTCTGCATTTCCTCTCTCCTTTTACCAAAGGTCACTTCTTTGGCATATCTTCATCTGTGATGGATTTCTGACAGATAATCTCAAGCCATGCAACCCATCTCTGTGCAAGGACCAATTTTGGACTCCCTCATACCACTGGTGGCCTCTCTGCTGGAGATCTCCTGGCCTTTCACCTCACTCAGTAACTGATTATGCATCTGGCACAGGTTTCTCCCTAATTGTCCTTCACAGCATGAACTACTGTCCTATTCTGCCTCTCTCTGCAGCCCATCTTTTCCCACTATTAAAGAGCATGCAAGTGTAGGGCAGGACTGGACAATTATTTTTCTCATGCTTCTGAAAAAAAAAGGGAAATTTTAACTGAAAAACTGAAAGAGGGAAATAACTGACAGCTTTTAAACAGTTTTTCTAGAAACTTGATATTTTCTGCATATTTAATTTTCAGTGTCCAGTTTTATGTTTGGGCAGGTCAGGGGGAAATCAACCAGGCATTGTGACATACTCTTTATAACCTACAAAACCAGCTGTACTTTTTTCACTTATTTCTACATGGCTTCTTTAAATAGATGCAGAAATAAAGTTTACTAGAGTATCTAATGATTTTTTTAAAGTTTAAAGCAGGTAGCCTGCTGAAGTCCCAGGATGAACACCTCTTTGTTCCTTTTGACCTGTCACACTGAGATTAACAAATCTGTGACCCATAAAACAAGGTTAGATAGGGGAAACCAACTGCAACCTCTTCGTTCAGTCCCCAGAGAAAAGAGTATGTGGAAGACAGCCAAAGGTCCACTGAGCAACAAAATGGTAAAAGAAAATGTATTACTAGGTTTTGATATTCTTTATCTTTCTTTTCCATTAGAAGCATGTGAAGAAGCAAACCCTCAGTTAAATACAGCTTTACAAAGGTATGTGTAAAAAACAAGACCTGTAAAAACATTTGGGCAAGATGTTTTGTTAACTTAGATTCAGATCACCAAGTAGAGACAATAAATAAAAAATTCTATTTTATTTTCAGGGATTTTTTTCCCTATTATTTCCCTTGTCAGCCTTGTTCACTGTAAGAAACCAATGGCATAAGAGGTCCAGGTGAAGTAAGGGCTGGGAGCCAGCAAGAGAATATTAAGATAATCAGGAGGACATGAGATAAAAGTTCAGGAGAACCTCCTGGAGGGCCTCCAACCTCACACATGACAGACACAGATATCTGAAGTGCTATCATTAAGCCACTGACAATTCCCAAAACTGTGAGACAACTGACAGGATCACCACCTTTGATAGTATGTGATAATTGACAATATAACAGTTTCCTAAATGTTCATAAACAAGTAGATTTCCTTTTAAGATTTATATGCTTTCTTGATGGATGTGAACTTTATAACTCAAAAAAGCAATTGGGCTCATTCCAATCACCCATTGACAGAATCTATCCCTGTTCACCTGAACACCTCTTCAGTATCATTAAAAGTTCTGAAACACTGAAACCCACAGGGTTTTAAATGATGCACCACAAGGGTCTTCCAGGAATCAATATAAAAACTAAAAACCCAATTCAGGATTCCCCAGCATTTGCATGAGGTATCTATAAGCATGTATAATATTCTAAATAGAATATCTGAGCTAACTAAAAGGAGAGAGATCTTTCAAAAAAAAAAAAATTCATATTTTGTTGTTAGTGAAAAAACCAGAAAATTTTAATCTACTCTGAAACCTTGTTCTTCTCAAAAACAACTCCATGAAGAATAATGAGCAGATGACTCCTTTGAAAGACAGTGTCCTTAGTTCAACTGCATAGACTTGGTGTCCACTGAATTTCACAGTACTCAAAGGTTTACTATAAAAGCTTTTCTGAGAAATAAGTTCAAGGTTGCCTTTTTCTCCCTACTTTAAACCATTCTTCTAACTCCAACTGGTATCTCTAATATCTCTTAATGCCTCCCCTTTGACACCTCCCCAAATGCATCATTTTTCTCAATCACTCTAATGAAAGACTTTTGACACCCTCATTCTCTCTCTGTTCATGATTCTACTTTGACTATAAGTTCTTCAGGTCAGGGTCTACCTTTTTCTTCTGTATTTGTACGTTATAATAAAAAGGGTCTGGACTAATAGCTAGAGCTGCAGACACCGATATATTAAAAATACTAATAATTCTTGTAAAAGGTTTCAAGTTCCTGATTACGAAGTTTTAGCTTTTAGTAGCCATTGTGAGCTTTCTGATCTCCCTGACACTTCTTAAAACTGTCCCAAAAACATCTGTTTAGAGAGACTGTGTTACTGAATGTGTTAGTGAAGCAGGGACTTGCAATTTTCTCATGGGCTAGAAAGTGAAGATTACCTGGTTTGGTAAATTAGTGTCTATTTTATAGGTATGTCTGATAGTGAGACAAACGGGGTGGCAGCATTAGAGAAAAGGAAGGCAGAAATATAGGCAGTCATTTTGCTGTTTAGAGGAATCACTAACTTGTATATTTGGAATAACACGTGATTGGGGGCTGGCACATTCTACTATATGTTTGAACTAGAAACAAAATGGGATGGTGATGCTATTCAAAGGTCTAGAAAGGTTAAAAAAAGTGAATTTCCATGGCCTTCATGTTAAAAAATAAAGGGGATATTGTGTACAGCAAAATGCATATAAATGGAAAATTGCTTTCCCTAGTCAATCCCTGTTCCAAACTGAAGGTGGTCTAGAAGTAAGAAAGGAAATGTTTCAGTTAGATGCAAATACTCCATTATTTGCATGACTTTCATAAATCTTTAATGAGAAAAGTATTGTGTGAAATTCTTCACATAGAACCACAGCAAACAGAGATACTCCTACACCTAAAATAACCCTGAACTGGCATCTCTCCATGCATCAATATATGAGCTGCTTTTCAACAATCTGGAAAAAAAACAAGAGGAAGAAAAATTCATCCTAGACTGAACACCCAATAGAATAAATGATGGTACTTAATGATCAGAACTAAATGGAGAGAAAATCCAGAACACATTATGGAAGGGAAGGCCCTAAAAACATCCAGGCCAATGTTCACTTGGCATTTTAACCCTGGTGAGTGAGACTTGTGTTCAGTTAAAACATCATCTTTATCCAAGTATTTATTTCAGGCAGCCTCATGCAAGTAAAAATATATGGCTGTGATTTATAAGCACCAAATCAAAGTCTCCTCAGTATTAATGATCAACTTTGCTTCATGTTTACATCTTGCCCTTATCATACAAATTTTTAAAATGCAAGCGTTTAAAACTCCCCTCCTATCCCCCCCAAACTGTTGTTTGAAGTTATGCATCATTTCCAAGTTTTCTGAAATTTTCTTCATATGTTCAGGAAAAAAAAATTATGTTTCAATATATTTCAATATTCAGTCAATTTCTTTCCACTAAATTCTTTATTCTCGTGTGTTGTGGTACACACATATATTCAGTTTTAACCAGTAAGTTGGGTTTTCTAAGAAAAGAATGTATCATTTGTTGTATCACATGAGAGTAAAAGTAGGAAAATTATGGAGAAAGGTGAAAAAAAAAACCCAAACAAAAAAAACCCCAAAAAAACCCAACAAGAAAACAAACATTTTTCCTATTTTCTAACTGAACTGTTAAACAACACACTGAATCCAAAACTCTGTGTACATACATCACTGACTTAACCTTGCTGTTAGAATCTCATCCTTCACAGTTTGTAGCTTTTTATTAAAGTTAACAATATAACCATTCTACATGGGTTGTTTGCTTTTAGCAGAAAGAAAAACGTGCTTGTGTTTAATTAGGTTTGACTGTAAATGGCTGCAAGTAGACTGTGAAGTGCTCATTGTGGAGGACGTGATGTGGGAACATGGCAGTGCCACTTTTGCTGCTGTTATTGTTTGTCTGGGGACACCTTTCCGCAAGACTAAATTCAGCGTGACAGGGTGTCTGTCTGCACAGTGACATCTGTATCACTGCAACGGGGAAAACCCCAGAAATTCATTTTAAAATGAAAGCTTAAAACATGCAGAATAGTATGAACCGAGGAATACAGACATATTTTAAAAAAAAAAAATTCTCTTGCTTTTCTCCATGTTTCTGTAGAATGCTATAATTGTATCCAATTTTTTTTTTTTTTTCCAGCAGTTCAGTAATTTTCATCTTCTCTTCAATACTCATTTCATGAGCTGGAAAAATAACTTACTTTCCAGCTTTCTGGAAATGCAATATTTTTCTCTATTTTTACATTATTATGAAAAATGAAATGTTAGTATTTGATTTAATATCATAGATTTTGCTTCATATTTGAGATTCTTGAACTGTGTTCAATCAAATTTAGGAGGTAATGCGGTAATTTCATATAAAAACAGTACATATTTTCATATGTACTTTAAAAGTACTTCAATCTTCTAATGAGTAAATACCTCAGTGAAATAGATAAATCTCAAAAAAATTCTAAGTTTCACTGAAACTGCTGCCCTTTTTTCAACCTCTCTCAATTTGGTACTTCTCCTTTCAGGGCAATGCCTGTACTATATTTCTCATTTCAATGCTCTTGTGCCACAGTAAACAAGTAGAAGACATTCAAGGTATGAAAATGGAGACAATAAATTTTCTTTACATCAGTAAAGATCCTATTCCAGCCTCCATCAAATCTCTTGGCAGCCTTTGCCACTGGCACACGTTCACTCTGGTCCTGTAACTCTTAGCTTGCTGTGGCGCCTTGAGTGACAGATGTGTCAGGTATGACTCAGAGTGCAGTCAGTTTAAGTATGGTTCATTAATTTGACATTAATAACTTTCCATAACCAGAGATTTTTAGGAAAAAATTAAACTGTGAAACTGAAGGACATATGGATGAAAAATACGTGTCAAAATAAGGACGGGTTTAGTGGTCCATATGAGGAGAAATTTGTTTTAAATTTCAAAGTTCTTAATAAAACTCTACAAAAATCTTAGAATACATACTAATCTTTATGACTTAAATAAGGAATAAATTTATTTCCCCAAGTTAAGCCAAAGTGTCCATTTACAGATGATTGTGCCTGTGCTTCAGGCTCCTCCTTTATAACTGAATCAAAATCAATTCTTGGTATTGAATTTCCCTTGACATGGGAAGAGTCAAAAACTATTTTGTGTCTATTTCCTTCCTTGACAAAATATCCAGGAAGATTTTATTTCAACTTTCAGATAAACCATAAAACATTTTAGCTGTGAGCAGGAACCAGTTGAGCAATATTTCTTAAATGGTTGAAGTTTTGCAAGCTTGAAGCAGATGAAAGCAAGGTGCAACAAAAGCAACTCGCAAACCCTAAATTCTTAACTATCATTTATAAGGGTCCATTAGAGGGAAGAGTGACTTTTATTCCATTGTTCTGCTAAAGAATGGAATAACCTTGTATAAAGGGTTATTTGAGATCAATAGCGGTGAAAGGATTTGAGATACGAGTAGAAATTAGTGGGAAATCTCTTCAGCTGAGTCAGATAATTTCACTAAAATATGAAAGATATAGAATTTATTTAAGAATCAACAACTAGCCCCACTTGTCTGTGAATGTTGTTCTTCAATAACCTCCAAGAACCAATAAATAAATTAGAATCAGTACCAGTGAGAATAAACCTACATATTTGAGATTTGGCCTCCTCCTTACATTTATCACATTTTGTTTACTTGGTGTGTTTTAAAAGGGGTATTATCTAGGGAAAAATTGTTGCTGCTCTACTTTAGATATACTCTAGTTCTTACTTTGAAATTAAATTAGGGCATATAAACAGGTAACAGAGTTTAAGAACTACATTGTAATTGTAAATATTCACTCCATCTTGATGCTAATAAATCACTCACAACAGTCTTTAACCAGACTTCAAAATGTCTCCCACTGATGAAGGCATACAAGTCCATAATAAGGTAACCTAACTTAAGAACTAAGGGGTGTATTTTTACATTTATATATTAATTTTTTAAATTTAAAATTTAAATTTTTAGACTTGTTCAATTTTTTCCTTAATAAACAATACAGTAAATCAGAAGTAAATTATTAGAATTTCTGATACATTTATTATCAAAATATAATTATTTACATTTTAAGTTATAGGTTAATTAATGAATGATCCATACTTAAAATCTAATATGTTTAAAGGTGCCAGTTATTGTTTCTGTTTTTAAAGTCGACCACGCAGAGCTATGTTTATCAAATAATTCCAAAACACTACACTATTCACTTTTTTGTGAGGAATATTTATGAAGGAAATGCTTGCTGCTCTTGTAAATTAAATGGCTCTAGCTGAAAAAAAGTGAAAAAAGTTACACTTTCATCTGTTTTCACATCCTAAATTTTGAAAAATGGAAAAGACATCCCAATGTAAAAGACAGTATTTATTCTTTTAATAGCTTTCAGAGAATATAAAAATTGGAATCTATCTTGTGATTTCTTTGTAACTACAAATAATTTCATTTTATGTTAAAATACAGAAAAATAATGCCTATGAAATCATCATTGCTAAACGTCTGCTTACGTTATGCAATGGAGAAATAAACCAGTATTTTGAACAGGTGGACCTTTAAAAAAGATTCCTAATTATTCTTACACTGTTAAAATTATTTCAATTTTGCATCTCAGCAGATACACATTTGTACATCAGAAGCAGGTGTTCATCAAAAAGAGATGGTAAAGAGATACTGCAGCCTAGGCTCAAAACCCCGCCTGCATGGTGCAGTGAGAGATAAATGAGAAAAATCCTGCAAAACATCTCTCTACACTTCAGAAGGAGATTACACCTTTTTAAAAAGGCAAAACACGCAGTTCAATTACTTATTGTCTTGGCATGTGGTTGTGATGAAAGAAAGAGTCTCAAACATCAATAGAGCTAAACTAACTTCCCAGATGGGCTTCAGAAGAGGGAACCCTTCTGCAATCCACCTGCACATAAAGCTACTTTCTCCTATTTGAGATAAAATCCATGTTTTCCAACCCCTCCGTTCAAATCATCCCTTTATCTTACATGGCTCTTTGATATGCGCCTCCTTGTCTTTACACCTACCTAAAAGAAAGAGGAAAATCTTGTAGAAATAAAAAGCTATTGTCTGTGGGAACACTTCAATGAATACCCCATCTATTTAGATTCTAAGCCTCAGTGTAATATTTATTGTAAATATATTTTTCATTTAATGTAAAAGAAAAAACACTTTAGGTTTATCACTGAAAATAACCAATAACAAATGCAAGAGGCAGAGTGATGAATTCGTCAAACACCCATATACCCATGTTTTAATATTTGACCAGACTATGCTTTGTAATTACCTGCAGTAAAATTGCTCCTGGAACTATGAAAAATCCAAATTACTGCTCTAAATAAAACAAAATTATTTACTAATGTGTTCAACAGGTGTAATCTGAGACATGCTGTGCACTGGTTTAGGCACTGCAAGTGAAATGCATGCATGAAACCAAAAAATTAGCAGAAGCTCTAAAAGCTTTATAGACAGAAACCCATCCCTAACCTTAGCAAGTTTTTTGATAATTTATGGTAAGGATGATGATATGAGGGGTGGGAAACAGAAATCCTCTTCCTGTTGTTCTAGAGTCTGAATCTGCTACTCTAGCTGTTCTTATTTGAATATGGAACACTTCAGACATTGCTCAAAGCATGGCTTGACAGCCCTCAGTAGATGAATAGCAGTGGAACAGCAGGAAAATCTTCTTAGGAAAAGAACCAGGAAGAAAATTACACTTTTGTTTAAATTAACATTTCTTTGTGAACTTTCAGGTTCAATATAGAAGTTCTAGAGCAAAGTCCAATATGGGCACCAGTATCCTGCAATTCCACTGTTATAGGTGGCCACCAAGAAGGGAAAAAAACCAAAGCTACTTTATGCAATGCCTAAAATTAAAGCAAAATTTCCTGTTAATTTGTTATTGTTTTCTTTTATATGATACTTTATGGAACCAGATCTTCACAATTTGAAGTGGGCTCTGTAAGTGAAATGACAGAAGCAGGTTAGGTCAGATCACCTCATTTTTGTATACAGAGACTATTACTGTTGCTGACACATAGAAAGAAACCAGTTTGAATTATACATTTCTAACTAGCTTGTCCTGAAATCAGTGAACATGAACACTGTTGAGGGGTGAAACAAAGAAAAACATTGCTTTTTTCCGTTGTAGACATAATTATTAAAATATAACGCCCTCCCCCCACCTCCCCAAACTCTAGTGCAGGTACCAGGGATGTTTTACTCTCCAATTTTGAGTTTATCTGCATGAGCTGCAGCCCTGTGTTAAAGAGGAGGTCGGCAATAATCAATGAGATTCAACCCTCAAGCTCTAGACAAGATGCCAACACAGCCCTCAGTTGGGCAAAATTTGGATGCCCTTGATTTAAGCTTCCTAAGCCTCTCCAGTTCCAGTTCAGGAGATTAATGCAATTCCCATAGCTCATACTCCTCAGAAGATATTTTATGTTTCACCATATTATTAATAGAACTGTACAAAACTCAGCTGCCTTGGTTCTCTCTCTTTCAGGGAATGAAATACACTTTTACACAATTCTCATTAAGCAGAGAGGGACAGATGCCAACATTTACTCCTGCTTAACGACTGAACTTCTTAGTGCTAGCATTTCACAGGTGGTACATTTGTGCACAGCTACACGCAGATAATGCAGCTTGCTTCCCTGTGCCATCAGTGTAAATGGGAGTGTGAAACTTCTCCCATATTCCTGTGCTCCTCAGGACAGTCTGGTTGGTTTTCCTTCACTGGTGCAGACATATGTTGTCTGCTTGTCCAGCTCCTTTCTTCTATTCTAATACTGATAAAAATACATTTCTAAGTAGGTTTCCCATGATTTTTCAGCTTTTCACACTGGCATCCAAAGCTGTTATGGGCAAATTTCGTTTTTTAATTCACTTGGTAGCAATCCACATCACCATCCAGCAAACTGAACTTTAGACAATAGATGGATCTTTTCCTTATATTAAGGTTGTTGGGCTGGCAATCCACAATGCCTTTGCCTGGTGGCCACATCTGTTTCTGACCACAAAGCCCAGTCTTCAAATAAGATGGCCCTTCTACACCATCAAGTTCATATTAAAAAAAACCAAAAAACCCTCCCTCAAAACAAA
>VXBB01024238.1:248886-307183 GCA_013399915.1 Illadopsis cleaveri | reverse complement strand
AAACCAAAAAACACCAACAGAAAGTAGGAAAATTTCTGTGTTTTATTCCTCCATTCCATGAATCCTCTTCTCTAATTTCACACATATTTAGCATCTTGTCTAGGGGGCATTAGTGTATTTGGTGATGAGATGAAGGCAGCCTAATGCAGGCCTGGCAAGAACTCGCTGTCACCAATCCTCCTGGGTGCGGAGATCAGCGTACTTAAAACACGAGGATTTGATAGAGTTAACGCCATCCCCTCGAGCAGATGGTTTGGAACATTCTGTCAACGCTGCCACCGATTACTGCAAACAGCTCCTGGTTGCACTGATAGCCCCTCAGGGAGCCCGGCAAGGCTCTGCCTGACCTCCGCCCCGAGGGGCCAAACGCGCCTTTCCCGACGCTGCCCGGGCACACAAACCTCTCCCAAACGCAGCCCCTGGTTCCTCCTGCTGCACCTCCACACCCCACAGCTGTTCCCAAGGGCAGTGACAGGTTTTGTTCGTTATGTTTTCCATTGCTTGAGGTGGAATGTTAAATATATTTTTGTTTTTTATGGAGTTTAAGCTGTCACATCACTGGCTTGTGGAGTGATGCCATCCCTCGGGCAGCTTCAGCCATCCTGTCTACTTCTGTGGTAACAACACACTCTGTGCACTCACAGACTATTTTGAATATATGAAATGTGACCTTATGTATTCCATATTCATTAGTAACGTTTGCTGCACTTCCTGAATAGGTATGAGTCAGACTGGAGTCACAGTTAACACCACAGCAAAATGCTTCTATAAACTTGCTCGAGTTTCTCTTTAAAGTAATGCATTAGATTTGTATTACCCAAAATATTAACTTACTTAGCTCAACACCAATAAACAACATGCAACTTTTATGGATTCACTGCTGCAGTGTTTTTTCAGCACTGTAAGTTTAACTCAAATTTTTAAGTCTTGACTTTTCTTCTAGGAGAACCCTGGAGCATCAGAGTTGCCAAAGCTGGTCTTTTGTCCTGAATTTGGTACATTACACTACAATATATACTGGTAACACAGGGGAAAAAAAAAAAAAGTCCAATTTATCTTGCCAGCTGGAAGTCATTCTCCAAAGCAATTAACTTCTTTAAGACGGGCATGCACTTGGAATTAAATATGAAGAACTGGTCTGAGAAAGAGGAAAGAGAAAAGCTGACAAAATTTCAATTCTGTCCCTCACCTAGAGCTTGCACAGAACAGTTGGACTGCTCATCAAATGAAACACCAAGAGGTTTCCTCACTGCTGTGTGTCTGGGTTTGTATCAGGGACAGCACGTTCCCATCAGCTGCTGGCATCTCAGCTTCCCTCCTAGAGGTCACAGCATCACCTTCCTTGTGCCAGTTACAGCCTTGCTCCAGGCAGCACACAGCTCGGAGCTTCCTTCACATGAGACCCTGAGGGGACTCCAGCAACTTCCAAGATCTTTCAGAAACACACTAAGTACCAGACTGAGTCTCAAGAGTAAGTAGGACTCAGATATCCATTAGGACTGAGGTGTACTTGGATCAAAGTCCAGGGAAAACACTGTGAAGGGGAAAGGAAAACCCTTGGCTCTCTTGAAAAGCACCACATCCAGGAAACACCTGCAGGCTCTGACTCCACCTCCTACACAAAGGAGGAAAAGGTTTTTCTTTACCTCTTACTGTAGATAATAACTATATATTTTTCCCATGTCTGCACCAACAGAGAGTTCAAGACATTTTAGTAAGTCAAAACCAAACATTACCAAAACAGATACTGGCAGAAAACCCCTATGCAGAGTCACAGAAACAGTATAGTTTGTTGGTTTATTTTTAAATATTAACTGACCAAACATTTAAACTAAAACCCAAGAAATTACAGTGATAGCTCAACAATCTAAATTGATGTTCTCAGTCTAGTGGACAAATATCCATGAAAAATGACCAGTGAATACAAGTGGATTCCTTTTTGGCACTCCAGGCAGAGATCAGGCAGGAAGGCTGAACAAGCCATGCCGTTTGGACAGGTGGTCCTGCTGACACAAGGCTTAGATAGAACCCACAGATTACCCAGCTGTTTGTGCAGGAATTGTACACTTGAAGGTATTTTCTAAGTGAATTTTTTGATACCATCAATTTCACCCCAGTACTTCTAAGAATAGGTGTGTCCATTTCACTTGGTGCAAGATTGCATTCTGAACTGCAAGCACTTGGACTGGAGATCCTCGTTCCCTATCCAGATCTAGATATCTGATAGAGATATCATCAAATCAGTGGAGATACCAGAATCTCTGAAGGTTGCTGTAATACATATAAAACCAATTATCAGTAGAAATATCATTAAAACAGGTGCTGTCCAACATTATTTCAACAATTCTTTTTATTACTTCCCCTGCAGCAAAACCATGTTCAATTCTAGCCTGAATAAAGATATCACATTTCTGTGGATAAATTAAAAATTAAAGTTCAAACAAGTTCACTTTTTTTTTCTTCAACACATGGTGCATCTATGGTTTATGTTTGAGGGGCTTTATGAGAGGAATCATCCAAAAGGTTACAGGACAGCTGGGATCATAGGTTGGGAGACTGAGCTCTCACCATCTGAGCAGGGTGGGTGACAAGTTACACAGCAACACCTGCTGGCAAATCCACACAGGAGAAACATCCGTGTCCCTCGCAGGAGCTGCACTTCTCTGGAGAAGCAATAGGATCATAAACACCAGGGACCTGATCCCACAAAGCCTCACCCCAGTGCCTGCCTCCTCACTGTGTAATCTCGATAATGTGCAAGAAGATTAAAACGAGGAATAGAAACAAAGAGGAAAAGGGGCTTGAAAGAGGAAAGATATGCATGAGGAAACGAATATAAGCAGGGCCACAGTGGCAACACGCCTGAAAAATTTACTAATAAATGTTTGTAGGACTTGGCCTTGTGATTTTAATTTGTAACAACAAAAGGGCAACGTTTTTAATGTGGCCAAAGGCTTTCAATAAAAAGGGTTACAGCCTCTTCCCCATTACACCCTCCTATGGTGCTTGGAACACCTGTGCTATTAAGCTTCTTTCCTTGGATATTTTGAAAATAAGAAAAAATTAATGAAGTAAAATTTGTTGACAGTCCCCCCAGCCAGCGCAGTGGGTGTTCTACCTATGGGCTGTCACATTTTCCATGTTCATTTCTGCAGGTGCTAAATACATGCTGACAACAACATATGTTACCAGTCTTAAATGTGTGGGATTTTTTTTTTTTTAACCTTGTAATTAAAGCGTGCTCACAGCTTGGGGAAAAAAAAATAAAACAAAACAGGTGAAAGCTGATTCTGCCCAGTATATTTAACATTCACTTACATCCTCATTGTCTCTCTGTCTCCTGATTTGGGTATTTCCCTAATGATGCATAGAAAGAAAAGCAGGGGAGTGGAAGGAGGAGAGAAAGGATTCTATCTTCCAAATAGTAGTTCTTCAAATATGATAGCAAACAATTTTTGAAAATATCAGCATGCGGAATAAGCACTGATTCTCTCTGGAATCACCCTTCCCCCCTGGGTCTCCTCACTTACATTTCTGAGCTCTCTTTTTGTTTATTTCTCTCTCTTATTTTAATCTCCTTAGTCCTGCCAAGCGTGTTATGCTTAGTCTCCAAAGGAGTGCTTCCTATACATTCTGCCATACAATTGGACTCACCTATTTATCTGAATAAAAGTCAGACTTGCCCTGTTAATTATAGTATCATTATTTTTGGCTGTTTAAGGTATCGCATTATTATTCATTGAAACCTATACACTGCTCTTCAGGGCAGCACACTAACAATCTACACATATATTTTCAGGGGAAAAAGGTATATTTCAGTACAACTTACCAAGTCACTTTTTATATAAATGTCCAACACAATATGCCAGAATTACTTTGGTCAGCTGAAATAGTTATATCATAAAATCAAATAGAAATCTCTCTAAAAAGGAAGTCAGA
This sequence comes from Illadopsis cleaveri, assembly GCA_013399915.1. Lineage (NCBI taxonomy): Eukaryota > Metazoa > Chordata > Aves > Passeriformes > Timaliidae > Illadopsis > Illadopsis cleaveri. The sequence goes on along the minus strand of VXBB01024238.1, from coordinate 303,244 downwards.
TTAACTGCACATCAATTAGAGATGTGATGGAGTATATTAAAAGCAGGTAATACTACTTTATGAGTGATCAAAATACTACACAACAAAATATTAAAAAATCAAAGCTATAGAAAAATGTAATTTCTCAGCCTGTGTTACAAATATGATGCAGTAGGTTTAAGCCATGCTGCTCTAGTTCTAACCAAGTTTGGAACATTGAGATGTAAAAAGCATTTCCCTGCTTTCTCTGCAAAATTTCAACCTTATGATAAGATTAGACTTCCTTACTTGAAGATTAAAAAAAAAAATTCTGAAGGGAAGGCCAATGAGTTTGCAGCATTGAAGACAAACCAAGCCATGGTTACTTCCTCTCTCCATGGGTCTGCTGGAGTGTGGAACAGCACAGGCAGGAATCTGCCTGCTCCAGGAAGGGAAGGCACAAATGCCCTCAGCTCTGATAAAGAGAAGATGTGGCAGGAATCATTTTGGCACAGCACTGCTGCAATATGCTGCAATTGGGCTGAGCTTTCAGAGGGGCTGGGAAAACACTGTGCTGCTCAGTTCTAGGCACTCGTATTTTAGCCAGTTAAAAAATAAACGTGAGCAAATATGCCAAATATTTGCCTTCATTGAGAACTAAGCCAAAGAAAACCAACGTGATAAAAAAGCCCATCTGTGAATTGGCTCTGCAACTCGGAGCAACAGTTCTGGGGCTGCTTGATCAGTATTTTTCCTCAGACTCAGAATGGCAATACTTAGTATCTGAATCCAGACTTAGAGCTCTATCTCAAGTCCATACTGGAATACAATTTAAACATATTTTTTTAAAATAATTAATAAAAAGAAGTCTTGTTAAGAGTGACCCTCAGGCAGTAAAAAGTCTTCTCAGTCACAGAATACACTTTCCATAGCACTGTAGTGTTGAAAATTTTTCCTTCATGGCTAGTTTCCTCCTACACCAGGACTGGCTTCCTCCAGCTTAAAATGATCCAAGCCTACATATTGCATATATGAAGTCTGACGTTTATTAGGCAAAACGACAACTAAAAAAAAAAAAATCTTAAAGGAATCGCCAGGCACCAAACACACAGACCCCCCTATCAAACTCAGAGTTTTCTTAAGTGTTAGCTCCTAGTCCAGCCCTCAGAAAGGGTTAAAATACAGATGCTGTGAATGGAATGTATAATCCTTAAGGCCCTGGAGCATTAAGACATATCTGCTCCTTAGGGTCCATCTCTGTCCATAATCAATTTCTTCCCTTGGAGAACATTAATTGTCTCTAATGATAGCTTTCCATCAATACATCCTTGATCTTAAAAGGCCTGTACAGCTTTTTCCTTTATTCAATCAAATCATCTCTACAATTGCCCTCCTTTAGTAAGATAATACCTTTTAAGCCTTGTATTTTAATATAAAAAAATAAGAGGTAGCAGCAAATTCTAATGGAAGTGCTAACATTTGAGAACCAGGATGATGGCTTCCATTATCCTAAATAATGTTTGAAGATTACAGAAAGCACTGTGTTTCAAAAGGTGGAAACTAATCCCCCACTTTCAAATTATTCCTTGTACAAAAATCTGTTCTGACATTAGGAATTTTTGTGCCCCAACTACAGCACAGTATATATAAATATTTGAATATGAAAGATAATTTTCAGCTCTGGAGGGGAAAAAGCAAATAATTACTATTTATAAGCAGTAAATGCTGAATAATTTAAGAAATTGACAACCTTAAACACAGAAGCCCTTTATTTTTTCATTCTCTGGTACAAGGGTGGCTTAACTGTTCACTTAAATGACTGTAACTCCAATCAGAAGTTCCTGAAATTATTTAACTTCATGATGGCTCAAAAACTCAATCTCCTGGTGACCCACTAATGTGTCTTGCTTTCCCCACCCCCTTCTCTTCCTTGTACATGCTTTTCAAAAGGCGTGGAAATTCAATTTTTTGCCATTCAACTGATTTGTCTCCATTCAAATAGAGGATTTTTCTTGCAGTTCCTTATCTAGATTGCCCAGCATCAATCTGTGTTTCTGCCCATATTCCAACACAGTTCTGTGTGAAATGGCACCACTCTTTATAATGGCTCAAGGACCTCAAAATGAAACATTGATGGCACAAAAAGACCTCAAACCTTTAGAAATCTTTGCTTGGTATTTTTTTTTTTTTAATATCCAGCATGAGAGTGACAGAATTTTGGTGATGCCTATTTAGTAACATTTTTATCTAAGAAGGGCCATGGAGAAGCTTTTCCCACAATTGACTAACATCCACCACTGACTGCAATATTAGAGCCTTCTTCTTACTCAAAAGTCATCACACATGCACAAATAAATAAACAACAGCAGGAGATTTACATCAAGAACATCATGAAAACTCTAAAAATTATGCATTGTGCAGATTTTCTTTTCATTCTCACACTAGCACACATACCCATGACGTGCACTGTACTATTTGCTGCTTTACAAAATATTGATGGCAAAAGCAGCAGGAGAAAAAATAATGCCAGGAATATGAAAAAAAATAAGAAATATAGGCAGGTAGATACAATCAATCTAACAGCTATCAAACCTAAACAAAACAAAACAGGGAGAAAAAAAAAAAAGGAGACCAGTTAACAACCTAGATAAGAGATGAAAATTGCCAGTGAGTCAGATCAAGTTTATTCAATGTCCTGATAAGCACCTATTTGCTCTTCCCCATAATGCTCTCTCAGTATTTATAAATTATCATTTAATTATGCTGGCAAGTGGTAATTGTCAAATAAAGCTCAGATAGGCATAAGCCCTCAGGCTGCACATGACAGAAAAATATCTGTTAAAGCTGGGCTGATTCACACGCTTAGGAAATCATTTCCTTTCTTCTTTTTATCCTTGCCAACAAATTATATGAACTGGCACTTTGTGCTTTGTAGGCATTTTGAAGTCTATGCAGATTACTTTAAAGAAAAATTAGTTGTTTCAGTATCTACCATTCCTAAATTATTCTGCTGATTTAAGACACCATGTTCTGTTTCAACAAAAGAGTGCCAAAGATCAAGGAACCAGAGCCTTCCTCTGCTTAGAATTTATGCCCAGGGTCACTTTCAATTGGGTAAATCAAGATTTGGGGAATTATTGAATACTGTGCATAATAGATTTGATACAGAGCAATAGTTAATATATGACATTTATCCCATTAGTATAGAAATACTAAGCAATATTTTTTAAAAGTCTCTTATTACTTAGATTCAATTATAAACCCATTAAATATTCCCTGATATACACACACTAACACAGATGCAGGCACTCACAGATTTGATGGATTTCTTAATTTACAGCATACATACCCAAAAATTTGATTATGTAGAAAAAACAGATGTAAAAAAAGTTTAATGCCAAATAACAGTGAAATCAGGCTTTTGAGGACTTTGACCTGGAACACAAGTCTGAACAACAGAAATTCTAGATTTACAGCACATACAGAGCATTCACTATCAATGCCACTGCAAGGTCATTACTGCCATAAAAGGCACCAATATTCTCCTTTTTTTATCTGTACAGTTACTGTCAGACAGAAACTCAGGGTGGCAGACAACTGGCATGAGCACATTAAGTCTCTTGCCCAGCTTTCCATATGTACCTTTGTGCATGGTGGGTCCCATCTCTGTGAAAGACTTTTAAGGTCCTTTGGGTCACTGGAGGAAGCCCCAAGCAGGTCTCAGTCTCCCCTTTCTTTGTACCTCAGAATATCTGTATTTTTTCCTCTCCCTCATCAGCAGAGTACAATAGAATTTCTATCTCATTTTTACCCATACTCTAAACACAACTAATTTCTATTCAAATCTGTGTTGTTCTCAGTTAGTTGATGTCATATATGAGGCTTCTACCTATGATTTTGGTATATCCTGCATTATCTCAACTCAAACCCTTCTAAAGGAGTCACCAAGCCTTCTGAATCTTCAAAAGCAGCTTGCTGATAAAATAGGTTTGAATTTTTAAAAAAATTTCTGTTCTCCTTTCAGGCTATCAGTAACCCCCACCAACCACCATAGGCAGTATACAGTTACCATGCACTCAGTGTACAGCTAACAGCAACAACACTATTTAGCAGAACAAGAAACATACTGAAACTTCAACAGCATAACTGCCAATTCTTTCCATCCAATTTAAGGTTCCATGGCTTCAGTCAAAGTGTATGGACTGCTTCACACAGATACTTCCTGTTGCTTCAGAGCAGCTGGAAAAGCACTGCTCAGCGACCTGCCTTGTCTCATTACTGCAGAGATCTGCTGCCACTGCCCCTGGTCTCATGAAATGCATCATCTTCCTCGGGAGACACCCAGGGAATCAGTGCCCCAGGGGTTAGATAACACAGAGCTTGGCCAAGCAGGGTAATTCACAGGTTAGACCAGATGTTCAAGCAGCAGACATCCAGGAAGCATTTACTGGTGCTGCTGCAGCCAGAACAAGCTGGTGTCTTACAACCAGCATAAGCAGTAAAGTAGATAATGTTTCTCATAGGAACAGCTTTTAGCCTCATTGATCCCCCATAAAAGCCACTGTACAACGGTGTGGCCCTAAATGCACACACTGTGGTTTAGCCCCAACAATTCCCAGAAACAGGTGCAGGATCGTCATTCTATCAACAATATGCTTCACACAGTGAAGAAGAAAAAGAAAAAAAAAGGCAAATAGGAACATTTCTTCATATACAGATCTTGCATTCAGAAATTCCAGACATTAATTCCTTCAGCAGAGCATTGCATCCTAGTACCAGGGCTATAGGTACAGTGAATCGATGCCAAATCAGAAACTTCTGCTCCAGAAGAGGACAATCTGCAGAAATTTTGCCTTGACAAATTTGCTCCTGATCTTTAGGATCCAACTATTACATTGGTTGCAAAGTCAATGTAAGACTTGAACTTGTCCATGAAGACAGAACATCACGGAAACTATCAGCACAAAGGCTTTAGGATCTTGGATGTGAACATGGTTCTGTTTCTTTTCCTACAAGACTATAAAACATATAAATCTGTTTAGCTGTGTTTATTTCAAATAGCATTTTATCAAAAGACATTCTGTTTTCACTAATTAGTGAACTGAACTTGATACCAATTAAAGAGAAAAGAACTGCTTTTATAACACCCCTCAACTAACTGTAAGCGACTATTACACAGATGATAGAGGAAAATGCAGAAAATTTTGGAGAGCTCTAATACTTAGTCTGAAAGGTTTTGTGCTGACAGCTGGCCAGAAAGTTCTTTTTTCCCTGGAAATAATTTCATACTATGAATAACCTTCATGAAAGAGTTATTTTAACAGAGGCTTTTCCAAAGTAAATGATTTTATGACTCTAAGATTTTAAAGAACTACATGCCAAACTGTAGGGGGGTGAAAAGGACCTTCTCCAGAAATCAACATTATTTCCATTCTGCTTTAGCTAATTTGGGTTCTGCAGGTCTTTGCAGATACATTTTAGAATCAGTAGACATTCCATAATCAGGAAAACAGGAATCAACTCACCTTTCAAAAATAGTCTGCTTATCTACACATACTTTTCAACATCTTTAATCACAAGGTTGACTGGAAAATGCATCACATTGCATAATAGCAACCCAGGGAACTCAGAATGCTTCTGCTCTAGGGGAAGTCTGCAAACCCACAATCTTTTCTATTAGCAAAGAGTATAATGCTGTTACTGTCAGAGTTCTTATGCTCATGAGTCTTTGCTTGTACAGTAATATTTTGTTGCGTTTACACAGCTTGTGACATTATCTAAAGTTACTACTGTAACTCTATATGAAGAACAACAGTGTGAGGAACAACGTCCTGTACCACTGATGACTGCTGAGACTGCTCATACACAGGAATTGGTATTATGTAAGAGACTCCCCACCTGGAGAAAAAATACCTGCAGCACACTTCTGCTGGCCTGATCCAGCTTCCACTGAAACCATCTTTTCCCTGGTCACAGAAAATATAGTACCTGTAGTTGTTGGGAGGTTGCCCTTCTGAAGTACTCACAGTTAAGATTAAGAATAAGAAAACTAGGCATGGCCTAATAAAATACAATTTTATATTTGCATCTATATGGATTATTAAAAAGAGTCTGCTGCTTCTTTTTCTCCTTTTGCACAAAAAAATCTCTTCCTATATTATGGCATTACTGACTTCCTATATTTCAGTTTGAAAAGAACTGGTCAAATAAAAATCTTTTCTTGATTACAGATTGACTTAAAATGGTCCTGTATCTATAAAGTATGATAAGCCTTGAATGTTTATCTATCATTTGATTTTTAAAAAATTAATTACTTTTTACTTTTCTATCAAGTTCAATAGGACTTTCCCATATGTGACACCATAAATAAGTACCAGAATTCAAACTGCTTGATTTTACAGCCCCAAGTTGTCTTCATCTTTAGTCATATCCTTTGCACTCTACGTAAGATTTTAATTTTTAGTTGTAAATCTGTTTTTCAATACATTGGTTCAGTTTTCATTTAAATTGTCCAGACAAATTAAATAATGTTAAGGTCATCTTAAAGACAGCTTTACACATCCCCAAAATTTATTTATACAACTCATGAGAAGATAATGAAAGGTCTTCCTGAAAAATCATGATGGATTGGGAGATGTGGATTGACCAGTTCTAAATGTCAGTTCTCAATAACAGCCCCAATTTCCTTTGAATGTATTTTCTTTTTGAAAAGATTTCATCACATACATAACCAGGGATTTTTAGCTTAATTCCGCTCTCATCAAACCACTTGAACATCAGGAAGTTGAAATCATACTAAATGCAGATACCCTGAGAAACACAGAATGTATCCAGTTTCAAACAAATTCAGGCCCACGTACTTCTGTGAAAATACACATGTAAACTTTATAGCTCAAGCCCATCTCATTACTGCAACAGCATTAACAAGATACTTCTCTACTTTCCATATATTTCCTGCTGACTTCCCAGGTGAACCTAATAAAGCCTTCATGGTCTCTATCATGACAGCAGGAGCAGGAATATGGGGTTTCTTTTTTTTCCCATTGGTAATTTTATGAAAAAACTGATTTAAAAATGTGAAGCAAAATGAAGACATAGCATGAAACTGCAAAAATTTAAACACAATTTTTCTTTTAAAATTGTTACTCTGAAAACATTCTGAAGAAGACTGTTTCCTATTCATAAGATTATATCTTACTTTTTAGGGGCACTTTAGGGAGAAAGATTTTACTACAATAATAAGTCTCTTCCTTTTTTAATCCCTATTGAAAATTAGGTTATTGAAAAATGGAGTTTAACTAGAAATATTTAACTTACGTTGATTAAAACTTATGTATGTAGAAAAGTGGCATTATCAATTACTCTGCAAGTACACAGTAGAGTACCAACTTTCCTGGAAATAGCAGCTATTTTGGCATATCTTGTATTCAGCACCACATCAGCATGCACACTGTAATTTATGCAGTTTCCTTGCACATGGAGCAACTTATTCTTTTTCCTTAAGATTTCATTTTTTATTTTGCTTGTAGATGGCTTCCATTATGGCAATCTAAGCTCCCTCAGACTCTTGAAGGGCATTCCCAGGAGGCAGAAAAGAGCATGTGCCATGACTACAACTAGAAAGCAGAGCATGGCCACTTACTGTCCAAAAAAGCAGTGAAAGCTTGCAATCTGCCCAGCTTTTAAATCAGTCTGAATGCATTTGCCTTGCCACCAACTTCCACAAAACTTCCAGAAATACATGTATTTGATATTGCCACACTGCTTTCAAATCTGATGGAGTTTAGCCAACAAGTGTCAGAGGACATGGAGATGTGGACAGGCAGCATCACAACACAACAGTAAACCAAGCTACAGTTTCCTAAGAGGTTCACATCAAGACATCTGGAATCAGCTTCTTGCTTTGTTATTTATAATGTGAGGATTATTCATTTGAATTTATGAAGTGCAAGGGAGACCTCGAGAAAGAAGATGCCGTGAAAGTAATAAGCATGTTTATCAGTCTGTTCTTATTCAAAACACAGCATACATAAACAAGCCAGGCAGTGAAGACACCCTTTATGAGCCTGAAGCTGGGATTTCCAGCCCCCTGTGCAGAACTGTGTCCAACAGTTACATCCACCATGAGGTGACCTGGACAACCAGGACTTTTTCCCATCCTGGGGACAGACAGGTGCCATTCAGGCCAGACAGCAGCCTGGGGGCTGAGGACAGTCAGGATATTCATGGAGTGTATTGCATGTTTCTTACTGTTTCAAGAGATCTAAAAGTGCCAGTACAAAAGCACATATTCCCCTAAGAAGCAGCCATTGTCTAGTTCCAACTTCTCTGAACAGTCTTGACTTGATGTGTGTTAATAAGGATAAGCTTTGCTTTAATTTCAGACCTTAGAAATTCTCCTTGGTTTACTTAGGGTGTGGCCACTCAGAATTTAGGCAAGACTTCAGATGCTGCTGGCATAGCAGAGCAGAGTCAGCTGGAATAAACCATGAGGAAAAAGGATCTTGGACAAAGGTGCAAGACAGCCTCAGAGGAAGGTCCTCCAGAGAAAGCTCACAGGATGTGTGTGTGAGGTGAGGCCATTTGGGACTGAAACTCCCTGGTCAGGTTTAGCTTTGTTATTACCTCACATCTCCTCAAAGAAGTTCCATACCATGTCCTGAAAGTTGGCTTCTCCCTGTGAGGATTATTGGAGCTTGATGAACAACCGGAAAAACCCACAGATTTCTGATTTTTGGTATGTGAAAATATGTAAATTTAAAGAATATTGTTTGAACTTAAATCTTTTTTCTCTTGCCGTGTTTCCTCCCTTCCGCCTTCTATATGTTTTTCACATAATCTAACATTTTTTTAATATTTTTATATTCTTCAGAAATGTATTTGTGAGTATCCTCTAGTTACCACAAAGCTACATATTTAGTTAGGAAACTGTTACAATTTCCAAGAATCATGGGAAGAGAACTATTACAAATTGGAAAGTAATAGTTGGAAGGATTGGAAAGAATAATTGGAAGGATAATACAAAATGACTTCACAATGAACCCAAAATTTAATAGCTACTTCCAATATTCTCTAACTTATAGCTGATTTATTTTTATGTCATATTTGAAATTTTTTTTTTCTCCACATTTATGCACTAACAGCTACACGGAAAACACAAAATTTTAAGTGATAATTAATTTTGAAATTATTTGGTTTATACAGGTTTTTTGAACCTATGATAGAAAAATTATAGCAGCCACTATGTGCTTATTGTTTTTAACATTTCACTAGAAACCTCTACTTTTCTGCCAATAGAGAAGCACTGAAGAAACTGTCAAATTTCTTACACCATTTATTCAGTTTAAGAAATATGGAATTGTGATATTTTCTCTATCATCTAATTCCATTATTACTATATAACAGATGTTTATTAGTGTTCTTCAAATGCAGTCTGGGCTGAACTCTGTCTTCAATTAAATATTCAAAGACATTGTTAAGATCATCCAGTCAGATTTCTTCTATAGTCTGGGCCATATAATTTCAGTTGTTCCTGTACTGAGCCACACAATGTGTTTGTGGCTGCCTCATCTCCTCTTTCTGGAGAGAGTGTATTTTCCAGCAAGATCCTGATTAATATATCTTCTTCTCTCAAGTTTGGATTTCATTGTGACATATCATTTTGCTTCAGTAAGTAAATATATAAAATGTATATCCAAAGTCAGGTTTGAAAGCCATGTAACAACTGACCTATTACAAACAATGGGTCTTCTATAGTGGGCAGCTTTGCCAGGATTAGTGTGTTTCGATGAGATAATCAACTATGCATTTTGTGACCAGCTCACTCACATCCTGGCAAAATGATCTTGCTGGGAGGCAGACTGCATGCTTCACTACCAGGAAATGGACAATGACAGATAGTCTGCATTTCCATTTACACGTATCCTTAATTGTTGTCACTGAAAAAGACGTGCCAGATACTGACACAACAGATCATTCAAAATAAGTTATGTATTCATGTTAAGCGTTATTTATCCAGACTGCAAAGGAAAACAAATACTGCTCTTTCTCCCCCTCTTCCTAATTAGCCAATTGTTTCAAATGCTTTTTGTTAGGGATTCAGCAATTTATGTTCTTTAAGCTTGTCATAAAGATAACGCTTATTATGAACTATGCTAAGAATACAGTCCTAATTCAGCTTCCTTTCTTTTCTAGCTACACCATAATGAAGATGTTTGCAGGATTCATTTATTTGATTCTGTCCAGGGAGCCTCATGAAATGTATTTAAAAATAAACACAATGAAAAACCCACGCTCAAAACATCACTGGCATTTTTTTTTGTGTGTGACATCCTAATAACAGTGCTATGGAGTCCTGTTAAAATTTGGTAAAAGAAAAAAAAAAGCCGCATTAACAGATAGGAAATTGGAAAAGAATAGTCTAGCTAACGCTATTTAAGAAAAGCTGAAAATTATGCTATAAAACAACCTCATTAAGGCAGCTTTTAAAAAGTAAACAAAAGAAAACTCCAAATCCCTAAAGATTAGAGACAAAAAAAGTAACTTCTTAAAAATAATTTTATAATGAAACATAGCCTTTTCTAACACTGGAGACCTCCTGAATAAAAATAGTGCAGCACATAGTCGTTGTCATTATTGTTATTAATAATAATAAAAGAATGTTGGTCTTTAATTTCCTAAGACCACTCATCTTGGCAAATCATGAAGTGCACAAGGACTCCTTCAGTGAAGGAAAAAGGAGCTTCCCAGAGCCCCCATACACCAACTCTCAGCCTCTGTTCTGCCCTCTTCCAATTTCTCAGTGATCTCAGCTTCATCAAAAGCAAAAATTAAACAGATTTTACTGAAGATCCTAAATTAGAGATGTCTCACCAGACTGAAGACAGATTTAAACTGTCATTATATAATGCATAGAACATAACACAGGAACATGATGTACAGAAAAGACCTGCTCTGAATTAATCAAAGTCAGTAAAAGAAATAAATCTCACTGCTTTTATAAATATTATCTAGTTTGAATACATATTTTCCACAGTTCTGATTTTATACTGTATTTCTTGGGAAAATCACTTTTTGTGACAATCAGTGGAACAGCCTATTTCCACAATTCCTTACAGCCCAGCAGGCAGGCCTACCTCTACAGCCTTGTTAATTATGAATCCTTTCTGCAATGCTAATAGATTATTCCACTTTGAATGAGCATCCAAAATTATTTAGTAACACCTTGTTTAATATGACAGTTTTGTGATTTTACATATGAAATAATTAATTTGCTTAAAAAAGTGTAAAAAATACAAAAGAGCCTTCACTTGTGCTATCATTTCTTTTACCAGCATAAGCAACACTGGGGCAAGTCATTAATTTCTTTGTGGGGTTGTTGGGTTTCTTCAATTTTTTTTTTTTTTTAATTTTGACAATTCAGCCAACATCAGCTTAACAGTATCTCCACCAGGTCAGTACACACAGGTACTATGGATGTGACAACAGATGGCTCTACAAATGGATACATATGCAATATATAAACACAGTGTCAGTCTACAACAAGTTCCATGCCTGAAGAAGTAAATGGCTTTTCATCTTCAGAATGTGAAAACAGAATGCAACTTCATTTGGCTTTGTTTTCATTCTCACCATTTTTTGTTTTGACTTCAAAATCCTTATTCTTTCACCACAGTAAATGGCCTGACCAGAAATACTTAGTATCTACTCATTCTTCAACCTTTCAAAAATCTGATTTCTTATAAAAGATTCAGACATTTAACTCCATACACAAACATTCTTATTAATGCACCAGCCAACTCCAAAAATAACAGCTCCCATAATGGACTGTTACACTGGCTAATCCAGTCTCTCCTTCATTGGCATGAAGCTGATTGTGGCCCATTCCACAGTACCTGGAAAGCAGCAAATCCTTTACAAGGATTTATGCTGCATTACATGGTAGAATGAAAGGTTTGTAAGTAAAATTCTTAGAGAAATGAATCATGACACTAACATAAAAGCACAAGACTCAGACTAGAGACTGCTGCATTCTCATAGCCATACATTTTGCTTTTCTGTGACTTAGCAATCCCATTTCAACGAAAGATGTAGGAATTAAACCCTCTTGAAAACCAAGCCATTAACCCTTGCCTCAGTTTACCCAGTAGCAGTGTCTTATGGTAAAATATAGATGTAGTTTACCACAAGAGTGCATTGAAGAATTCCCTCTTTTTTATTGTTCTCTTCTAGTATTATGGAAAAAGCTTTTGTAGAGTACTCAAACATACTCCAAGAACAGATAAAGGACTTCCTAAATTGGTCTAGACAAACTTATTGCTTCCAGCTTATTGACTCTCTTCAAGTGGCTTCAATTTCCTGTGCCATTTCAGGAGTAACCAAGGGAAGGAACGAGGAGTGGGTTGAACCATATCCCTGGCACACGTGTGTCACTCAATACTCCATACCAGGTGGTCCCTACACTGTTCAGACAAATTATCTTTAGACTGCTGAGCATAGGCCAACCTATATTTACTCATTTATGCAGCCAGGTATTTCCTGATGTCACAAACACTTTCAAATAAGCTAAAGATACTAAAGCTGCACAGGAATTGGCTGTTGTCCATTTACTGGTCTGTGCAAAGATCATTAGGATGTGCTAGGAAAGGATGAAGGCCAATGGGGAGATTTGCATTTTCCCACCTTTCTAGAACCATTAGATCATAAGTTTGCTGCCCATGGACAACTCCACTGAAGAAGAGGAAAATCTTCTTCACTTCTGTTGCACCCAAAACAAAAACATAAACCAGTAGCACTTTGACGTAAGAGTGTTTCTACCACAGCCCCTCTTGATCCACTGAGCTGGAGCAGATTGCAGGACACAACCATCACACACCCCTTTTTGTCACAGGTTGTCACGAAGGCCAATTAATGGCACATTATTGCAGGCCTGATATTCCATTTAGCATCCAGCTGCATGCTGATTACAATATAGTTATGACATTAATATAATTACACATTCTATATATAATAGGCATTGTAGAACATATAATAACATAATATTGCAACAAAAGACAGTCTGGAGTACAAGTCTGGAAAGTATGCACAGCTATTTCATAATTTATTTTCCAAGCCTGATTTTTTTCTCGTTCTAGCTACCTCCATTACACTGAGGGAAAAAGCAAGACTCACCCAGATGAGGTCACGAGGGTCCTGCATGAGCAAACAGAGCACCCCAGCCTGGATCACACCTGGTGAACGGGGTAAAATCCTCCAGCAGAACCACACAACTCTCCCCCTGCTCAAGGGCAGACAGCACCAGGAAGGTGCAATTCTCCAGACTCCTCAAACATGAGCCTGCTACCTCTGCAACACTCTCGGGCTGACTACATTAGAAACAAGAGAACAACTCTACGAAACAAACTCTGGTGTAATCATTCCTGATGGACTAACCAAGCCATCCCAGAGAATCTCCCCGTTCATTTCGCTTCGCGTGCGACATCCAGCCCTCACGGTGCAAGAACAACACAAATGGATAATCAGGGGTATTGATTTCATAATGATTAATGGATATTGTAAAGTATCTTTTTGCACTCTGCTTTCCTTACACAGCCAAGGCTCCCACCAGCGTCACGGGGAGTTTCTCGAGTGAAGAATGCTGGACTAGGTAACTGTTTTTGCACTTGAGGGCATCTTGCTCCGTTTGTTTTGTGCATAATAAAAGCTCACACTTGTACAGTAATTTAGCGTTTCTGAATAAACAGAAATTGTGATTCATAATTCTCTATCTTCTTGTCCTCATTTCTTAAAAAAAAATTAAAAAAAATGAGTCACTGTTGTTTAATCCGATAATTATGCAAACACTAAATCTTACACTGGAGGAGAAAATGTTAACACATATTGAAAAACCAAAATGCATAGAACTATAATCTGTATGATAAAATGCATTACTCTGTTTAAAAGGATTGTTTTACAGAAGCAATTAACAATCAGCAATCATACAGTTCAACCTGGTGTTTTGATGCCATCTGTTGGAGTAAGGCTTCACATTCCCTGGAATGAAGCTATAATTTTCCGTTTATGATTTCATTAGATGCATAGAGTGTAACAGCTACAAAAAGAAAGAGGATTTCACCAAACACTTTCATTTTAGAAAGAGCTGCTCTAAACATTCCTGTTTCACACAAATATTCTCCCAAGAGGACAGGAAGTTGGCAAATCAGCAGTCATTTCCAGAACTCAGTAACACATTCTGTGTTAGAAGAAATGTATCAGAAGCTTTATTTCCTACCAACAAATTCCTGAAAATTTTATTTTAGAAACACGACACATCTCATTTCACTCAAAAAACTGCTGTAAAAATTACTCAGAAAATAAAGTTATTTTGTTCATTTCCAAAGACTGTAGTGATGTTTTTCTATTGGAACAAGTTTGTTATTTTACATGTATCACAAAAATACATTTACCAGTTTTATTAATTCATTAAATACTTGATTAAATCTTTGGGGGATTTTTCACTACACTAGGGGGAGCCAGATCACTACATTGTACACACAATTAAGTCCAACCCTCTAAAAAGAGTATTTTAAAAATAGCCTTATAAACATCTCTAGTTGATAAACAAAACATATTTCTATATGATAGCACTCACACAGAAGTCACACAATATACCTTGAAATATTAAGTAAATAATAAAGCCATAGAAATAAATTAAAATTACTTGTACTAATTTTTTATTATTTCCTTGTTATTATTAAATAGTCTGCTTCAATGTATACAGGGGGAAAAAAACCCAAACACCAAAACCCCAAAACAATCACCTGAAAATAAATGTAAAATAATTCTGCTTTTCCTTCTCATACCACACATCATGTAGATTCACCTCTATAATGTTGGCCATTATATTATTAATTCAACAATAGCATAAATAAGGAATGCTACTACACTGAATGCATAACTATTACATTTTTCTTTTGCACTGACACTCACCAATTACACAGAATTTTTGCTAAGTGTAGAAGAAATAAAATCTGATTTTATTTTTCATGTGCCTACAAGTTTCAGTCTTCTAAAATAGACCCGTTTGTAAATATTTCATTTTAAAAGACTCTAATCAGTTTACTCTGATAGCAGAAAAATCTCATTCCTAAAAATAATTTTAAAAATACTTGATCTGGTAAATGATGATTTTAATTGTTGATTCCTCTCAAGCAAGATGGTGAAAATTGCCCACTCAGTCACAGCTTTCAAAATCAAGAACAGACAAATGTACATGGCTGCAAAATTATGCCCAACTGCACAGACTTCAAAAAACCCAACTACCCCACCCATGCCAATTCCACAGATGTCAAAGAGCTTCCTAGAACAAGGCAAAACTACTTCTGAATTGCTAAAGGACCCACAGAGACAGATGCCAGGCACTGAATTGCAGATGTTGAAAAAGCATGAGCACAGTGATGTGATACTATGTGAATCTGCTGTATCTGAAAACAATGACTTCGGTTAAAAATAAGTTCCAAGAAATACCAAGGGCCTCTTGTTCCAACTGGGATCTGTTTATTCACTCCAAGAAGTCAAATATCATGCAAACTTTTTATGTGACTGAAGTTCAAATTAATTATATGAAAGAGAAATTTAGCACTTGTTCTACTTAAAATCATATATTTAATTGAGAAAATACCTCAATCTTGAAAAATTGTATTATTTTCATTTGTTTGGTCTCTTTCATTAATATACCTAATTATCTTTGGGGTTTTTGCTATATGTTAGTCTTATGGTAATAAATGTCCATTCTGCTAGGTTTTTCTAGAATATATTTTCCAGACCTGGCTATCTGACAAAAGTGCATTCTTTTAAAACAAAGAATGTATTCTAGTACTAAAAAAAACCTGATCAAGGTAAGCATCAATATTTCTCTAAACAAAATCAATTTTATTCTACTATTTCACTACTTTTGCATTCCCTACTCCCCACCTATGATGTATTTTTTCCCTTTCTCCTTCCCCCACCAGGGGATGAGTTGCCCTGTCCATGATTTGTCATTTGTATTTCCAGTCAAACCTCCAGCAGAAACTCCTAGACGTGGCTTTATTATTAAAATACTGAAAGGAAGGGGAAGGGTGAGAAGGCCCCAGACTGAGTGAGGTCCATTGAGTCTGGTCTGGCTTGGCCACCCCAGGACTGTAATGACAGAAACATTGGTGGGAACAGGGGGATAAAATGGTTGTGCAGCAGATGCTGCCTCTGGCTTGGAAGCAACATTTTCCCAGGTTGATTTCTTTCTAAACCCAGATTCAACTCGTATGTGAATAATTACTTGTATCTCAAAATGTGACCCTTAAAATCCAATGAAAATTAGATTTCATCTAATCTGTGCAGTCCAGAAACAAATCTGACAGGACAGAGTGAGATGCTGGCAATATTCAAGAAATAATACAGCATTTCACTCATAAATATGAATCAATAGCTATGAGAGAAGGAAACTGAGGATCTCTTCAGGGTTTCCCTGGATAACATGTGTCCATGGCCCCTACAGTGTATTAGGCTGACAGCTGCAGAAATATTTCCATTAGAAAGTACTTTGGATTCTTTTGAAAACTTATCAAAAAATATAATAATGCTGCTATCAGTACTTTTCCCAAGCTGCAAATACCCTACATGCAGGCACACCAAACAGCACAGACATGTTTTACACTCAGTGCTGTCCTGTCCTCAATCTTCTGCACTAGAAGAAACTTTTCTCGTCTTCCACAGGATGCACATTTGCATTTTATTAAATTAAAAAGCTAGAAATTTTGACAGAAAATCATGTGCTGATGGCAAGGGTGTAAAGAGGGAAGTGCTATTTGAGTGAAATGAACAATAGGTTTTCCTGTTCTTACTCTTGTGCAAAAGGAAGTGTTTTTAATTTCAAGAGATCTAGTGACTGACTGATTGAATCTGTCACCTTTTTTCACTAAAAGAAGATCAAGGTAATTGTCATGTCTTAGTTCACCAGCAAAAATCAGTAGTTATTGAGTTTAGTGAGCACATAGAGAGCAGGCAGTAGGGACAATCACTTCTGATCTTTTATAAGGACAAAATGCAGAACCTATGAAAACTGGGCCTACACTGAAATTATGTTTCTTCCAAAGTATTCATAATTCTGTGAATTACTGAATGAACTAATCACACGAGTGTTACTGCTGCAATATTTTATTGATTGTATACCTTTTCTACCTAGAAATAGCTCAGGTATTTTCTACCTGTATGGAAGAGCAAACCTTGTGGGGATGTGAATACTCTCCATTGTGACCATATATTACTGCCCAGCTACTCAGAAGAGTTTTGCAACTCAAGCAGTTCAAGTTCTTGGATGAAACAAAGTAAAGTTTTCAGTTTGCAGTTCTAGAATTATGAACTTCTTACACATAGGGAATGATAAGGAGCATGTTCTTACAAAAGCTATTTTAGGGAAAGTTTTGAAATTATGGGTATAAAAATCACTATTGAAAGCATATTTTGATAATAGCCTGAATTTCAGCTGAGTTAGAGCAATAACCTGTGTCTGTTCATCATCCTTTACCAATAGTAACTCTTGTTTGTCAGCAACCTTCTGCAATGTACCTTGTTACATTCTAAGTAACAACTTTTGGAGGTAGGAGAAGGATAAATTAAAAGATGAGACTGTTAAAAATCTCATATTGTGAGCCAAGTTTAACAAAAACCCAAAATACCAAAAAAACTACAAAATGCACCCAAAAGCTCCACAAACACAACTGTATAAAGCATTCCAGTAAAATTCTTTCTAAGAATCATGAAATGAATGCATTAATAATTCCTTAATGCCAGCACTGTTTGCCTACTGATGTATCCAAAAGTTATTCTTGATATGTTTACCTCAGTGTTATAGTAGAAGATCACGTTTTGCTGCTTATTTAACATTAATTTCAAATATTTTTTGGAAGAAAATGCTTCCAGGGATACAGCCCTACAATTTAATTTCTGTCCCAGAGAAATCACTATTTTGAGATAGCAGTGGTGTAGTGTCTCACAATGACTCACTGCACAAGGGGAAAATTTTGGTCCCAGTTTATAAACTTCAAATGCTTTAATTTGCAGATTGTTCTCTGGATTTCTGGGTTAACAATGAATTACTTTTGCCTACCAGAGGAGGAAGAAAAGGTGCATAAGCTACTGCCACAACAGACACAATCTATTTAATACATTAGGAAAAAAGGCACATTATCTTCAAAGGCAATGCTTGATGAACAGAAGAGCAGAGGTTCATTTGAATTAACCCCCAATGAGAGTCACAGGTGTTGCACAAGAACGTGGCACTTTCTCTCCTCCCTGTTCCTCTCACCCCGGATAGATCCTTAACAAGGGCAATGGTTTGCTCAAGCAAAAGAGGTTTCCAAACAAATTCTCTTGTTAGATGAAGATTCTGACAAATTCTACTAACTAAAGAAAAAGTGACAAGAGAAAGAGAAACATTTAATACTCCATTCAAAGAAAAAATACAGAAATAAACTACTCAGGAGGTCTCACAAGTTTTAACATTCAATCACACTACAGCATCCTGAAGCTCCAACATGACCAGTCATTTTATCTTTTTCTAAAACTGTAACAACACATCACTAACCAGCAGTTGGTTGTGTTCAAGAGCTATTATGATAAAGGACAGTCTTTTCCTCCAGTAAAGGCATTTGCAGCATCAGGTGGAGTTAACAAGTGAGCTCTTCCCACAACCTCGGTCCTAAATATCTCCAGGGAAACCTACTACCAAATATGACACAGGTGATATACAAGGGCCTCTAATTTTAGTTGAAAGCAAAAGTCAAAATTTCACTTCCAAAATATTTTAGCATCCACTTTAAACAGTTTGCATCATTTTGTCCCACAACCTCCTTTGCCAAACTCTCAAAGCTTGTTATAATTGAGCTGAGAGAAGGGATTTTATTCCTTACATGAACTTAGTGCAGCATTACAGCCTATTAACCACCCACCCCAGAGTTCCTTGTCAGCTACCAAATATTCTTTTCTGGCAGAGTCAGTCAGTATGAATTTAGTGTATAAATATGTGTCCAAGACTTGCACCTGGCTTTAATTTATCTAAGGAATCTCTTGTTCATGGCATCTGAACAGCATTCAAAGCACGGCTATGGTGGTTTTGTACTTCAGAAATGGTTAAAAAAAAGCTCTGAGAGTTAGAAGACTAAATTCTATTGATTCGAATATTAGTGTAATTTCATCACTAAGTAGCTCCTACCATTGGTATCCTCTACCATTAATCATCTTAAATATCATCTAACATCTCCATCTGCTGAAAATAAAATTAATTCAGATGCCTCAATCTAGTCCCTGGCAGGTACTCATTAGCATAAGAAAACTGCTCCATGGCTGCACACTGATGATATTTTATGTTTACAAATGACTTAAAAACCAAAAAGATACAAATTAAGGTGCAATTTTCAGAAGTCAGCTTTTCAACTGATTTTCCCTGGGTTTATTTGTTTTCTTAAGACAAACCTCAGGTGTATTACAGCCTTAGACAGGTAAATCTGGACAAGAAATTGTGTCTCATACACTCAGTTTTAGTAGACTCAATATCTCTATCAGTGCAGAATTTATCTAAAATTGTTATAAAAGAAAAATATATTCATGATCTACTGGAAAGATATGAAATAAATTTTAATGGTAACTGCTCTAGACAAAAAAGAACCTTGAAATTGAATCCCTAAATTTCAAGAACTGCTAAGATAATAACTGCTCACAGGTACACTTAAAAAAAAATCAAATGAATATACACAGTGAAAAATCTATGAAAATATCAGCAGATATGACATTTTAACCTAAAGTGTGTGGAAAAGCTTTTATCTTCTCAATTTTTGCCGGAATACCTCAGAAATATATGTGATCATTCATTCCAGAGAAAGAAAACAACAACAGGTTAGGTACTTGTTGAACCAGGAAACATAATCTGCCCCGTGAGTTCTTAGTTTATTAATAAACAAGCCAACAAACATGGTCTTAGAATACCTGTACTTCACATATCAGGAAACATCTGTGCCAAGCACTTTCAGTTTAAATTCTGCTTGCTGACCAGATGACTCATCTCCACAAAGAACAGAAAAACACTCTTTACACTTTCTTTTCTACTGGCAGAAGCAATATCTAACTTATTTTCCATAGTCACCTAAAACAGTCAATTTTTTCCTTGAAAACTTTAGGGGTATGTCAGTCTCGTTTAGCAGCTAAAAGAATACATCAATAGACATATAATCTTCTATACTCTGACATGAACTAAGGCAGATAAGATGCAGGCATTGCAATAAAAAGTCTTAGGGAATTTAGTGTTCAGGCTACAGTGGTCAGAGTCTGCTCTCAGTTACACAAAGCATTTGCTTACAACAGCATTTATTTAAGGGAACAAGACTCATGATGATCACTGGTCTAAGTAATGCCAGAATATGGCACTGAAATTACATCTTTGCTTTTGGAACACAAGCAAGGCTTAATATACTTTTCAGCTGGACTCACAGCTCAAACATGTTTTAGCTCCCTCTCACAAGGTTTCCAGGAAAAAATGCAGACCAAAGAGAAGTCTTATAAAATACATCATATGCATTCCGTTAATAGGCTCAACTAAGACACTTCACAAGCTTTTAATTTCGATAAGAATATCACCAAGTTTAAAATGCAATTCTCTTATTTGCCTAACATTCAGGAGACTGAAAAACGAATGGATGCCGTCCCTTTCTCTAACACACATAGAATTCATGCTGCAAGAGAATATGACTACTACAGTATATCAACATTTTATTCACTCTTTAAAACATGAATATTTAAACAGAAGACATTTTTTTCCCCATGCAGAAGCCTAAATAGAAGCTCTTATCTGAAATAGTAAAAGCTGTTATTTTTTTTTTCTCAAGAGGTTTTAGACTGTATAGAGATAGTTACATACACAGGCATCTCAAATGAGAGGGCACCATACATACATGTAATTGGTTGCCTTTTCTTTTTCCTCGGCAGTCTGTACAAAACGTGAAAATGTGCCTGCTTCTGACTAGCCATTAAAAGGCAGTGGTTGCACCATACTGTGATTTGGGGAGCTGAAGAAAATAGCCAGAACTGACTGATATCTGATAAACAGTAACAGGAGTCAGTTTATTGCACCAATCGTTAAATAATGGTGCTGATTATAAGGCTGCTAACTGCAGATGCTGTAATTGTCTGTCATAAATCTTAGTCATTTGTGACAGGAGCACAATGAAAGAGAGCATCTGCTTGAGGGCAAATGACTTCTGATAAATATCAGCTCTGCTAAAATGTACTTGGATGTGTCTCAATATTTTGGAGAGCCATTCATGTTGCTTCCACAAATGTGAAGTTATTATTGGTTTGTATTGATTTTGCCACCTTGGGTTTTTTTTTTTTTTCCCTTTTTAAAGAGACAGAGTCAGAGAGTGACTCAAGGTTGAGTTGAATTGAATCTCTGCTCTTTATCTGATCTACTCATTCCTCTCAAATGCATGCTTGAGTGGAAAAAAAAATAATTGCACTTTTTCAGAAGATTGCTGTGCAGAAACACAGCCTGGAAAATTCAATATGTAGTTCAGGTTTTTATTTTTTCTCTTAAAGCAACTCCTTACTGAAGGAAAAGAAGCACCTTTAAAGCACTTGGTTTTGAACACAACCCTTTAAAAGGATTTAAAGTAGCTGAAATGAGAGTCAATTAAGCTAGTTCTGGAGAATAATAATATGCAAATTTTAAAAGCTATCTGAAAGTAATTTTTTTGTTTTCAGAATAATTAACAGCATTTTAATTTCCTGTCCAACCTAAAGAAGAGAATAAAGCCAGCTAAGTTCTTCCACCCTGTCCCCCTTACTGAACAGTGCTTTAGTTCTTAATCTTATAAATGCTTATCATTCAGTGGGAGATTACAGTATAATTTCACTATCACTGAGAGTGCTGCATTCACATATTCATATTTAAATATGCATTCCTTTGTGATACCCTTAACACATCACCAAGCTTACACTGAAAACATTTTCACAAGTAAAGGTAGTAAACCTGAAATTTAAGATTGAAAATTTTACTGGTAACAGACCATTCAAGTAGATAACGGCTTTCCCTTGCAGCAATTCCTTGTTTAATTCAATGATCAGTACTTAACCTTTGCAACAGATTAATTGGGATTCTACTGGCAGCTGTTTCCTTCACTGCCCAACTGCACATGCTGCCAAAATAGGTGCGACTCACACGTTGCCTGTGCAAAACCTGTTGGAGTGGATCGATGGCAGCCACCTGCTGGCAGCCTGACCCACACAGTTACAGGTCAGGCCACAGCCTCGGGGTGCACAGGGCTTGGTGTAAGCTGCAAAGCTGAAAAATCATAAACTTGGCGCAAAATACAATTTTCTGCTCTTTAAATAACTTGAAGAGAGGTCCAAGACTAATATATCGTGGAACCATATGTGATGTCCCAGCCCCTGCCAGGGGTGAGGTTCAGACTTGCAGGTTTGCAGCACAACCCCCATCACCTGATCTAACAGAGGCAACAGCAGCACCACCACCACCTGCCCATGGGCCAGCAACTGCAAACCAGCCAAAGGACGTGAAGGGCAGAGGACCCCAGATGACATCTCTTGCCATGAGGGAAGAGGGAAACTCCTTACCTCGTTGATACCTAAATAAAAATTAAAATAAATAATACCAGCCCCCAAACAACAGAGGAAATAGAGTGTAATGAGCAGGAAGACATTTTCATAGCAGTGTGATGTGAGCAGTAGCAGGTCGTGAAGAAATGTGACAATATCCAGCCTATTTGCAGTATTCAAAGAAATGAGGTTACCAGAGTTAGTGGGGGAAAATTCTTAATTGGAATGTCATGGAAGACTGGTACAGTAGCAAGCCAAAGAGCAACAAAATGGCAGAGGAAATGAATAAATAAAAGTTGATAAAAGTTAGGATACAGCTGTGAAGAACAAACACTCTGCTTTTACCAAGACATACAGAGGTTTCGAGGTGACTCCTGCCATTTGGTCATAGAACAGATTGTTTTATGGAAACACCAGCTCAGTGGCCACCTGTAGTCCAAAAGGCCAGCTAAACATTGTGAATATTTTAAGAGAACAAAATAGGAAATTAAATTGTGGGTTTGTATCTTTAATACTTAATGCAGTTCTTCCCTTTCCCTCACCAAACAGAAACAACAAAGATTTTGAGAAGACAAGACTGTAAAGTCTGGACTAGAGTCTAGACATAAGGGATATAAAAAACCTAAAAAACTAACAAAATATGAGATACAACCACTTAAAAATCCACTGAAGGATCCAGAAATAAACCTGGAAGCTGAGGAAGTAGTTTGGGGAAGTGTTATGGTGTGAGTTCTTACATTCTGTCTTGGGTCTCCATTGCTGGTCTCTGCCAGAAATAAGATATTGAGTCAAAAGGACTTTGGGTATTAATGAACTTGATAAAAAGGGGATTACATTGAATCACGATTTTACTTAATGAATTGGCCCAAAAGAATCCCTCCTAACAATGAGGTTGCACATGAACAAAAAGAAAAGTTGATGTTAATAGTTTAACAAAAACTTGTTTAATGGCTTATTATATTTTGTCCCCAAGGATCACTTTCATTCTCTAACTCATCTTCAGTTTCTAAAGATATATTAGACAAAAATTGACATCAGAAAAGTTTATTCTTTCTTGAGCTGCATTTCTTCCCATCACTATTCCTACTTCCTGCAGTACACTGCCTTAGCTTCCACCTCCAGCTCCCAGACAGCAATTTGGAGGTGAAGGCTGTGATGAATTCTGAATAGGCAACTGGAGAATACATTTACTGAAGTCTAACAGAAAACATGATCCTTCCTTTCTCTTAGTGAAACAAACCCCCAAACAATCAACAAGAAAAACACAGAACAGAACACAGGCACCCAACTGGTTTTCGAGTTCAAATGTGCAGGGATTAGTCCATTTTCCACATCTAACCATTTAAAATTATTTATAAATCCAGTAGTGATCAGATCTGTTGGAAAGGGTTTTTTGTCTTTGCTCATGGTTCCAAATCTCTCTTGCAACATGCTAGCAACAGGTTGTGAAACCTCAAAAATATTGGATTATTTTAAAAGCTAAATTGGCTTTCTTTGCAACTTCCTCAGTAACAAATACCATAGTGATTCTATTTCAAACATAATTAGAATGCTTCTTTTGATCCTTTAACATTCACTTTTTTTCCTCTGCAATCAAGAAAGCTGAGATTCAGGTATAAGCCAAGTGCCAGGTAGGTAGCCTATTTCCTCCCACGTGAAATAAGAGACAAAAAGAGAATACTTCATCTTTCTTTATATTCACTAACTTTCAGTCACTGTCAGGTTATGGGTTGATATGGAAGCTACCAGAATATGAGAGGGTGTGTGTTTGTCTGCGACTTAGGACATCAACCAATGCTAAAAGACCCCAGGCTCAAAGCAAGAAGTTTACAAGTGCTTGTGCCTCCCTTTTAAGTCTACATTCCAACTAAATCCCTGCCCCTGTAGGTAAGAGTTAGCCATTCTTTTACTATTACTGACAGATATCAATATTACTTTTTTTTATTAATATCCTCAGATTTCTTTAGCTTATTGTGTGCCATGTAAGTTGTCTGTGCACATAAGCATTTTTAAGTTGATGCTACCCTGGAACTGCTGCCTGGGCAGAGCAGCAAGGCTGGGTGGGTAAAGCCCTGTGCCAGAGGTGAATCTACAACAGAGCAGCTCCTTGATTCAGCTGATTCCTGGAACACCCTCAGCAGAGGAACTTATTCCCAGGTCTTCAGCTGAGGCAAGTCCAGCAGCAGTCACTGTCTCAGACCTTAACCCAGACTCAGCAGCAAAACTTTTCAGCTCAAATCTTGTTCAAATGTACTCAAGAAAACCACTACTGATGGGGAGGATCAGAGTAAATCACATTGCCAAGTTAGCCTTGGGGCTAAAGCAGTAACTTAAAAAGTAAGTTTATTTCAGCTTAAAAATAAAACCTCTAAATCAGCGCCAATGAAAGTCTTCCATTAAAAATTACTGTCAAGGAGCAAGGGAAAGCAGTATTCAGAGTTGAAACTTTTTCCAAAAAATGCCCTGAAAGCTTTTGTAAAACCCACAATAAGATCATCCAAATGACTTTTCTGTGACTGTTGAACTTTTGCTCAGATGCTTTTATTCCACATCTCTCCCAGTATTTAATTATTACTTTAGTAGACATCTACAGTAATTTTTCCTCAGGTTTGACCCGTGGTACATGACTTGTTAAAGGTACACCAAAACATTTTCAGGCCTGTAGGCGACTGGATTTCTTAAAGAGACAAAGATGAGTGTAAATATTTTAAGTTTAAGACAAAATCTGGATTTGGGAGGAAATAGTTTTCTTGTTGTTTTAGATGCAGGCCAAAAGAGTTGTTACTTATGTGAACAGGAACTCCTCTGTGTGATGGATGTACAGCATGATCACAATTTTTACTACAAGATAATTGCATTATGTTAATGGATTTTTTTTTTCCCCAGAAAAATCTGTACACAAACCAATGTGCTGACAGAGCAGCATTGCTTAACTTCAAATTTCAAATTAAAATAAATAAAATTATGAGTTTGGATTACAACTCTTCTTCTCAGATTCATTAATTTTCTTATCAGGTCCGAACAAAGAAGCCGTCAGCCCCGAAGTTTCTTTAGAATGAGAATCATTTCTTTGATTTGAAACACTGCCTGTGCAGCAGCCACTTGCAGGCCACTCCACCCATGCTGTGGAATGCCAGAGGATCAGCGGGATGCCAGCCTGTGCCCGGGAGGCCACATGGGCATTCCTGCCTGTGGGAGAGCACGGAGCCTATCCCAGGCACTCAAGGGGTTAAACCCGCTGCAATATGCATTAAGCACATGTTTCCAGCCAGCAGGGTGCCAGCCTAAGATGTCCTCAAAGCCTAATTTGATAGATATTATGCCATATGCTGCTGCAAGTAGTCAGTAATAAAGAAAGTAAAATTTTTATGGATGAGCAAAACAGGAGCTCTTATGGATGGAGTGTTTTTAAGTCAGGTGTATAATTTACGTACCGTCAGACCACATGTAGAGTGCATTACTCAATTGAACTTACAAGCAGATAGGAAGGCAGTTTCTTTTAATAAGCACTTCTTCAACTTATTGGCTCTACAATTACTTGCACCAATTACCAGCAGCTGCTGCCTGTTTGGTGTTTTATCTAAGACAAGGAGTTACATTCGTTTCTAATCAACAAACCATTCAAGGACTCTTTAAAAATATTTAAATTCAATTTCCCCATTTATTTTGAATTAACTGAAATACTGGATATTTTCATTGTAGTACTTTGATTTTTCTTGGGTTCTTCTCCAAATATAGATTTACTGTTGTACCATTTAAATTTAATTTTTTATAAAGGCAAGAATATGCATTATAACATATTTGATACAGGCATTTATATGCAATATCAACATTGGCCTTATTGACAATATATGGTAATTAATATACAGGTGATTTTTTTGCCATAGAATTCATTATACTCCAAAACCTTTCTGACTTGTTCAAATATTTCAACATTCTTTATTATTTACCTGTCTGACACACAATTAATAGAGCACTGGCTAATGTAGCAACAGAAAAATTACCAGAGAAAGCAATTTAAAAGAAATAAATGAAGACACTGTTACAAGAAGGAAGGAATTTTTTTTCCCTTTACCTCTAGATTTTAAAAATTATAGTTCTAGAAATTTCCAAGCAACTTAATGGCACTTGAGAAACACCTTCCTATAGCAGAAAAACTGCTATTTCTTTTGTAGTTTTTCTTCACAAATATCTAAAGGAGAAAGAAAGAAAAAGAAATAATTTAAAACTGTAAGTAGCAGAAGAAGCTGAAAACTACGATGTACTGTAATATCAGACTCAGGGAGTTTTTTCAGAGAAGCAATATCTGGTGATAACGTAGGAAGCTGCAGGGTACAGCTGCCTTTCCAGCACAACAGCCTTCCTCACAGAAAACTCCTGGGAGACAACTCTGTCTATTGCAAAGAAAACAGGTAAGAATAAATAAATGAAAAAATCCCTACAATGAAACCAACCAAACCACACCAGCACTTTTTGCATATAAGATCTTATTCCAATCATAATTTCTAAGTTTATTTTCTTAGGTATGGGGACATCCTTCACACTCCACATGACCCATGTGCTGGGAATTCAAAACCTGGCCAGATGCCTCTGGGATAGGCACCATTAGTGCTCAGTCCACTCCAGAGAGTGCATCAGCCACAACAGGAGAGAAATCTCACAACACAAGCCAAATCTGGGGCACTTACAACAATTCCAGGTTTAGCACTCTGGAGACAGAAGATGACAATTCAGTGAAGTCTCTCAAACCCACTGGCACAAAACAATATAAGTCCAAACCCAGTAAAAATTTTTCAGTTTCCCATTCAGAGTTTTTTACAGTCATACATTTCAACTGTTTGAAGGAAATTAAGAAAACTCCTCATTAGTCTAAGTTTTCTGAAATCACACATCATCAGCACATGCAGATACTGTACTTTAAAAAAGTAATAAAACTAAACAGAGCACCCTGTTTCCTCTTATTATCTGTTGAAAAATAAATAATCAATGGGACCCCAGGATGAATGCTTCATATAATAAAGGAGTCCTCTGTAAATATCAGGACATTACAACTATTTGCAGAACCCAGGGCCAGAGGGGGTTTCTAGTATACTGGCTCCAAATACAAACTTCAAACTGTAATCACAGAATAAATTTGGTTGCAGTAAACCTTGGGAAGTTATCTGACCCAACCCTTACACTCCCTAAAGCAAGGTCAATTTCAGACTTGGTCTTGAATTCAATTGCACTGAAAATGCCAACAGAAAGTGGGAAAATTATTTTGCAAATAAAAAAAATTTAGAAAATTCATAGCGAGTATCAGTTGAAAACAGGTAATGAATAAACCTGTCTTGTCTCAGAAGCTACTTCATGTATACCCTCCCTTCTTGATCTTCTGCAAAACATGACAAGAAAAAGCTCTGAAAGGAAGGGGTCATTTTCTGGGATTTTACAGAACACAGGTAAAGAGTCAGGCCTTTTTCACTCTTCCAAAAAGATCGGTATTTTTCACAAAAGAGGAAGATCCTGCCTTCTCTCTACCACAGACTTACAATTTAGTTTCTCCATCACAGTACCAGTATATTAAAGCCACTCAAGATGATAAAACATTTTGCTATTAAAGTTTAGAAACAAAGACATTCATTTTTAAAAAAATTTCAAATTCCTTTAACTCCTACAGTTAAATTACAAATTATCCATCTTTTAATGTCATCTCTCACAGCTGGGAAAAATCTAACCCTCTCAGGACTCAATCAGATATTCACATCAATTTGTGTAATTAACACTAAGCTTAATATCTCTCTTAATTATGACTGCAAACACTTTCTTAAAATAAATCAAACACTCTAACTTACAAAAACAAAACAAAGAAACCTAACACCACTTAAAAATGACTCATATAAAGCTTTGAGAAGATTAATTCAAAGCCTCTTAGGCATTTAGAAGAAAAAAAAGAAGATTCATAAAACCTGAGGTTCAAATACCAGAAGGGTCTGTTCAAGTTATTTGCTTGTACCCCTTCAAGGTGCAAATACTACACCAGCTCACCATGTGCCCCTAATTTATATGAGATCTTATTCCTGTCCTCCTAGAGGTATTTCCTACCCCCACCCCAATGCATGAGGGACTGAACAATATTCTTGGAAAAATACACAGGGTTCTCACACGTTTCCTGAAAGAAAGGTGGTCCATCCCACCAGCAGAACTGAAGTCGCCATATACATATTTGACTACTCATAATTTACATTCCACTTGGTCGTCTGATAATATCCTGAGGAATGACATTTTTTAAGCACATACACAGAGTATCCTGCAGAGCACACACCAGGAATGTGGCTGCTTGTGTCTCTGGATGATACATTAGGGCATTCAGAAAATTGTACAAGGATCTCACCCTCTCCCTGGATCAAATCTATAAAATGCCAAGCACTCATTATGCACAATCCTCTAAGCACATTAGTCATCCTTGGGAATATACATTTACAGCATAATGAATTTCAGACATATCTATAATTACACAAATTAGTGCTGGTTTAGAGTTATGCTCGTAGAGAATGCGGACATTCCTGTAAACAAAAGGAAATAACACAAACATCCCTGATCTCTCACAGCTCCACAGCACTACCTGAGCACTGGCATCACCTCATTGCACAACACACCTCTGGTTATTCAATTATGCCCAGCACAGATACTTAGAGGCATAAAATTAACTGTGCTGTGTGATGCATTACAGCAAATGCTGCCAGTTGAAAGGGACCCACGGCCAAAGCAATGCAGTTTAGTTTAAAGCAGCTCTGTCCTGCAGCCTTGGACCTTGCTCTTGAGCAGACACAACAAAGTCTTTGGCTAATTAAGGACCTCCTTCTGGGAGCTCTTTTCCTGCCATACATCCAGTGACCAGGGTCAGTAAGCAAGAACGCCTGAAACTGCAGCAATACAAACTATTTTCTGGATTAAAGTCTTTCCCTGTGGAATATCAAAGGCATAGATTTTTTTTTTTTCAAAATTAAAATCAATTATAGTTACTTCAATCAAGAAACAAAATTCAGAAATTACCAAGGCACCCAAAGGACAGCTGGACTCCCACCTGCCGTGATCCTCCCTCTTATCCATTTAACCCCAATAAAGAAGCAGTAGTTGTTCAATCTGCTGCATATTTTTCACATAGTAAACTTGCTTTTAAAAGATAGCAGTTATTTAGGTGTTCCTTACAATGACATTGAATTTTTTCTTTCAGTCATCTTAATCTGGATAGAGGCAAAGAAGTTGTATATTTTAGCAATTCCCAAGTGCCAGAAAATATCTGGAAAATAAAATGTTAAAACCTTCTTTGTTTTAGTATTACTTTGCCCTTAAAAAAGATGGATTCAACAACACTAGTCACTCCTTGCGTTATCCTAAAATTGGACTATTCACCATGACAAAAATAAAGCCTTACTTTTAGTTATTCACACAAAATTATTTGATCTCCTCCTAGACTAAGATATTACCATTACTGGTCATCCAGTAAGACAAATTTGACATCTAAAACACTGAAGTATTCCATTCAGTTCTCAGCCATAAAACTTAAGACTCAGGCTCACAGAACTACCAGAGCTCCTCAGACAAATAACTAAACTACCAGAAGACCACCAAAAACTGAGCCCCAAAAATAGTCCTTCTGTTAATACAGATGATAGTATTGAGGCCATGAGAGAAAAGAGATTAAAAATTCTTTTTGTGTCTCTCTACAGATTTGACTTAGGACTAAGATCAAGTCTCCTGGATCTCATCAAGTAACTGTTCTGTGACAGGAAACAAAGAATAAAAAGAAGGATGAATGGAAAGGGATATCAAGCTTTAAAGAAGTCTGTGCTCATTTCTGTCTCATCCCTACAACCTCTCTTAAAATGCGTCTCTCAAGTTCCCCAAGGAAAGGAAAAACCCAAACAACAAAACCCATCACGGCTCTTCAGGAAAGAAAATGTTTGTGCATGAACATTTTTTTTTTCACAACAGCAGAAACGGAATGGTCATTTCTTATCCAACAAACATGTTTGTTTCTTTACCAAATGGTACTTCTACAGTTCATGTAATCACACCCAGCAGGGCTTCAGCTGCCCAAGGTGGGCCCTGAGCAAAGGCCACTCTCCAGTTCCTTTCAGTGTCTGCACTAACCAATATCCAAATGTGGTAGCTAAGGGCTACTTTGTGCATATTAAGAAATGAAATAAACCACAATTTACAGACTTCAGCACTTTCTCAAAATCAAGGTGATTCTTTTTACCACTGCCTTTTTTTAAAGCACACATCTGTGATTCTTCTCATTGCCAGAATTAATGAGCACTGCCTATAATGTGTTGTAAAGCAGGCAGTGCATCATTACCACCTCCTACTCAGAGCCATTTTAACCACAATCTCAGTATTTGGGTAGCTCTGCTAATTAACAAACTACTATTACTGGAAAGATGGGATTTGCACATTATTTCAAGTGGGCTTTAACAGTCTTTGAACAATAAGTACTAAATTTGCTAGCAGTTTGCATTATTTTAAGAAGAAAGAAATTACACAATTTTTCAAAAGTCCAGAAACTAGNGTTTTGTTTGTTTTGCTTGTTTTTAAAATAAATATTGGGCCATCTCCACAGACAGTTTGCAAAAATTGATTCTGGGTTAGAGCACCAACATTTCTGACACTTTCTCTCCTTACCATCCCAAGTTGTGGCCTCATTTCAACTACTGCTGGAGACACAAAAGCAATGGTAAATTCTATTACCAGATTACACATACACTGAACAACAAACCCAGGGATGGCCATGCAACAAGGTTCAAACCCCTTACTTGAGCAGTCATCTAAAAAGCAGCAATTACAAGAAACTGTAAGGCAGATGGAACTCTAACCTTTGTCATACCCTCACAATCAAATGATGTCATAATTTCCTCACTCCTCAATGACCCCCAGGTTTTCACAGTAGAAGAACAGGTTTGATTTCACCTACAAGTCATTCAAAACAATGAAGACACCGAGTTTAGGCTTTTATGCATTCAGACTGTACAATGGGCTTTACCCAAGAGAATGGGAAGAAGGTAGCATTGAAAAGTGCTTTCCTAATGGCCTATTCCTTTATAACTTGACTTTGTCAAAGGTGGTAAAGGTGAAAAGATAATTAATCTTAAGGAAAATAAAGGACTCTAATAGTATATATTTGTTTATCCTACAGATTTGTATTGCAGGATAATTGTGCTATTATCATTACTCTCAAGACAGGAATGCAATATATTCACACATTACCATTGCATCAGAGTATTATTCTGTACTGATCTGGATAAGAAAAATGTGGCCATCATACAACAGATTCAGACAGAATTTAACTTTAAAAAAACACATTTTAATTTCACAGGTTGATTTCCCAATGCACCATATACAACTTGTCCCATTACTGACTGCTCTGACTGCAGCAGGTTCCTGGAAGGCCCCTGAACTCACAGTCATCTGGGAACATCAGTTAAAACCTGGACTATAGAAAGCACAGCCAACACATTTAGAGATTCCCTTCTTCCCTTCATCACCACCCTTCTAGTTTCCATGTCGATCTCCAAGACTCAGATCTCACATTTTTCATCACAAAGTTTAGATTTCTCAGGCCCGTTAACACATTTCCAGAATGGCTTCAGGGCCAAGTCTGCTTCCAAAGATGACATTTTTCCTGGTTAGAGTTACACAAAACTCCAGAATACACTAAAACCAGCACCAGATCATTTATTCCATATATTCTCTTTCTAGATTCTGTACTTAAAAGCAGGATTTTTTTGGACACAAAAGCATTTGTGCTCTTCAAGGCAAAATAAATTACCAAAAGAACAATGGAAAGCCTTCCAAGGACTTCATTGCTAAAGCCATTATCCAAAACAGATGTTGTTGCCAAATTTCCAGAGCAGACTAGCACTCCCTGCCTTCCCCTCCTCCTCTGAGCTGCAGGTATTCTCTGCAAAACTGACATTAATAATGCAAAGGATAAAAAATTTGAGGAACAAAGAAAAAGAGGGTTAAAAACATGGGCTTAAATATATGCCATGGGCTTCTAATGGGAAAAAATAAACAAAAAAGCAAGTCTTTAAGAAGCAGAAAATAAAAAAAATACACAGACACACAAAAGAAGGTATTCTGCCTCCCCATATAAATAGTACATGTAGAGAAATTTGCCCAGAATTAGATCCTGCATACATTAAGAAAACCAGCCTCATTATGAAAAGTGCAAGTAAAAATCTACTGAGCCATAAAACTCATTAAAATTAAGTAAGTTGATTCAGAATCCAAGAAACTGTGCCTTTTTAGCTGCAACTTTCTGAGCCCTATAAGCCCTATATATTAATTCTAAATTAAAACCTTTTTGTGTGTTCAATTTCTTTAACTTTGCAGTATCATAAACCATCTAGTTATCAAAATCAATTTGTAGGAAACACATGAGAATTTAGCATGGTAAGAACAGATTGTTGAAGCTGCATTCACTCAGATACACTTAGCCACAGGTATAGCAACTATAATATACACAATAAAATACACAATTCATGTCTTTAGAAGATAGAAAGCTTTTTTACATCTTTTCCATTGTAATTAACCTGTTCATTTAAAAAAAGATAAATCCCAGCTGTTAACCAAAGGTTACAAGAATATCAAATTCCAAAACATCCTGATTTTTTTTCTAGCATTATATAACCATTAAAATATTTAATCAAGTTATTTTGCACCGTGACTGCGGACAAAAGTACTGAGATATTAATTTGGGCTACATTTGAACTGCTATTACAGAAACCTTATTTATACAACAACCCCTTTTCTATCTCTTTGTCTTAAAGTTACTTTAAGAAGTGCACTTTTATTAGAGGCATTAAAAAAAAATTAGTATCAGGTACATTACCCAAATGCTGCTGTTGGAGGCAGACCTCCCAGGAAAGCAACAGTTTGCCTGGGAACAGAGGCAGAACTTTGCTCCAGCACAGCCACGCTGCTGCTCCCGAGGGCAGGGGGACATCACCCCTAGAACCAACAGCAGGAGCAGCTCCTGGAGCTAGAACTCACTCCAGACACAAAACATGGCTCTTGCTGCCACCCCTTCCTCTAGCAACACTCTTGACTAATTTAGCTGAAAAGCTTCAGGAAACATTTTCTCCCCACCTTTCGGTAGTTTATTACCAAAAGACATCCTGCTTCCCATTCCATCTGCAGCTCTCCCATTTATATCACCTGCTCACAAAAACAAGCACAGGAAAGTTTTCTTGTGAAGACACCCAGGAAGACAAATCCATTCTTAATGACACTGTACCAAGTGTGATGTATTTATATCAGGGGTATAAGCCAGGGTCTTTGTTGTCATTGAATTCAGGCTTCCCAGTAAGGTTTTAAGAAAAGCAGTGAGATACTATTCAGTATAGAGCTAAAAAAAAAAAAAAAGAAGTAAATAAAAGTAATCTGGCTTTATGTCATAATAGCTGTCATCATTCTAAATAAGTACTTGGTCCACCACCTAGAGTTCCTCTAGGAACTCCATAATCAGGATGCATAAATTCATATTCTGTGCTGTACAGGAGAGGAAAGACAAAAGTCAATTCACACAGCAGCATCAACTCATTGAAAAATTGCTTTCACTTGTGCGATTCACA
Organism: Illadopsis cleaveri; assembly: GCA_013399915.1. NCBI lineage: Eukaryota > Metazoa > Chordata > Aves > Passeriformes > Timaliidae > Illadopsis > Illadopsis cleaveri. Next base: position 269,045 of record VXBB01024238.1, on the reverse strand, counting down.
TACCACCCTCTAAAAATATACAGAAGTTCTGCATCTAAAAATATGGTTCTGATATAAACCATAAACCACAAACCACTTTTGTTCTGTCCAACAAAAAAGAGGGAGTTTTGGAGAGGTTTATTATACTCAGTAATGCTTGTTAAAGCTTGTTTAAAGATGCATTCCAAGAGCAACACTTAATTCTTCAGTATGCACTGGCCAGTGAGATGAGGGTGGCAACGTTAATATTTTTAGCACAAACAATAAAGGAAAACAGATTCAACAATTTCATATCAATATCAATTGAGTTCATATTCTTGATACATCATTATCATTTGATAAACTCATCCTGAACACGAAAAACCCAGATATCCTTAATATTAAAATACATTCAACTCTGCTATTTCTCCTTAGAGAGACTCTCATTGGAAGAGTCGATACCAATTCCTGAGGTGAGGTACTACATGAGACATAAACCAGCTTTTCCTCTTGCCGGCAGATGAAACCTTGCTAAGTCACACACACTCAGAACTCCCTCCTTAAATTGCTCCCTGAATGCAGGTTCCTCTTCTGATAGAAAAGAATGACCATTCTACAGGCCAATTTTTGTCTGCACCAGCAAAATAAGTTACTCTTCTCCTTCACCCACTTCAAAACCACAGAAATGTCAGAATTATTAAATTTTATGCTCATGCTTAGTTTTTAAAACAACACGGCAAGCCAAAACCAAAGTAGGTCATTGATACTGCAGCTGTTCCCAAGCCACACTATCACTTTGTTGCAACATCCCCAGGCCCACTGGAGCCCCCCCAGGGTAAGCAGCCCGCGCTGAATAGTTTAACAAAGCCAACACCCGGGTATTGCCAGGGGGAGACCGAAAAAGTGAAGTTTCATCGCCGCCTCCAAATTCTCCGTTCCCGGCTGATGTTACATTTGCCAACAGCGACACTTGGTGGCAGCGCGCGGCTGCGGGATGGACATTCCCTCCTTCCCGAGGTAAATCCTCGCGTTCCGCCGCTGGAATAGCCTTAGGAGCTGAGCCTACAGTGAATTTTTCAGTCCTGCCAAGTCAAAGCGAACACGATGTCGCCTGAGAGTATTTATGAGATGTATATCCAGCCTTTGTGAATTGCGGCAGGACTGGGGCTGCAAAGATCCCTTGGCTCTTGCTTGCCCTCCACATTGTCCAAAATGAAAGGTTTCATGCAGAAAGTTGGGACATGAGCTCAGCGCAAAATTTCTGCAACTGCACATAATTATTTTGCTTAACTAAACCCGTGTAAAAAAGCAGTCATCCACAGTAATAAAAATGCAATTATTCTGCTTTCTAGTAGTTGGAGATAATTGTGTAAATATTGTCGCAATTTTTAAAATAAAATACGTACTATCAAGAATACTCTTTTTACACTAGTATTTATCCACTAAAGTAGTTAAGGTGTATTATCTTCTTTTCATACTGTTTTTAACACACAAAGTTCCATGCTATGTGTGGATCTTATGCAAATGCTCTTTGATTTCAAATGAGACTTTGCATACTAAGGAGTCTATTTTCCCATCAATGCAGAAGAGATTTACGCACATAAGTCCCATTACCATTAATGGGACTCACCCACATAAATCCCCTGCACATTGATAGACCCTTAGGATTTACATTGAAATGGGTCCTTTAGAGCCATTACAATGTCAACCTTTTGCCAGGATTTTGCGTATTAACAATACTAAGCAATACGTGGCAATCCTAATGTGTAAAATCCCAGCAAAAGGTACAACACAGAATGATACGAACAGAGCAAAAAATTCTCACTCGTATGCTATTTAAAGATGATCTCCAATTATTCTTTACCTGTCCATATTCCTATTAGTTGTTTTCTATCATTACTTTCCTTATTAAAAATCCTGTCTTCTTTTTTCCATGACTGTCCTCTTTCCTGAACAAGCACTGCTCAAAATCTGCTCTAAAGCATCAGGGAAACAAAATGTTTCTGTTTTTAAGAAGAACAATTTTCCTCTCATTAACTTTCCTTTTAGCTTGTTACAATATCTTGGTTTCCTTTTTTTTTTTTTTTAAACTGGTAAGCCTGCATTATAAATGCAGTAGTATAAACCCAATGACTTAAGTTTAGCAAGTAAGAAAGAGGAGTTGACTAAGCCAGCATAGCAGCAGTACTATAATTGTTTGTATGCAGGGAAGAGTAATTCTCTAAATACACCACAGTATCAGTCAGTCCCTCAAGGCTACAGCAAGAAAATCAAGGTCACCTACATTCTCACAGGTTGTTAAAAACAACCACAGATCACCAAACTAAGCTCAGATGCCACCAAAAAAGCAACATTTATTACCTACACTCTCAGAAATACTTGAAACAGCTCCATTTTCCATACACACAAAGGCAGCTCAACTCTTAATTTGGTGCCTTTCCACAGATTCACATGAGTGCCGTGGTGCTTAAAGAGAAATTAGAAACTAAAATATTTCTACAGAACTTTATCTACCAGTAACTTGATTGCTGAGAATAATGACAAGCTTACATGGCTGTTTGCTCAACCCTTATTGCCACTATGACATGATCAAAAAGCAAGAGGGTATACTTGATGAACAATAATATTTCTTTTACCTGAAAAAAAAAAATAATCTTAGGCATGATTCCTTAATGTTTTGTCTTAAAATTATATAGAAAAATATATTTTTGTAGTTGGATTGCACTGCTAATATTTTACCATTCAGCAGGTACTAAAAGCACTGAAGTGCTAAGTGACAGACACCAGGACAACTACGTCATAAATGGGACCACCAAGTCACTTCAATCCTCAAAGCCTTTCCCCTCAGTACAAAACACAAACTCCTAATTTAAGTTATGCAAAACTTAACATCCAACAGATAACGGGCTGCCACTGTTGCTGGAAATGTACAATCCCATAATAAGATGGAAATGGTGATGCAAACAATAAGTATTTTATGTTAATAAAGTAAACAACTCTCATTTTACAGGCAGGGATGTTCAGGTCAAAAACCACGCTCTGGGTCACCAGCAGCAGCTCCAGCACCAGCATCAGCCACTGATTCCTAACTCTTGTGGATACATCACTGCTGCAAAGCAATAAACATTCAAAAGGCTCCTGCTACTATTTCATAAACAAAATTGTTTTACACTGTGGGTTTAGGATCTGTCTTTCACATAACAAAAAATTGAAGTAAATATATAAATAAACAGAGAGAGAGAGCAGAGAGAGCGCACACAAAATACCGGATAAGTAACCATGGTGATTCCTGATCTCACACACAGGACAGAGTAACCACATTGTATGTGACCTTATTCTACTCCACACATGAAGTAAGACTCCACTGGCTTCAGCATCAGGACTAGGATGTGTCATGATTCCTACAGGATCAGGCTCTTAGGACAGATCTCCAAAGTTAATTATATATTTAGGAAAATGACAGTTAAGCAGGCAGATATCTTTTTGAATTTGAGTCTCAGTGAACAAAATCAAACAACAATAAAACCCCAAAGAAAACCACACCACAAACAGGTACTATGGTCCAGATGCTCAAAAGAACCAAATCTCTGAGAGCATTTATATGTAATTCAAAAGCCATACAACTAAAACCTGCAGAACTGCCAGCATATTTCTCCCAAGATTAGCAAATCATCCCTTATTTCGCACAAATCAGATCAGGGCAGATCTTTCCTTATTCTTCAGCAGGCTTAATTAGGATCCTGCCTAAATAACTCTGTGGTTAAATCTCCATGCTAGCCAATGGTATGTTCAGAGTGACTAACACACTGCTCATACAGGTCAGTCTCTCTGATGGAGCTCAAGACACCCTCTTCCCCTTTCATTTTAAGAGAAAACACAAGATGGTGCTAGAGGTGGTAATGCTCCTTTCAATGTTGCATTTCCACCATTAGAGCCCTGTCCAGATTTTGTAAAAGTAGTCATCATTTGTTAGAGCAGTTTTACACTCTCATATGCCAGATGAAGGGTCTATAATCACCTGGTAATGTGCTAGCTGGCAGTACCACCCATTTAAATTTAAACTGTTCTATTTTGCAAATATATCATGATTCAGCAAATGGCAAATGTTCTCATGGAAGGGGAAAGTCCTAGTATGGGAGGGGCAGACCAGGTCCTGAACCTCAAATGAGAGTTTACTCACTGACTGAATGCAATAGCACCAGGACAGCTCAAAACTGAGTTCCAGCACTTGACTCAGTTACTCTATATCATAGCTCAATGAGCCCAAAATTTTTTTAAAAAACCAATTAAAACAAAAATGCAGGTTATAATGATTTATTCTTGCTTTTGCCAAGCAGCTCTGCTTGTGTAAGAAAATCACATAATTGATGCTGTCCAATTGATCTGATTCAACAGAGCTTTGCATAAGCTCCTAACAGACCTTTACTTGCAGACTAGTTGGGGCTTGGAGTGCAGAAACTCATTGTAAATCTTATATTCATTAATGTCTGCTCATTTTCCTGGCCAGAAACAGACCAGCTTTTCCCTTTTCCAATTGCCCACCTTCACCCAGCTCTTGGAACAATATAATTTTTCCCACAGTTGAATCAGTCCCTCCTGGAGCTGCATGAAAACTGCAGTTTCAGTCCTTGAGCCCTTTCCTCCTCTTGACAGCGAAGAGGAGAGAGAGAAGACAGAAAGGACAGGGACCAGCTTAGAGCTGAACAACAGGGCAGCCAACCTGAGCTATCAGTTTTCTTCTGCTCTCTCTTTCCTCTGCAAAGTGGTTCAATTCCTGCTTCCTTGGGGGGAAGTACAGGAGTCCTGCCAACAGGCCTGAGGAGCTGCTGCACTCAAGGAAAAAGTAGCCAAAAGTACTCCTTTGGCACATTAAGGTTAAAGGTGCATCGCTCCCACAGTCTGAAATCTCCAACCTCCCTTCAAAGCAGATTAATGAAAAGAATTTGAGAGTTAACAAGAACAGGTCCCAGAGGCTGAAATGACATTGCTCAGGTTCAATTGTTATCACTCATGATAGGATCTCCTGTAATCAGCTGCTTCTGCAGCCAACTTCATCTGTCTCTGATGACTGTGGAACAGCAGTAATGTACATCTCTGCTGGTTTATTTTTTGTATTTTTGTCACAAAGCAACCTTGCTGTGATGACACAGCGACTATATTTAGTTCCTGCTCTGTACTAAAGTATAATGCTCAGCTAAAAGTTTTACCCTCTCTGTCGTTGTGTAATCTATATATAAAACTTCTATACAGTTTCTTGCCAAAAGGCAGGAGGTGGTGATATTTCTGTAGCTATAGATAGTAGTTACCATGTACTCAGAATTACACTTGTATTAAAAAAATGACACACATTACTGTTGCATAGTGAACTTCTATGATTTACATGTCATCTTCTTAATTTTACTAGTCAAAATACATTTTTAGCTATTGTTCCTCAACAAAAAAAATGTATATTACTAACGCTAAGGTTGTGATGTGAAGTGACAGAAGCCAGGAAAATTCAAAGTTACATCTGACACCATATCCTTTACTCACACCTTTGGGTTAAGACAAGACAATGGCTGTCTACACTTCCAAGTTCCCAGGCTTTGTTAAATATGTATCATAACCTCCATATTCATTTAAAAAGTGTCTCTCTTCTTCTTTCCTTAAAAAAAGGATTTTAAAAGTGGTTTTGTTCCTGTATACAATTTGTAAAATATTGAAGAAATGGAAGAACAAGCAAAAGATATTGCTTTAAAATCCAGGTATTTTATATATCATTTTAGATGCATCTTACACCACCTTAATGATATACCAGGTGCAATTCTGCACTGCAGAAAATCCAGGCTTCATGTTTCTTCCCAGTTCTTTATGTTTTTGTGACATAAAACGAATGGGACTTACCAGCCCCAAACTGAAGAGTCAGCAAAGACTTTCCAGTACCTCACAGGGAGCCTGAGATGGGCTCTCCATGGAAGACAGAGGAAGACAGAGGAAGACAGAGGAAAGCTGGATCAGAATTCAGTGCTGGGAGACTGAGATGAATTCACCCCTCTCCTCAGACGTTTTGTGGTCCAAGGACCCCACAATAAAATGGGAAGGTGTGGCACTGCAAGTACAGGCATAGACAGTGAGATGCTCAGATGAGACAGTGTGGGGAACCAGGTAGGAACAAACATATCTAGAATAAAGTGCCTGCCTGGGGAAAAGTACAGTTTTATATTCTGCTGCATCTAAAGTCTTGATCATTTATATAACACTATTATCCATAGGTTTTAAATATTTGTGAAATTATTTATTTATCGTCCAAATACTACCAGCATGAGACTAGATATCAGTGGAGAACAGATAAATGAAGTGCGTTGCCCATGGCCATTAAAATTTCTGTGGCAGAACAAAGGAAATTGAAGCAATTTCTGCCTCTTTTTGGACTTCTCACATGAGGACTGCAGCTGCTAAGAATGTAAAAACTGAAAGAATACAGGACTTTTATGAAGTTCTTTGACAAATTTAATCAAAAACATTGCAGGCATAACCTAATGAAATTGCACACACAGGGAGCTGATGGAATCAAAGTTTCCTAACACACTGTAATCTCTCCTTTCACAAGCAATGCAGTGCCCACAGCAAGTATTTGCTATCTACAGTTATTACAGTATAATGCACATAACAGACTGTAAGTTTGGAATCCATCAATGTATTTTACTGCATTAATATCTCCCAACTTTTACACAATATCCCTTTAAAATTACTATGTCTAGCTCTTTATTTTAATGGTATGATGTGACAGATCTTAAGGAATCTGTTCCAACCCAGTAACTCCTACTTTCACTCCCACCCAAACATTCAATCTGTGCATTACAGCTACTTTTCATTTTATAACTCCTCTCTTTCATTTATCCCTAATAGGCTGAATTTACACTGCAAGTCTCTGAAAGCAAGTGAAAAAAGATGTTGCTTATTCTGTTTTAAATTAAATACATTTTAACTTTGCTCTCTGCTGCAAATCCATTCAGGGTTTACACTGACTCAACAATTTCCTATATCTGCTTTTGTATGCCACCAATCCTCCCATACGTTCTCTGGCATATGGAGGCTATGCTTTTTCCATAAACAGAGACAAATACACTGGACTGAAAAAAACACTCAAAAGAACTTTTATGTTGCAACATTTTTAAGCTGAAATTCTTCAAGAAACTTATACAAAATCAAAATGGTTTTTTTGGTCAGTCTCAGTCCCTCATCATGTGCATTTAACAGGGGATAAAATTTTCCAGATTACAGTTTCTGTTGCTTATTTTAATTTTTCCCTGCTTCAAATACCACAACACTTCCCAGACATTATTATTTAGGCAGCAATCTGCATACCTGTTCTACAAAATAGCTTCCAAATTTCCCTTTAGTCCATGTTTGCTGCCCTCACATTTGCTGCTCCTAACTGCCTTGCACTGAAAGCAGCATGTGTAAGAAAATTCACACCTACCTGGCCTGATGGACACCAGAGAGGCTGCAGTGCAAAGCTTCGATGAGAAAAGCCTCAGAGATGCTCAAGCAGAGGGAACAGGAGGTATTAGAGCACAAGAGCTGGTAGAACTGAGAGAACTCTTGCAAGGATTTGCTTCCTTAAACTGAAAATGGGCTTTTTTTGCATAAGGACAGGGTTTATGCTTTCTGAATTCATAAATAGGTGAAATTCAACCATCTTCAGGTTTCTGACTTAAGAGGCACCATCATACACTGTCAGGTCTATCAACAATGAAATCATGATGGAACTTAGTCTAATATTCTTAGTGCATTACTTTTGATTTTTGAAACAAGGAATGATGAGAATTCTTATCACACATCTTGTGAACCACAGAAATGACAACAAAGATCACTTCACACAGCAAACATACATCCTAGAAGTGGACAAATACAATCCTAGGAGTGGACAAATATTTTCAGAGCTCTTCACACAGCTGTACCACCTCCCACTAGATTCAGAATTATTTTACTGAGAGTACAAGATTAAGTTCATGGATCTGCAAAGTTAATTTAGGAAAATAGTACAATTAGCACATTTCCACAACACTCAGAAGACTTGCATTAGCCAGATAAAAAGTCTTTAAATTGTTATTGCCCATGAATCTATCCTGCCTTGCTCTCCTAAACTGAAATAGAACCTTTGATTGTAAGGTTTCCAGTCAGACATTATTTTCCTCGTACAATTATTTCTATGCACACACACAAGACTAGCATAAAAATACCGTTCTGCTTTCACAGATAAAAGGCACAGAAGCATCTAGAATCTCCAGTCAAGAACTGGGTCTTTTACTGCATATAAACAGACACCAAAGCCATCAGTCAGTGGCCCAGAAAGCTCTCAGAGGAACACAGCAGTAAAGAAAGATAAGACAGAGTAGAAAAAGGATATAAAAAAATGAAAAAAGTTAAAAAAACCTAAAAGACATATTCTTGGAACATCATAACATTCTTCAGTTTGAAATAAAAGGAACACGAAACATCCCTATAAACCCCTGGTCTAGAACTTTGATGATTTCAATCAAATTCTACCCTCTAATACTTAAATAAAGAATATTGCAAACAGAAATCTAAGATGCAGTTACATACATATAAAATGTATAATGTGCATAAAATGCAAAATGAGTGTGACTTGTTATGATGCCAAAATTAGTTGTGGGGGTTTTATCTGTGGCAAAGAAAGAGGGAAAGGACTTTACACCACCAGTTCGTGCTTGCCCTTTACTTTTAACAGATATTATTTGTCCCCAGCTCCAAAAATACCTTTTCTTTGACTAGCTGAAACTGATTGTAGAATTAGTGAAATTCAGACATAGCTATCCCATCCCACACATAAAGGCAGCAATTTAGCACCAGGTGCCCTCTGTTTCAAACAGAGGGGTTCCACTGTTCTTTGCACAGTTAAGGAGCTGGATTAAGAGGCTGCTGGAACTCCAGGGAGATGCTGCCACTCTAAAGGACTTTCCCTGCTGCCTCCCAAAGTCCCTGGCTCCTGCTAAACAGTGCTAAGAAACAAAGGCTACAATTAATTTACACCACAAAAAACTCCTGCCATTTTTACCAGAAACAGATATGGCAATCTGCTACAGACTGTCCTTGTGACATGGATGTGATAAAGCAACAGCAGTTGGGATCTTTTCACATGTAATTCACTACCAAAATTAACCAAAATTAACCACAGCTCAACTCAGGATGATTGATTTAAACCACTTATTTCCAAACAAAAGCAAGCATGTGAAAATAATTTTTCATAGTTCTTTAGATTGAGTGGGTGTGCTCAGAAAATGGAATGGGCAGAGGTACCATTGTGGGTTCTCTGCACACCATGGCACAGTGAATGACTCTGTCTGGAGCCTTAGGTATCCCTGTGAGCAGGGAAGAATGAATGATATTCAAGAAAACCCAGTGCCCTGTATGGCTATTCTAAATATCCCACCTTTTACAGACTGACTGCAACAAAACTATTTTATACAGAGTTATGTTTTTAAGTAAGGTGGAAGGGATGTTCTCCAGTTAAAATCAGGAATACCATCTTCAGGGCTACAGGCACTTGATACTGAAATGGACCAGCCTCAGCATTAACATGAGTGCACATCTTCCACTCCCTGAATCAGTTAGAAGGGATCACAGTGGAGATCTCTGAGGTGAAAAGCAGTCTAGCAGTGTGAAAGCTTTGCAGCAAATAGTACTTTTATATCTGAACCATATTTCAGATCCAGTTTTTCCAGAGGGTGGTTACAAGACACCTTTCTCTTATAGTACTCTTATCTTCCAGCTTTCTGAGGACAAAATGTAAGTAGAGAACAATTTCATGTTCCTGCTGGTATGCCCTTAAAAAAAGAGTCCCTGAAGAAGCTGAAGCCACAAATATTCATCTGTGTGTCTCCCAGGTCTGCTTTATTAACCAGGAAAATAAAAAGACTACAACCCCTAGTCCCATTGTGCCACAGATTTTTTGACCTTTGAATAAAAAAATAACAGCTAGATAGCAAATGGTCAGTTTAAAAATGTCTTCCCTATGCAACAAAACTACAAAAATACCATTGGAACCTTTTTTTCCCCCAGTTGGCAGGGAAGGGAAGACAAAATATTAAACCAGGAACTGCTGTTGGGGACAATGGCCACATCACTGTGCTTACTCTACAACAAATTCCAGCACTCTGTGCTGGAGTGCTTTTGCTCCACTCAAACCAAAGGATAAAACTGGCAGAAAACATTTTTAAAGCAGTTATCCAAACCTCACTACTCTACAGGATGGCAATGTATCCTACAAGAAATTTGCAAAAAAATAGATAAAGACTAGTTCGAGGAAAACTTTTTATCTCGAGTCTTGTACATTTTTAGTCCCTGGGTGGATTGCAATGGGTTACATAAAGTAATTTATTGGACTATTTTGTGGAGAGAAATACTCCCCAAGAACACCTCTTTGTGTATCACCCTTCATATAACATGGAATATTTGCTTCCCACAACCAGATCGGACCAAATGAGTAAAGGGAATGTCCTTGTAAGTGCTCAAAATAACATCAAGAATTTTCTGAGGCATTTTGGAGGTGTTCTATAAAACCATAAAGAATAAGCTATTTAAGAACCCCCTCAAAAGATCACACAAACCCCTCCTAAAACATACTTTATCACACAGTTCATGCTGAACAGCAAATTTTGAATTCATTATAGATCTGACTACACCAAACTCAATGCATTGGAAATGCCATTAGTACAACACTTCTATCTATCCCTGTACTTAAATGCATTTATCCTGCTGTCCCACCCCTAAAATAACATCAGAATTTTGGAAGCATCCTGAGATATTTAGGGATGAACTTTGTGGGCTAAAAGGGAGCACTGTGCATGTCACTTTAGTTTTCAGATATCAGCAATGCCACAGTTTCCCCAGCTGGGTCACTGAGCATTGCCAGCAGAAAAAACTGAACCAGGATTGTCCAGAAGCGCTGCAGCCAGACCCTGGTTTGCTCATCAGTGCCTGAGTGGGAAATCCCACTTCAGTGTTTCAGAGGAGAAGTTTGTGTTTCTTTGAAGTTCACCACACTGTGTGGTAACAACGGTGAGAAAAATCAACTTTCAAAAATTGCTGTTTTTAAGATAATGTGAACACAGACACCAATTTCTACTGAATGCAGCACTCAGCCCTGGGACAGTCAAGCTAAAAGGTGGTCAGGACACTGAGGAGAAGACCTGGGCACAGGGACATGGAAGGGTTAATGCTCTTTCCTTACCTCAACAACATCCACCACTCTTAGAATGTCTCTTCTCTCTTCTTAAGCACTCTATGCTCATTCCAATTCCCACATATTTCTGTAGCCTGTTTCTCCTTTACCTCTCCTTTTAGGGACTCCCTGTAGATGTGACACTGCCTAATTTGGCATTTTCTTACAATCTTTATGAGAATACAGTTCTCATAAACTGCTATGTATATTCACTGAGTTCACTTTTAGCATTCAGTGACAAAAAAATTATCAGGAAAGAAAAGTGCTTCTTGCAGACAATGCAGAACCCTAGTGGGCACATGAGACCCAGGAACTATTGTCCTTTGTTCCCACCTCTTGCTGTTTAAGATGATAAAAAATTGCCACTGAAAAGTTCATTGAAAATCTTTTCCAATCCCCGTCCAACTCAGTCTGATTAAACACCCAAACCATCTGATTAAACATCTTATGTGTGGGCAGTAGAATTATTGATTATATTCAACAGTCAGTTCAACAGATACAGCAGCTCACCCATGGTGCTGCTAACCTGGCACAGTGAACATTTCCTTGTTCAGTTTATGCTGCACTGGATTATGTTCTCTAACGGAGGAAGTACTTGTTAACTCATTAAATAACTTCAGTCCCCCTTTTTATTATGTCATACTGCAAGCTCCTCTCAAGGATTCAAATCAAAGCCTATAAAAATTATAGGCTATATAAATTAAATATGCATTTATATACATTCTCAAAAAAGTAGCATTTGTTTCTTGCTATCAATCTTTCCTGCAACAAAGCCTTCCCAACAGACAATTAAAATGATGAAAGACATTTATTTCAAAAAAATACTGCAAGTAATTAATTATGCTAATTCCTCATACTCTGATGCAAAATATGCTTGAGCTTGAAAAGTTCAAGCATAAAACTTGGCAGCTCGAAATGTGGCACAGCTGAAGATTCTCCTGTAAAACCCAACCCATGTGTTGTGCAAGTGGTTTACAAACATTCAGCCACAAATGGAGTGCTGGCACTGAGTGCAACCCCATGTAGGGGAAAGTTTAGAGAGCATTCACAAATACATAAATAGTAGGGGACAAAGTCAGAGCTCCATTCAACCCTCTCATCCCAGTTCAAGCCATTTGCACTATTTACAGACCTCATGACAGGGAAAAGATTACATCAAGAAAAATCTATGTTCTCTACATCCCATATAATTCTGAATACTTATATTTTGATAGGTCACAAAATTTCTTAAGCAGGCTGATGCTGCACTGTGGTAAGAATGTAGTAAGAAGACAAGCCTTGACACATGGATAAGACCATGAGGGACCTTATCTTGCTTTGTTATTGCTTCATCTGTTAAACAATCAATTAAAACCCAATAGGTTTGACAAAGTCTTTGATGAAAGCTATGTCATAAAGTTTAAGAGGGTATAAAGGAGAAAGAACAGAAAACTAAACAAAGATTAATTATGATTTTTAAACAAGGGAGGGTAGGTGACAATTATTTAACCAAGAGAAATTACCTATGATATTGGAATGCCAGCCTGGGAAAGCACAGATCCTCACACCATCTAAAAGACATGATTCAAACAAAGTCAACCACTTGTGCCTTTGTTTCCCCACTCAGCACTAGGAAAGTTTCCTGTTAAGGCACTGCATCCTGTATTTCTCAGGGTGGAAAGACTGATGTAAAAATATCACAGGGCAAAATCATTAAAAATGCACAAATTTCTTCATCAATAATAAATATATGAAAAAATGGTAGACTATTACAAAATATACAGCAGTGAGAGCTCCAGAAAAAGTTTTTTGGAAATTTTCCATGTTTGCTGTTTTATAAGTCAGTCATTAGGAGGCAGCAAATGGCTCAAAAACATGTGAGAAAACAAATCCTGAAGGAAATTGAAAGTGAATAGGATGGTAAGAACTAGGAGTGGGAAATTAATTCAGCCACAAAAGTAGCTTTTTGACATTTTCCACTTCAATCGGATGTCAGGGTATGTAGAAGAAAATATTTTGTAAGCTATTTGTTAATTAATTTGGCATCTCATTAATGGAAAACACACTCAGACTTTATAAGGTTGACTTGGGATTTTTGGTAATGTTAAAAAGCAAAAAACTTATCCCAGCCTGTTTTCCTATAGTCTGCTTTTTAAGTGGATGTCACAACATTGTCCACACATATGCATAAGGAACACAAAATAAATCATATCTCATCTCATTTCATCTCAAACAAACAGCTTACAACTGAAATTTCAGAGTTCCACATTATTTACAAGCTTTGCCTTTCAAAGAAAAAATTTAAAGCCCCTGTGGTTTTATCAGTACTTCATTAGCAACAATAATCAGATTTTAATCAGTAACATTCATACCTCTCTCTTCCTACCATGGTACAGCACAAGCCAAGGTAAAAATAACATGAGAATCTTTCTTAAAAGTCAAAATTAACCCCAGTGTTTCCACTAGGAGTGACAACATTTCTGTAAAACTGCCGGTCATATTTTATATTGTGCAGCCAGGAAGCTGTTTTTAAATGCATTTATACCCTGAATCAAAACAGAACTGGAAAGGGGGAAACATTTTGCATTCTAAGCAAGCCTGTAAATAAGAAAAGATAAAAATATGGGCTAGGCTTGCTCACATCATTGCATATGACATGTAAATTAATGTTTATTTCATAAGATGTTTTATCTTCAACACAGGACAATGCACTTATCTCTATCTCACAAAAGAGTTATAGTAAGTCACAGAGATGATAAGCATTAAACCACATCAATATTTCCCATTAATAGCTTCATAATGCTTCATATAGCAGTCTTAAAATACTGAATTTGCAATCAAACATTCTCAGCTTTTTCATATTAATTATAATACACAAATAATAAAAACAAGGCATAAACTTACTATTTGTTAGGTGTTCACACTGTCCTGTGGTCTGAGTCAGTGGGAAATAATTAACCCTAGGAAATCTAGTAAGCAGAAATACAATAAAAATAAACATTAGCACGCAAAAAAGGAATAAATTCAGCTTTCCTGCAAGTATTTTTCCTCATAATACTTCACAGGCAAGGAAAAAAAAAAAAAAGGAAAAAGAACCACAAAAAGCAAAGTTGAAAAAATATATATACACATTTAAAACATAGTCCAGCAGTGTTCAAGGATCCTTGCCTCTCAAACTTTAAAGCAGCACAGACAAATGTTGAGATGCCTATAATAGAACAAAAATCCAAGTTCTCAATCACTAGTTACGCAGTATGTGTCAGTAAGGAAGACAATTTCCAAAATAATGATTAATGTATTATCCAGATTTTTCCTCTCTCTCTCTCTTTTCCCCTTCCCATTCAGGTTTTTCTTCTTATAAAATGCACATAGGTTTTTTCTTCCCTGTACCCTGACTCAGGCCTGGCTTTGAAATGCATTTCAATCTCTCAACACAGACTGCTTTCACTGCATTTAGAGTCCCACCAAGGCCCAGCTTTAAAAGCTACTGATTCTTTTTTTCTTTAGCCTTCCTCACAAAGGAAGGGTATTTTGTAAATTACCAGCTCGTTCAGATCAACAAAAGGTACTTTCATAGAAAGCCCCATTTGATTTTGCTCAAATTTGATTACAAGGATGGAGAAAAGGAAAGGAAGTCAAAAAGAAAAACCCCAGATGGCTTTTTCATTCATCTCAGTGAATGAGCTTTATCTGTGCCTTTTGAAACTGTAGCAGTGGAAAAGCATTTCTGTTGGCTTAAAAAACTTGACAAAAATTATTGGTTTGCCATTTCTCATGTAACTGCCATTGGGAACTGGATGAAAAGACTTTTTCATGGGATCGCCTGCTTGGATCAAAATAATGGAGATTAGGTATTTCATTATAAATTACAGTGGGAGATAGAGCAGGCTGTCATATTAATAGCAACCTGCTCATGGCCTTCAATGGTAGCTATTCTCCTAGACAAAGGACCAAGGGGGTTGTCTATTGAACTTGTACTTTAGGCCTGATCAATTTTCTATCATCAAGGCAAAAGGTGAGGTGACTAACAAAAGAATTCACACATGACTGACCTCATAAGCCTATAGATAAAACAGCTTAAAGAAACAAAACACATCCTGAAATTATGGGTGATAAACTGTATAAAGGAAAAAGAAGAAGAGAAATGATAGAAAAAGGGAGAGAAAGACCACGTGGTCTGTAATTCTCCCTCTCTTCTTAGGTGAATGGACATATTAAAAGCCACTTGTTTTCAGCTGCAGATAATTGCAGCCTTTGCTTTGCCATGTTCTGCCTTAAATCCTTCCATGTACTTTTTCATCCAAGATTCTTCCAGTGATTTCATTCACGAGTAACCATAGCACAGAGTTTAATATAGAACTTCCCAGAGCTGTAGCTGCACACAGGATTACACACAACATCATAGGCAGGAAGGTGTCACACAGGAATTACAGCTATAATCAAATTACAGGAATAGCTATGGACCTTTGGGTGGCTGTCCTTTTATACAAAACCTTGCCAATTAGGGGAGACTTGGACATCTGAGCTATATAAGAACAACCCCTCACAGAGTCTGAAAGTCTCAACACATTTCGCTTTCACTAAGACAGCACAGAATTTTATATAGCCTAAAACAGCATTTAAAATGCTCATAATATATTTAGGTACCCTTGCAAGTGGGTTATTTGAAATTTTCCTCTCCTCCCTAGGAGATGAAGACCCTTCCACAGCATCAGCATTGGGCTTTGCTGATCAGCAAGAGATACAGAGGGTGAAACCTTCACTCCCCTGAAGCCAAATACATGGCAGTAAAATATTCTCTGATCTCTGTCACTATCAACATTCCCACCAGTTTGTTGTACAGGTAGAAACTCAACTACCCAGAACACTTCTGTGGATGGAACTATGGCTTTAGATACATCTTGACTCTGTAGGAATTTCCCATAAGCTGTTAAAATTACATTTTCTAAATAGGGCAAAATTGCAGAAGCATGCAAATACTTGGGTTTGAAAGCCAAAACATGATCTAGAGCAGCTGAGAACCCCCTTTTCAGCCTGATGAAGCAGCACAGGTGTAAATGGCACCCACTCTCTACCTGCAGCACACTAGGGGAGAGGACAGTGGTCTAGAATTTGGTTTCAAGCTCCAGCTACACAACCACCAAGAAGCTGGTGTGTGCCAAGTCTTCAAAGATATTTAGGAACTTCTCCTTTTAGCTCTACCACTGCAGTGATACTGCAGTTTCAGAAATGAAGCTAGTCACTGACTCTGGCCCTTTGCCACAGATCACAGATCCACCTATCAGCACAACAGTATTTATGTAAAGACACTCAAATAATTCAAGCTAAAAAGGAGCACATTTTAGTGAGCTAAGATTCAGAAACAGCCAGACAGAACACATGGGAGGCTACAAACTCAGTGCAGGGGAGGAACTTCTGAGCCACAGCTTTGCTGCAGAAGCCAATGGATTGTTGCAGTACAGAGTCCTACTGAAAACAAACAAACATTCATTAGCACTGAGAGATATTAAATAATTCATTGTAAATACTTTCTGGAAGCAGAGACAAGATGAAAACAAGCAAAGCAGCAGCAGTGTGTGTTAAGTTTTGGCTGCCAGCACAAAAAACCAGAATCAGTGACAGAGCACACACACCCTCAAGCAGCTCGTAAGACACATAAGATCATTGATCATTGAAGCCCTAGTGGTAATGATATCTTTCCATTATTCCAGAGATCTACTGATAATTACGAAATTATCAGTAATTAATCACAACTTTATATCCTCTGTGAAGGGCTCTACTGAGTAACTACAGAGAAAAGAGCTCTTGTAATCATTGTAGGTAAAACCCTGGAAGTATTGCTCCTGTGCTCAGTGGCACCAAGACAGACAAAGTGAATATTAAGAGCCACTTGAAAACAAATACAGACCAGGCAGGAAACACATTTTGTGATAGCATCAACATAATTTGAGTACCCCATACTAAAAGGCAGGAGCAAGGCAACATATCAAAAACCCCACCTAGAGATGTGTCATTTTCAGAAGAAGTCATTAGGCAAGCACTGACTGCCACTAAGCCACAGGCAGACTTGAGCCACAGAACACAACTCACACAGGGCTTTATTTATAAGTACATGCTGTATGTCCCACTCTGGACTTTTCCATATTGATGAAGTATTGTTGCCCAAACATTTACTCTTTATGTTAAAAGACTATTTCTATATTACCAGTTTAGATACTGCTGTACACCTACTTCTGGATAGAAGATCCAGTAACTGGCACAAGGAGACAGAAGCAGTAATATTTGAGATTATTTTTTTAAACTGCCAAGCATGGTTGATACAAAGGATGGCTTAATATTTGATGATTGTCAAATAGCAAGCCCCTGTAATAACCAGAATTGATACATCTTAAAGCAGCTTTCATGAGAATTTGTGAATAGCTATTTCACTTTTGACTGATAACTTCTGTTAATCAAAATTAAATTTCTTAGATAGATGAACAGGACTCTTTCAAAGCTTAACCCTTACATTCTGTGCTCCTGTAAGACTCAATCTGCTTGGACATACTGATTCCAAGGAAACAGCATCATTGCCAGAGGTACTGAAATTAATTTGGAGAGCGCACTGTGACTAAATGTGCAGCCAGGTAATATAATTATAAAATATGTCTCCACATAGTGGGCCAAGACAACCAAAACCTTGAGAATAACTCCCCTCAGAGAAAACCCTAAAAGCTGTTTCCACTGGTTTTTGCTGATTTTTGGCTGAATTGTGTTTGGTTTGTTCTCAGCTTCCACATCACATTGTCACATTTTTCTCTCATTCATCATGTGAGTGCAAGAGACCTGCAGAATAAACAAGGTCTGTTAGCCCCAATGTCTGTCATCTTCCCCAGCCAGCACAGACAGACCCTGTGAACACAACAGAAAACTGCTTATCCCTGTTCCATTAGTTCTTGGGGAAATAGTTGGACTTTAAAATAATTTGGGGGTTTAAAAGTGTATATCAATTTTTTCTTTCCAAAATTTTCCTTGAAGGTATTTTCTAAATGATCTTTGCAAATAATTATTCTTACAGTGTGTTTCAAAGTACAGCAGATAGAGATAGGCTGATCACAAGACATTTTTCTGAGTGAAACATCTTGTTTTCTGGTGAACAAACTGGACCTCACACATTCTTCCACGTTTCTTTGAACTTCAGCAGTAACAGTCAGAAATGCCTGTTTTCATAATATCCAGTTAGAAAATTGTTTTCCATTAAAATTCAACATGCATTCTTGGGGGGGAAAAAAAAAAAAGGAAAACTTTTTTGTACCTATCAATAGGGGAACACAGATTTACAAGACACTTTTTCCAGTGAAGGAAGACAGTAACACTGACAATTCTTAGCCCAGACTGGGGCTGTAGAAGGTTCATTATCAGCTTTAATGGTACTGGAGAGTGAATATGTGTAAAGAGTCTGTCACCTCTCATCAACATTTTAAGTCACTGATGCTGCTAAACTCAAGCAGTGTAAAAAGCATTTGAGGAAGCAATGTTATTGATCACAGAGACTGAAAACAGAAGCTTGCTTGTTTTGTGGCTTCTAACCACAAAACTATAAATGACTGCTAAATAATTTCAGGTGGAGAAGGTAAATTCATGACATAAGACAACCAGAGAGTTCTCTGCCAGTACCTTGCACTCCTTTGTACAGTAGCAGTTCTATTTAAGTGGTTTGATTCACTCTGGTTTCTGCACCATGACATGTAAAATGACTTACTGGGAAGCCAGGCCCGGAGCACCCAGGATTTTAAGGTTAAATTAAAATATCAGTGGGCACCTAAAGGAAGGCAGAGCAAGTCAAGGGCTGCAAGTGTGGTTTACTCTGGGTATGGAATTGTACTTAGGAAAAGGTTCCCTCCTCCACAGCCAACACTTCTCCTTCTTACGTTCCATTCGATTGTTTCAACTTTCCTGACTTGTTTTTTTAAACCATTGTAAATAGAGCATATATGGTTCAGGGAATATATGGAACGCCTGATGCAGACACTTCCTGAAAATATTTCATTCTAAAAGAGAGGTTTTATTTTCTTATATGAAAGATTAAAAAACAACCCTACTCCATTTTTGCCACTTGGAGTATCATTAACCACCTGTGAGGTAGTGGAAGAGCAGCGTCCAGAACCCCATTTGCCTACTTTGCCTCAGTCAGGGGCAGGGTACTGGCCACATTAGCAAAAACTGCTTTTTGGTGTTTGAATCATTTTCAGGAATTGAGAGATGTTTTTATTTAAATAGTTCTAAATGATGCAGATAGGCAAGATATGGCAAANAAGAAAGTATTATGAAAATATTTAAGTCAAACAATTCAAAGTTAGCTATGCCATATTACATTTGCCCAAAGTCTTGGAAAAGTAGATGAATATCAGAGCTGTAACTGCTTGAAAGCAGTTATCAGAATTATTTCAGAAAGGACATGATGGATGGAGATGGGTACAAAAGCACTTAAAGAGCAAAAATTATGCCTGCTGTAGAAGGAGGAGGAAAAAATGATAGCCTAGTTATTTTCATTTTCTTCACTTTTTCAGTTTGTAAGTCACCTAAAACAAAACCAGGCAATGAGTGACTGAGCATGGGTTTGTCAAGAACAAGGCACAACAAGGTAACAAGCCTTGAGAAATAATGATTTTAAAAAGACTTTTGGCATCTTTGCACAGGACTTTCTCCTGCTAAAACCAAGAAACATCATGTGAACAGTGTCACTAGAGGGTCAATAGCATAGAGAACAAGTTGTGCTGTAGCTATCAGTGTCTTCAAGGAAAAAGGCAGCTAATGGAGCTCTTGTCAGCTCTGAATCCAGCACCATTCTGTATTTTCATCATTAATGCCAATGTTAGAAGAGGGACTGCTCCCATAATGCTTCATGGAACCATAGATTGTCCTGGAATTCCTTCATGGAATCATAGAATGTCCTGAGTTGGAAGGGACCCACAAGGATCATCGAGCCCAACTCTGAAGTGAATGGCCTGTGTGG
>VXBB01024238.1:230329-248820 GCA_013399915.1 Illadopsis cleaveri | reverse complement strand
GATGTTTTTATTTAAGTAGTTCTAAATGATGTCAGATAGGCAAGATATGGCAAACAAGGCTGTCCAAGACAGAAATGCAGAAAAAGAGAAATCAGTAGAAAAGCAGTTTTATTTTTCTTCCAGCAAAAAGGAAAAGAAAAAAAACAAGATGTCAATTGCCCCAGTACAATAAGGATATAAATACGGGCATAAATACTTTAAATTTCAGTCATCTTGGCTAGAACTCAATTTTTTAATTGACTTCAAGCATAAAATGTAAACATCTCAAAGCAGAAACAGTGACATATAAGTATAAAAAAATAGAATGAGCATGCAAAGGCAGTGCTGGAAAAAAATAAACAAATAAATTGAGGTACAATTAGCAGGAGACAAAGGATAAAAAAGAAGTTCTACAAATACACTTCAGAGTAAGAAGAGGACCAAGAAAAACAACTGGTTGAGCAGCAGCTTGGGGGTGAACTCAAACTAGAGACATATTATGGCAAGAAATCTGTTTACTGACTTTGTTGACTGTTATTATCATGAAAGTCAATTGTAATTCACTGGCTCCTGCAATTAAAAGCTTTCTAAANCAAGTTGTGCTGTAGCTATCAGTGTCTTCAAGGAAAAAGGCAGCTAATGGAGTTCTTGTCAGCTCTGAATCCAGCACCATTCTGTATTTTCATCATTAATGCCAATGTTAGAAGAGGGACTGCTCCCATAATGCTTCATGGAACCATAGATTGTCCTGGAATTCCTTCATGGAATCATAGAATGTCCTGAGTTGGAAGGGACCCACAAGGATCATCGAGTCCCATTCCTGGCACTGCACAGGACAACCCCAGAAATCCCACGGTGTGCCTGGGGGCATTATAGGATGTGTCTAAGCTGGGAACATCTGCAGACACACCGGGAGACACAATTAGAGACAAAAAAACCTCGACAGAAATGGTTTGCAAAAGGTTAAGTGTGACTCAAGGGTAGCTGCATTATTCTTACTCTCAGAAATAATGAACTGCAGGAACGTAAGCGGGAAACAGCACAACAGTTCTGCACTAAAGGATCTGGATCAGAAGCTAAACCTGAATCCACAAAGCTCTTGCCAATAAAAGCAGGTATCATACTGGAAACCTTATAGTCAGAATAAAGCAGGCACTGAATGCCATCTGAAATGATCTTTTCCCTTTACTTGCTTTTGATGGATTACTGTTTAGTTGTGGACACTGCCTGCAGATTAAATGCAGTTAATTTGAAAGAGCAGCAGTGTAGAAAACAATCTGCAAGACTGAAATATTGGATCTGATTCTAAAAAGGACTTCAAAAAACCATCATTATATAACACAAATAGGCACTTATATTCTAAAAGTAGAGCTTTGAGTTAAACATAAAAAAAAACTTTGCAGAGGTAAAGATGAATGTGTAATGAAAATAAAAAAATCCTGCATAGATTTGGAAACTGGTTAGAAACATGTCTGTCAGGAATAGTTTAATTATAACAGATTCTGTATTTAAGACAATTTCTTGAATTTTTTACCAGACTCTTTTCCACTTATTATTTTATTTTACAGTAATCATAAACCACAAATGTAGCTGAAAATATAATTTCATCAAATCCTGTTAAACCTATTAAATATGCCAAGATTTAAACTAACTTCTTCTCAAAATTTTATAAAGCCAGAGCACTGTCTAAGCCAAACAGATTCAGTTATGTCCCTGTCCCATTTTTTCTCCAAGGGGTAGCAGCACTTGTTTAGCTCTCTTCCTGAACCTTCCTCTTTCCCTTCTGAACTTCCAGCTGCATCAACCACGTATGAAACTTCATTGCATGTGCCTTTGAACTTATGAAATGAGAATTAACAAAAAGGATTGCAGCATCAGGTCAAAAATCCCCATACATTATAAAAATCTGCAGCAATAGCCTGAAGGAGTTATTCCAACACACGAAGCTACAATGTCGAGCAATCCTAATACTTGGGAAGTATTAGATACTAATTAAGCAAATGAAATAAAGATCCCTCTCTGAATAACCGCTGTCCATGTCAAACTTAAACCAACAGTATGGGCTCATGGTTATCTTTAATTGGAATTCTCTGTTCCAGCCTAACACAAGTGATTTCCACAGCCTGACAACTGCAGGCTCAATTACCATGACAACACGAACACATAATTATACACATGCCTTGAAAGCCAATGTAGAGGAGCAGAAAGCATCCAGAGAACTTGGTGTGTGCTACCTGCATGCTAAACAAACACAGCCTGACTGGAGTGCAGCTCTTTTTACATGGGTTCGTAACAGTCAGCAAAATAATGAATTAAATTTATTTGAATTCAAAAAAACGTAAGTTAGACAACAAGGTTACCTCAAACTTCATTTTATCCTATTCCATGAGAAAAGCCTCAAGAAGTTAAGTAAAAAACTTTCCTATGCAGCTCAGATTTTGAATAGAGATTTCATATAATTATAAATACTTCTAGGTTGTTAGAGAATGATTTGTGTAAGTGGTTTCATCCAGGAAATTAGTATTAAAATAAATAAGTTGATTAAAATACTTATGCAATGACAATTACAAGTAGTTTAAAATCTCCTTTTTTGGTAATATAGCTTTCCTGTATAGGCTTAATATGCTTAAAGAATAGTGTCTTCTAGTTACAGATTTATTTTTAGGACATACTTTTTTAAAAAAAATCCCCATTTTGTTCTTTAATGTCATATCTTACTCATCTCTGTACCCATAGCATATTTCAAAACAGTTGTGAGTAATTCTAATTTCAGTCTGTGTGCCCATTTAGTGCTAATTTTTTATCCCTAAGGTGTTATCAACAGATATTGCAGTTATCAGCTATTATCAGCTGTGGTGGCTTCTGACGTAATAAAAGATGTCTTTAGAGGACTGAAGTCACCAAACTCATTAAACAGGAGACTCAAGTTGGCAGCTAGGCTGGGCATTAGTTTGAGCTCTTGAGCAGGGAGCAGAGTATATCAGTGCACTTCTGAGAAATCAGTCCAATTCATCACGTTGTATCAGTGCAGTGTCCCTCACTGACACAGTGTTTTGCAATGCAGAAAAAAAATTATTTTTGGTGTAAAATGTCAAAATGAAATGGAGTTGTGACTTCAGAAGCATAGGACTGGGCACTGACTATTTTCCATAGAAACAGCACCCACCTTTTCCCAGGATACAGAGCCTTTCACCTTTACAAGCTCTGGTGTGTCAGCACAAGGAATTTGGCCACTGCTCCCAAAATCAGATCAGAAGCTCCTTGTTGGTGACATCAAAAGCTCACCAGTACATGGCAGCAGCTTTGATATTCCTAATTTCCCAAACTGTTGTCCTAAAGGAGCTTGAGCAGGTAATAAACCTGAAACAGAAATAGGAAATAGCACTCACCTTGCTGATTTCAAAGAGCAGCACTTACTTTATTAAGTGGATAAGAGTATTCATATGCCTTACTTGTCCAGATGAATAGAATGAATGTGTTTGAATGTCCTTCAGAAAATGATATAAAAAAGAAAATCTCACACAGGTATGAAAACATTAAACATGCACTTCCACTGGGGAAGAAAAGAAGACAGGACATTCTGAGTTCATTTAAATGAATGACAATACTCTCCTGGACCTTTAATGGGAGCAAGATTTTATCAGAGATAAGAACCGAGAGACAGAGAGAGCTAGGGTAAGAAAGAGGGAAGTTATTTCTGCGAGTAATGACTTAAAATAGACTTCATCCAGTCTTGCTGTGACTAAACAAGTGCCTTTCATGATATAAGAGAGAGTAGAGAGACTGGGAATTCACTGACAGCACCTCTGTGACAGTGTACGTCACCACAGATGTTTAACCCACTCTAAGCCCACACAATCCCGAAGAACCCAGTAGGAGATTCTGTGGAAGTTCTTCAAGGTGATCACTTCAAGCCTTGGAAACACTGAAACCAACAGCTTCAACACCAAGGTAGGGGGTCTCTCAACATGCAGCCTTGGAACACAAGAAAGACGTGCAGACATTTGGGAACAAAGTGCATTTTTTCCTTCATGTGGTAGCCAGGAACAAAAGTATTTCTGTTCTAATTTGGCTGCCTAAACCCAAACGACTGAATATTTATATGCCATATTCACCAAATTTGGTACGTAAGACCATCTGACCAGGCAAGATGATAAGATCACAAATCAGGGTGTTAAATGACTAAGAAAAAAGAGAGGATTAAAAAAAGTTTTCAAATACTGGAACAGAACCAGTAGCTTTGCAAGCAAAGAACTAAGATAATTATCAAATCTTTTACATCCCCTGGGCACCTGAGGTAATGTCTGTTCTTATCCCATAATCTATAAGGCTTCAGCTATTTCTGTTATTATTTTTTTATGAGAAAGGTTTTGATCTCCAGTAGATTTCTACATCATAAGAGGCCTATTTTCCTTGCATGAAGAATTCAATGGTCAAGAATAGGCAAAGAAATGTTTGATCTGAAGATCTTACGCACAACTTTGTTTTAAATTTTTTCAAGTACTTAAAATGTGTTTGGAAGTAGCATGCCTATTTATGGTTAAAGGCAGAGTGTCCCTATCAAGCACAGAGACAGAGAAAATAGAATCATAGATCATAGAATACGCTGAGTTGGAAGGGACCCACAAGGATCACTGGGTCCAACTCCTGGCCCTGCACAGGACACCCCAAGAATCCCACCATGTTTCTGAGAGCCTTGTCCAAGCACTCCTTGAACCCTGCCAAGCCTGGGGCTGTGACCACCTCCCTGGGGATCCTGTTCCAGTGCCCAACCACCCTTTGGGTAAAGAACATTTTCAGAACCTATTTCCTAACATCCAGCCTAAACCTCCCCTGACTCAGCTCCATGCCATTCCCTCAGGTCCTGTCACTGGCCACCTAAAGAAGAGATTGGTACCTGCCCCTTCACTTCCCCTCGTGGAGAAGCTGCAGAGCCCCATGAGGTCTGAGCTCAGTCTCCTCCAGCTGAACAGACCAAGTGACCTCAGCTGCTCCTCATATAGTTTCAGTTCTTTCAAAGACATTGGGAATTATTATTTTTCCTGGACTCCTTTCAATATCACTGTGATGGTACCTCCCGTCATCATCAGGTATAACGATAATTCTCAAGGCCACCTCTCCTTCCTCTGTATCCCAGGTTTCAAAATAAGCATTAGGTTAGAAAAACACTTCACCTTAAAGAACGAGAGGGCAGCAGCACCTGTACAGAGTTTGGGTGGTGAGGGCAGCGGGGGCTGTGGGGCTCTGTGAGGGGAGTCTGGGCCTGCCCAGACACCGCTGATTCCCACCAGCCACAACCAGTCCCAAAAATGCATTGAAGAACAGGCAAAACACTGCCTGGAGAGGTTTTCCTCAGAAGACTGAGGGAAAAAATGCAGAGAAACAGCCCTGGCAGTGCACGTCAGTGATAACTGAGCAGGAATCAGTGCTGTGGGACTCCCTTGCCACCCCTGGGGACACGGGGCTGTCCCCTTGCAGACCACATGGGATCAGACATCCACATGCACACTCGTACCTAAACACCATTCCCAGGCATGGTCGGGCTGTACCTTTGGACAATTTCAATGGGATAATGAATTCAAAGGTTTTTGCCATTTTCTATGCAGTGACAAAATCACCAGATTGCTTGATGTCATAACAGATAGTTTACCCAACTCCCGATCAATCATTTGCAAAAGTTTATATTCACTGGGAATTATAATGTGCTTGTCAGAGACCCCTGGCAATTTTACTGTGCTGTCAAAAAGGTGTCTTGGATGGGAAACTGCTCAGGTAAAATGGCATTTGGCAAACGTATTAAATCAGCGTTGCCAAGAAAACTTGGCACCATTGGGTTTGTAGTGGGAAAGGGGAGTTGTGGTCCCTTCCTGACAGCTCCACTCTGCTGGAGCTCTCCTTCCCTCCACACAGTTTTCCTGGTCTAGGTCCTTCCCCAGACTGCAGCCCTCCAAGGACAGCTCTTCATGGGAGCTGCAGTGCTCCAGGATAAACTTGGTCCAGAACACACCCTCCATGGGCCACACAGCTCACTCAGAGGATACCAGACTGCTGGATATTCCCTGAATGTACCTCATGGCTCTTAAACAGAAAAATTTAAAATATATCCTTAGCTGCTGCCGAAAAGCAAGGTCCTTTATTTTCTGTCATCCTTCTCCACTACTCTGAGACAAGATTTTACAACAGAGAGAGCTGGTAGATTATGGTCTGAAGTAAATCCCAAAAAAGAACAGTGTGGAAGAGTACAAAGACAGCTTGCCAGGGCATTTATCTCTTCTACTTAAGCCTAGAAACACAGAATAAGTACATATATAGCCTCCCAAAAGGCTGAAAATAGTAATAGGCAATCCCAGTGGCTTGAGATGCTGCCCACAGAGAGTGTGCTCCTGTTCTGAAATCACAGAGGAAAGGGAAAGATCTTTTTGCTCACTGTGTTGGGATTCACTTGAGATTCCTTAAAAAGGAACACTGCAAGAGAACCTGGCAGTCTCATGTGCACTAGGTACAGGAACTGATGGATGAAGTCACAGTACATAGCACTGCCTTAAAAAACTAGATCTCAGAATGGTTCAGCACAGTGAGGACAGGTCAGGAAAAATAACAGGACCATTTCTGAGAAATGGGAAGAAATCAGAAAAATGTATGTTCCCACTCTAGCATGGCTCCCTTTAACGTGTAGACATAGTTGGGGCAAGTAGTGTTTTAACAAAAATATGTTATAAATGGGATTACACACTTTGCATAGTAAATGATCTCAGCAAATACTTTTTTTAATCTATGCAAAAACATAACCTCAAGAATAAGCACTTCATTATCTACCTAGAAGTTTAGGCCCTGTAGTTTTGAGATATACAAGGAACAAACCGGATTTAATAGGAAAAATATTCAAATGTTATGTTTGTTGAACACGTGGGAAGCTTCAATAAATCATATGAATTGCTTTTAATTATAAAATTTAAGAAGATGCCAGTACACCTAATCAGCATGGTCCACTGAATAAACAGAATTCCTTGGCCTGGGCCCTATCCTCACTTCTCTCCATAAATCCCTTGCCTCAGAGAAGACAAATATAGATCCACAAGAATATTTTAGGTACCTAACCCCTTGGTTATTATATGTGGGATTTGAAATGAGATTGTGGATTACAAGTTTCTGAAATATAGAGAAATAGGGGGATTAATCTTTTATCTAAATATATTTCTAAAAAAAAGTATTTGTTACTGTTATGAAGTATAAATATGGCCTGCATCTTATTTTCTGCATATCACTAAAAATAAATGGCCAAAAGTTCTTCCTTCTGAATTTGGAAACAGTTTGTTGTATGTGATTTATATCAACGCCCTCATTACAGAAAACCTTTCCACCATGTGATTGTGTGTATAAGAACAATTATAGAAATTCTGAATTCTCAGAGTTTTCTTTAGATGAGCTGATGGGCTGTGAAAGGTGCTGGAGTGACAGCTCTTCCGAATTCATACAGCACAGAGAATAGCAATGGAATTTTTGTTTGCAATTTCCAGGGTATGTAATTTATCCCTGATCCTGAGGAGTGCCCACTTCATCACACCCTCTACTGAGTCTGCTCCCAGTGCACCAGAGGAGCCCAGACAGACAGACAGACAGAGAGCCGTGCAGCCCAGAGCTCAGCTGGAAGAGTTCCTGTGTGGGGCTGATCCTCCCCTGTCCCCCAACACTGTCAGCAATGTCTTTGCAGGGTCACATTTTCTCTTATTGCAGGACAGAAATTATGAACTTTGAAAAGTTAAGGTAATTAAAGAACATATGGAAAGAAATACCTGATCATTCAAGCACGTTGTATGTTCACACTGTCTGCATAAGGAACAATGAGTTATGTTCTTCACAGATGCAAATTTTTTGGTTATTTTTAAGTTATGGGACATTTGGATTTGTTTTCCCTTTTAGAAATATAAGGCACAATTCTGGTGCTTGATACAGTATTTTGGGGGAAAAGATCTCTACCCCAAGTCACCTCTGTTTTGCTGCCCAATTAAAAAATTATGGAAGGAGAAAAAAAGGCTGGAATGGATACAAACAAATTACATGTAAATTTGTTGAACAGATTACTTTATTGTTCAACAATAATGTGCAGTTCTTACCTTAGAAAAACAATTCCACTATTAAGAACAACAGAATCTATATTTACCATAAAGGGAGGTTCATCAAAATAAAACAATTGGGATCCAGTCTTAAAATTCTTATCAGATGGTAACCATCACACAAGAAATAAGCATGAAATATTTCTGCATATCTTCAATCTTCTAATTCAGAAGAGATAAGGGTGAAGAAGGCAAATAATTTCACACATTAGTGATGAAACTAGAAGATGAAAGGGAAACAAGAAGCAAGAGAAAAGGAGGCAGAAAAGTGAGATTTTTTTTAATCCTTAGTTAAATTTAAATGATATTTATAATCTGGGAGACATGAACACTGTGATTCTAAATTTATCATGTGAAGTGTCTACACACCCTTTAAAAACCTTTACTTAGAGACTTTTGAAGTGACATTTTTTAATATGGATGGGCATGGACAAAACAGAAGTAAAGGTTTTTCTGGATGCCATTTCTTAACTGTAGGTGAAATTCATACTCTGTGACTGCAAAACAAAGAGCAGGCAAAGCTTGTTCTAGGAAATCTCAATGGGAATATTAGTCAGTCCTGTTGTGGAAAATGTACTGAATAATGGTTTTTGATAATCACTGTCTCCTCCTGCAAACTGACAGTGTTGGAATTTCCCTTCCTTAAAACACACATTTGATATCTGGCCTTCTTTTTGTCCCCCTGCTCATTTATATATGTGTGGTTTTCCTTTTAACCCCCCCCTCCTTTTTTAAATTTAAATAAAACTCTGGGGGAAAAAAAAGCAACAGAAGATCACAGGATGTGAAGATGCCATTCTGGGAACTAGCAAGCAGTCTCAAGAGTGAAAGAAGCCAAGTGATCTTTCAAGTGGGCTATTACTGTAGTTGTGGAAGCAGAATAATGAAACTGAACAGAATAATTGGCCTAAATATCTGGTTAGAGGGCTGGTACAGAGAAAAGAGCATGAAAGGCTCTACTAAAACCACAGAAAGGTGGGTGTTCCTGCAATCAGCACAGAAAAAAAAGCATTGAAGAAGTCTGTAAACTAAAGAAGAGGGGGAGGGGAACCACTGGAAAGAAATCCAAGCAGAGGAGGGGGAAGGGGGAAAAATACCCACTAAATCTGAAAGTCTAGAGCAAAAGAAAGCAGTTGATTGTATTTGCTGACATTCCAAGGATGGCAGTTGGGAAACAGCAATCAGAGCAGCAGCATCAGGAGGTACACACTGTAAGAGCAATATGGGTGTCTCCTGAGATATTTGTGGGAACACTTTTATGTATTTTTTAAACAAAGACACAACTTGTATATATATATATAAAAGAAGAACATCAGCTGTCACTTCAAAGAGAAAAGAGACAGCCATCCTCTCTTAACTGGCCATTTCCACCAGCTGAAGACTTAACATACGACTTCTGAATAGAAAAGCAGTGAAGTCAGTAAATTCAGCTGTTATGATCATCCACGTCAACACTTACATCAGAACACATCTGACAATGTAAGATCCAGTTTAACCATGCTATATACCTGTATATCAGAGATCCCTGCAGTGAGTGAGGTGAAAGATTAGGGCACCAGCATTTTCCACACTATTCCTCTGAGCTTCTGACAGTCACTCTGTAAGTGACCATTAACAGTCCAACCCCAAATGTATCCTATTTTCAGTTCTGATTACAGAAACACAAAATGCAGCTGATACTCCTGTTAATGAATGATTAATAAAATGACAGCATCAATAGATGAGAATTAGAATTACATCACACTTTTAAAAAACTATAGCTAGTTACATTCCATATAAATAGTACTCCCAGTTTTAAGTGACAAAGCAGAAAATAAGTAGCTTTTCATTGGTTTGTATTAGAGTTTCATAAAATCAAGATCCATTAGCAGGAATCCTAATACAAGGGGCATGAGAATGCCAAGAAGCTCAACACAGAGAAACATATCCCTAAAAAAGAGGAAAACCAATGTAAGTTTCAAGCTTTTCTAACAAAAAAACTGCAGCAAAACTGGCTTATTTAAACTTCAAAATGTCCAGATGATATTTCAAACACTAATCCATATGTCAAGAGCTAAATAAAGGCAGGTAAAGGAAAATGGTTAACAAAGAAGATTATGTATTAGTATCACAAATATAGAGAAAGAAATACATTTCTAGGTAAATATGCAAAATATACAGGAAGAAATAATATCATAACCATCTATTATGATTGGGAGCAAAATACATCTTTTGGGGTGCAAAAGTCTTTTTGTAAAGCACATGTATTTCTGAAGGCATCTCAATTTTTAAAAATTCAATCTAATTTTATTTAAAATTCTTACACTTAAAGGTGTCACTGCTTCACTTACATCAATAGCTGATCACAGCTACAACAGTGCTACTGGATCAAAACATGAGTGCCCAAGCAACTCACAATGGACTCTTTAATACAGACTTATTCTAAAGAGAAATAATTCCAAAGATGTTGATGTCAGAAGGATACAGCAATGATACAGGAAAAAAGTTGAGATTATGTATTTTCACAAGCATTCTTGGATCAGATTTGTTTTATTCAATTGCTGTTGGATATTGCATGTAAATCCCATTCATTTGGGCAACTGCAGAAACTACCACTTTCCCATTCTCTCATTTTTTATGCAGAGAAATTAAAAAAACAAGAAAAAGAAAAAAAGAAATCCCAGCATCGTTAAAATGGCCCAATTATCCCTGAATTAGATTGAATGGGAGCTCCACCTGAGCAAGCTGAGGTCATGCACAAATTCCACGCTGTAGCAAAGGACTGTGTATCGTTTTCAGAGGACCCAGCACAACCAGGAGTGCTAATGCTGCACCTAAAAAGCTTTCTGTAACTCTTTCACTTTAGGTACCTGGCTGAGAAGAGAAACAAACAAACAGAACTGAGCAATAACCTGCACTGTAGCTGTACTGACCCTGCACACCCCAGTCATAACTTCTCTTGTTCAGAGATTCTACTTCCCTCCTGGATCTGCTGAGGGTTTCAAATTATAAAGCAGTTTAGTAAAAGTAATTTCTTTTACTGGAATTAAAGGAGCTGAAGCTGGTGCTATTTTGCTTCACTTTTCCAATGTAGCTAATTCATAGCCCACCTCATAAAATAAGTTAAAAGCATGGTATGAAAAAATTGTATAAAGTAACAAAAATAATTAATAGGTGCAATAGAGCAATGGCTCTTTGAATCCCTGTTTCTTGTTTGAACTGCAAAGCTTCCTAAAAATTACTAACTCCCAGGAAACTGAAACCTGATGGTGCTAAGACTACACATCATCTTGACACCAGACAACCTGGACTTTATCTAAAAATCTCCTGTTTTCCTCTATAGGGTTTGCATTAGAACCTCTGTGCCCTTAGGCAATGATAAAACCAGAACCACTGGAAAGGTATTCTGTCGAAATAGATGATCTGGAAAAGCTGATACTTTTGTGGAGGCAGAGCCTCTTTAGCCTTCTCTTTGTAACACAACCAAATACTATTGAAATCATAAACATGCATGAATAATTCATTTTAGATAGATCCTTCCCACATGAGGTTACAACTTAACTAATAGGTTTCCAGGCACCTGTACAGTCATCTAGTCTGACCTCTTGCACTACAAAATCTGCAGAATTTCAGCACGTGGGCAGAATTTCTAGTTAAAATACAGGATTAGTCATGCTTCTGGGCCCAGACATGAAATGAGACAAAAATGAGATGTATATTGATGTATTCATTTAAATTATTTCTTCGCGCTCCTACACAAATACGGGGCAAAAAAAAAATCACAGACTGAGAGTGCTACTGTATGAATTCTTAGTTTGTAATTTACCAACTCCTCATATAAGAGCAGTCCTGGAAAGCAGTCTGGAAAAATGAGAAAGCATTTCATAGAACTGTTAAATAACTTTGTTGAATAGGATATTGCAAATTATTAATCCAAATGAAAGACCTGGGGGATCTTTTGTCAGGAATTAAATATGAAAAGAAGAGTGATTGGCCTCTGTCTTTATTTTAGAAAAAAAATGAACCCAAAGACACCAACAGTGACTGCAGAATCTCAGAATTTTTGTAGGGCTTGTACTGATGTAAGTCCTAAAGATAAAGTGTAATGTGTGTTAAAGGTCTTTTCCAATCTAAATGACTCTTTAATTATAAAAAAGAAATTAGTGATAGTTCCATAATTGTTGTCTAGTACCTCTTGTACAAGGACAGTTCATTACAGTATTTCAAACCCAGCAGTTTTCAGTCTTCACTTCAGAGAGCCACTTATATGAATCTGGGCCTCAAAATGAATGTTTCAATAAATGATCACTTTGTCTTTTTGATTAGAAGCAAAATATTATCAAGGTTCAGTTTAAACTCAAGAACATCTCTGATAATTTACTGAAACACAATAAGCTGAAACATAAAGGAGCAGCTGAAATACTTAAAAAAAATTAATAAGGTTGTACCTGGCTACATCAAGTTATTGCATAAATCATTGCTTTGCATTCATCAGAAGTCAGCTGTCATCCACCATCACAAAATAGTTTTGTCTTCCTGAGCCTCCAGAAACTACTAAAAGTGAAAATAATACTTGAAAACAAAAAAAAGTGACGACTTCCTCATAGGACTTTTTTCATGGGTTATAGATTTGAATTCATAGTTTGGATCTTTCATTGCATAACTCTTGTAAAACTTTTACTGGCTAAACAAATCATGTAGAAAGTTGCTTTGAAGAGCCATAAACCAGACTCCTCTCTGGTCAAAGCTATCAGTTACCATCAGCTTGTTACCTCAGCAGGGCATCTGGGCCACATTCCTGCTTCTCTTAAAATCCAATTTCCTAATTCAGCAGCTTCACCAGCAGAGCTGTTCCCACAGAGCATGGTCACAGTGATAGTCTCACCTCACATCCAGACCCACTGCAGCAGCATTTCTGCTTTGCCAGGGCTGGGAGAGGGGAAGATCAGCACTTCAGCTGCAGACACATGTAGGTTGCATTTGCATTTTATTTTCTCAGGCCATACCATAAATAGCATAGGCAAAATGTTCCCTGGCTGTGAAGTCATTGAAGCTTTAGAGCAGAAATGTTTAAACGTGTCAAAGGAACATCAATGATCCATCCCCACCACAACTAAAATCCTGACATCTCCATTATTGCAAAGGTTCAGTAGTCAAAATATACAACAGGAAGTGAGTAGGGGTTTGGATGTTTTAATCTGCTGCATCCTCACTGCAGGAGACTATTCCTGTTTCAGGGCAGGAGGGGAAAATAAATCTATTATAAAATCTTGGTTAAACATTTACTTTTAATATAGATAAAGACAGGGATTCCTGACAAAAACATGAGCTTTTCTCGTTATTTCAAACATCTCTTATTAAAAGTGGTTTCTGATTTTCAAAGCTCTTAGTTTACTTTTTTTTCAATTCACATAATTAGCTGATCCCAAATTATCCCTCCCACTTTTACAGAACCTTTAAGAAGTCTTCTATGACTCAGATGCCTTCTTTGCACCTTCTTCCTTTTCAAGCAACTTGCTTGTACCTCTGCTTCACTGGCTCGATAACTACAAATCTGATCTGAAAATGTTTCTTCTCCTTCCTAATATTTTTCTTAGCTTTTTTAGTGAGCGGATTATTTTGCTGACCATTATGCTCAACTCTCTTTCCTGTTGTACTTAAACCTACTATGTTTGGAAATCCAGTATGTTACAAAAAGCTATGAAGAGCAGTGTGTGCTGTGTATGCACAAATGGGATGTGTAAACTATGGGGATTGCTAACAAAAGAGTGAGGTAACAGGGAGTTATAGGGAAGCATTAAGGTACTTAAGACCACAAGTCTCCACTAGACCTCAACAAGGTTTGTATTCCTACAACTATTTGGTGGGATTTTGTTTTGTTTTAAACACTACAGCTAGTAATAAACAAGCAGCACTTCGTTATAATATAGGCTTATTCAAGATTCATCGTTAAGTTTCAACAACTTGAAGTAAAATAGGGTTACAAGAAAATATTCACAACAGAAATGTGGGTAATTTACACTAAAAATAAACAAAGAACTGAAACTTCTAAATATACTGATGGTCATAATTAATTAAAGACAAACCTAAAGATTCTCCCTGACCATATAGTAATACTGTTTTCCTATTTTCCCTTTTATCTTCCTTTTCATAGTTCTGGTGTTGCTTTTATATAAAGACAATTTTAGTTTGTAGCTTTGTTTTGTTTTGCTTTTAAAACTGCTCTAAGCAGTTTGAAGACATGAACTAACCATGACTGGCACTTGACATTTAAAAAAAAATCATAAAGCAGAATTTCATAATTTTCTTTAAACACAATGAACACTCTTAGATACTAACTACAAGGATATGGACAGTAATATATTCAATGATATTATCTCTTCAAAATGTACAAGATCATCAAGAAATCTGCAGGAGTTACCCAGTAAGCAATTTCAGTATATTTAACTGTATTTTTCTCTAGCCTTGTTCATGTTACCCTAAAAAATTTCAGTAACTTCTATTCATTTTCAGCTAAGACTCCAGTGCAATGCTTTCACATAACACAAATTTTTTCTTTTCAAAGCCTCTATGGGAAACCTTAACCCTGACTGCACCTATGTTTCCATCTGGAGTGTGCCAAGTTTCAGGGATTTGGCAGACTTGCACACACAAGAGTTTATTAGCTCTGTAATTTTATGTGCATGAAAGCATAAATGCATATTGGGTACACATTTTATCATCTGCTTGTTTCCTTTAATGAAGATGATGATTCCATAAGATGAAGGAAGAAAAGGAAGGAAAGGAAGGAAGGATGGAAAGAAAGGAAGAAAATTCTCTTTCCTGCTGACTCCCTGTAATGATAGCAGACACTCAGACCAGTGGTTGAAGAGGTGCTGCAGAAAAATTAGCTGCTTGTTTCTATTTTGCACAGTACTAAATATTGCATCTACATGCACCACTCAAAATACTCAAAATACTCAAAATTTCATCTCTGAAATAAAGAAGTAGAAATGCTTATAACCTCTGCTGTTTCTGATGCTTTCCCACTATGAGAAGACTGATAGTGAGGCTATCTGGTGTTTAAATTCATCAGTAAAGTGATTAAGCACCAACATCTCATACCATGAAGCATATCATGGGGAAACCCTTTTTGAGAGAAGTGGGTAACTGGAACTATTTTAAAGAAAAATCATCATCACCATCATCACAGCTCCGGATTATGGATGAATAACCAAGGAGGAAAACATACAACATTTCACAAGTTTTGGAGGTGTTCTACGTTCACTGCTCAGGTTTTTGATTCCACTTGCCAAACCCTTGATTAAGAGCTGAGTTTTTTTGATAGTCTTTCATTCTCTTTCTCAGAATGACAGGGATTTATTCAATCAAAATTGTTTTGCATTTCCAGCAACAGCAAGAACCATGCAAATAATAGTGCGAGTTGCAACTTCACTAAGTAACAAATGCAGCCAGCAACAAAACGAGACACTAAACTGGAGACTGACGAGTTCCACTCATTTTTCCAGTTCCAGGTCATGTTCCAAAGCAGACTGAAGCTGCTGCAGACTTGCTTCTTTCAGCTCAAGATCTTTTTTAAAGTGTTTTTTTCAATTTGTCGATGCCATGCATTTTTGACATGTACTAATTTTGCAGGTCCATGCTTAAAATTGTCGTGTTCCTGCGAATTCATTCCAAGCAGTCACTCATTTTATACTGCATCCAGTTATGTCTCTAGAAGGTTTATTAATCTATGGCAGCTAATGATTCTGCCTCTTCTCTGAGCTCCAGATATACTGGGGAGTTGCATTCTAAGTCATTACAATACTAGCAAACACACTGAAGATTGAAAAGCATTGATATTTCCCAAATTGATTGCATCCAAAAAATAATAAGAATTTGGCAATGAATACAATTGTTTTGATAACCTAATCTAGAAATTTCAACACCTGCTAGTCCTGAACAAAATTTTGCAAAGCACCTTTTGTTCATTCGCCCATCTCCCATTTTGTCCTCTGATATTCAGTCAGATTTTTACAGATTGAGACACCTGTAAAAATTATCTGCAGTGTCTCCATTGCCATAATGCAGACAATCCAGCAGGTCTCTTCATGAACTGCAGAAGCAAAAGCAAGCACCTCTCCATGCTGCACACCAGTGTGTCTTTTTGCATGTTTGACCAGGCTTTCAGTGGAGTTGCAGTGTGAGGTATTTCTAGCTGCCATTTGATGGACAGTCTGATCCTGGTTGGTTACTGTAAAACATAATCTGAAACAGAGGCTTAGAACCACGGCGTATTTTTAACTTCCTGACATACACAGCACAGTCTGCTCTTGAGGAATTTTCCTCTTGCCAGAGTGATGAGCAGACGAGGCACCACTGATACTACTCACGCTTTGCTCAGTGGGAGGTCATGCAAAAGCAGCGCAGCAACAAATATCATATTAATAGTGTGCTGCTCCTTCTCCTCTCCCATCTCAGGTTCAGAGTTGGAAACTGGTAGAAGACAGGACAGACTGCAATCTTCTTCAAGCAAAAGGAGTGAAGAAAAATCATTTGGTAAGTGCTTGCTAGGAGAACAGAATTTACTGAAAATGCACTGGGCTGAAGGTAAATAAATAACTGACCTCTGTACTCAGTGTAGTGCCGAGCAGCTACAGCCAGGGATAGAATGTGTCAGAGCAGCAAATTTATCTCTCAGTTGTACTGATGTCACTGAGGGTCTTCTAAATTTACAGCTGGTGTTTCTCCAGCTCTGTAGTGATGATATCAACCTGTCGGTTCATTGATGCTGTGCTTACTATGATGCACTTATTAAGTGTGGGTATATTTAGCACCAAATGCTGACAACAAAATGTATTCTACACTTAGTGACACATGAAACACAGTAAATTATTTCCCCAAATAGCCTAAAGTTAAAAGCATCTGTTTCTTTGAATACACTTGATAAAACAATGTCACAAAGGATGCACACATTTTGATTCCTCAAAAACATATAAATGAAGTGTTACAGAGATAGATTATGTAGGCATGAGAATTTAATTACTCCAGATAGCTTCAAAATCTTTCATTTGTGATATTTCTTCATTTTCAAACAAAAAAAATTCCCACTGCATACCTCCATGTCTGTATCTAACATAGCCTGGTTTGGACTCTAAAGATGGTATTGATGACACAGCACAGATTAAAAGCAAATATTGTGAAGTATACAGATCTTCAGAGTTCCCAGCCAAACACCCGTATTTTTAGAAATGTTATTTTTGGACTGCAATCCATTAACAGACCGGTCCAAACCCCAGCACATCATTAATAGGTTATTACAGTTCATACAGAATTATCTCTCTGACAAACAATCCCTTTATCATGTTATGGACTGACTCCTCTATTGAACACGAGTGATGCACATAATGTGTGTGCCTCTCCTGAAAATGCAGAACCAGAAAGTTTGAATGCAAAAATATGCAAAATTAATTTTCTGGGTATATTATTTACAGAAATTAATGTGTAAGATGGGGTTCCTCATTCCTGAGAAAACAACATGCAATCAGTATATGTCCAGTTCTGTAAAGGACAATGGGAAATACAGAACAGGAGATCACACTCTTTAAACCCAACTCATCCAGCACATTTAATGTTTTCTATCTCATATTGTTTGCATGTACTTTCTTTCACTAACTTCTATTAAAATGCTTGCCCTGTTAGCCTACCTGTAGCTGAATCAGCTCTTACTTTCCTTGGATTTTGCACTTCAAATGAAGAAAATTTTCACTTGCACAACAATTTAAAAGAAAAATGAAAGAAGAAAAAAGAGAGAAAAAAGAAAAAAGCCGACTGCACACCTGCATATTCCCATCATATTTATAACAAACACGAATTTTAAAAATGCAGGAAACAACAGAGTATCAGAATGCAATTCTAGCCAGAAGAGAAAATCAGTCATTCCTATTGTTTAATCTAGTAATGAGTATACTTCTGCCCTCTTCAATCAATAAATAAAACAAATAAAAGTATCCTAAAGTTACTCCAGCTTTAGGTGCGATTGCAAAAATATTTGTGGCCCCCAAATATGCCTATGTGTGTGTACTCCTGTGTGCATTGATATAAAACTATTTTATCACCTCTAAGCTTGAGAGATTTACAGCAATGTTGGTGGAGTAAATGGAATAAATTGTGATATGCCAAGAGATAAAGGTAGAGCATTTAAAAATAATATAATTTCAATATCCTCCAAAACTATGGCTCTGTTTGAATGTCTGTAATTCTAATAAAAAAGCAAAAGTTATGGTTTTATCAGTCTAAAGATACCAGAACTTCAATGTGCATTTTTCCTCTGTGAGGAAATAGAGCAATTAAAATACAAAGGTGACTCAGTGACATGTCATCTACAAATAAACATGTCTATTAATGTTAGGCTTCTGATCATAAACCTTCCATCTTCAT
>VXBB01024238.1:182829-225329 GCA_013399915.1 Illadopsis cleaveri | reverse complement strand
CATTTGACAGCTACACCACAAACCTTCTGAGAGCACAGCGATGTATTTCACCTTCTGTTCAGTTTGTGGAAGACAGTTAAGAGCAAGTACAGCCAGATTTCTGCAGAAAGAGTCTGTTGAACAGCAAAGTTCCTTTATGTACCATGTACCAGCTGCTTTGGATCATCCTGTAAGATAAAGCTTCCAATACAATCTTCTATCATGAGGCATTTTAACCCCAGAGGGGAAACCTGAAGAACGCAGTATGGTAAAACACTCGACAGAGGGAACTACAAAAGCTTCAGGGTTTCTCTGGCTTCTAGAAAGGGAACAGTTTAGGAGCACAAGCAAAAGAAAAGGTTGTATACTCCAACTGAGAGTGTATTTCTCCAACACTGAATAATTCTGCCTCCCTCCTGATTTCAAATACAGACATTCTGCAGAAGGGATAAAAACTGTAGTGCACCTGTTTCACTTGAGCCCATTAGAACTTATTAATTTTCCCCAGAGAATGACCTTCCATACCCCACCACAAGGCTGAGCAATAGAAGATGAAGAGGAATAAGGTGCTGTAAAATGAACTCACCAGGCAAATCAAACAGAACTTTGATTTCACTCTCCATGATGTTCAAGCTGGGACACATCTAGTTCTCCTTTAGCTCTGAGAGGGAGGCACAACTGTGGGAAGAAACAAAGTTTGAGTTATCTCAGTGTAAAAATATATACAGTATGCTTTAAAGGAATTATGACATTTCATCTTGATACACTGTATTGTTTCACCTAATAATAAAAATCAAATTATTCCACCCCTAGGCTCAGTCTTGTCCAGTTGCTGGTATATTACATGTACCAATAATGCAAATTCCTCCATCCCACCTCCACTCTTGCCAGTCCTTCCCACTAATTTTCCTTTCTCCTTAATAAAGATGAAATCTCTTAAGCAAGCATAGGCTTTCTTAAGATTCTGAGATCTCCCTTTCTGAATTTTCTTTAAAGGGCTTTCACAGGAGAAGAATTAGGTACATTATCAACCCATTCTCAGCTCAGTTGGCACATTTCATTATGTCTGTCCTTTCCCTCAAAAAACGAGAAATTTCACTACAGAAAGAACATCTAAATATGAATTTGCAAAAGGCTCTCTGTCAGTAGAGCTACCAGTTCCTCTAAAAAAGGACTGGGGAGAAAGAGGAAGGAAATAAAATAAAATTCCCTTTCAGATAGTTTCCTCCTGAAGGTCACCAAGATCTGGGTCTAGCAAAAGGTTCTTTCAAGAAGGAAAAAATTAAACCTCATGCAAAAGCCTTATTTGTCCAGATGAGATGAAAAACTAAATCCTAGTCATACCCTAGTAAAGTCATTACCCTCTTTTTTTGTTCTCGTGGTTTTGGGTTTTTTGAACAGCCTTTTTTGATAGAAAAGGGACAAAGAATAAACCATCTTAAAAACAAATCCTCTTCTATATACTAGACTTGCACACCCTTACTTTTACTGAAGGGACTTTTTTCCCCCAGTAAATCACATATCTGTTTTCTACTTGCTGCCTCCCCTTTCCATGTTTGAATGTCTTACAGGCTGTCAGGGGCCTTGTGCTCTGCCGTGAATGGATTAAATTCATTTATCAAATATAAAAGTTTCCTTTTACTTCCACCTCAGGAAACACTTGCACAACAGTACAAGTACCTTAAGTAAAACCTTTCTTCCATCCCTTTTAAAGCAGGTTATTTCCTTGTAGTGGTACTAGAATGACAGGGAAGGAAAGAGGCAGGAGACACCTGCAAAGATTACCTTAGGAGATATAAAATCAGGCACTTGAAGTTTTAGTGAGAAAAACAATTCAAGCACAAAGTGAAATTAGCACACATTCAAAGTGAACTCATCACTCATAGAAAAATTAACACCAAGGAAGGAAAATTCTGTCTTCCAGTGCAAGAGCCAGCAAAATTCCAAGTTTCTTAGTCAATGGTCAGCCCTGACACCAAACTGCTTGAGTGAGGGCTTGTGAATCCTAGACCTTAAGCGGCCAAAAGGCAGCTGGCTTTGGCCACTGGGTCCTCTGGGAGTCCCCGAGGTCAGTGACAAGTTCTACAAGCACAGGGGATGGCAGAAAAGCTTTCCCTAAGTGTCAGTCAGACAGCAGGACCCTGCACCTTGACATTTGCAGAGGACCTCAGGGCTACAGGCTGGCGTGGTCTCCCTGCTGCGTTACTCAGTTTCCAGAACTGCACCTTCAAACCAGAGCCACGGACAGACAGATGGACACTCCGCTGCGCTGCGTGCGACACCGTGCTATTAACAGATGACAGGATGTTATTAATAATGTTCAAACACGAGTGCCGTGCCTGTAATTGCCCCTCGTTCCGCAGCAATCACCAGCAATCAACCCCCGTGCTGCCCGTGCGGAGCCGGCCGGCCGTGCCGGTCAGCGCTGGCAGCGCAGCGGGGAGGCCCCATTAGCACCGGGGGAGGCGGAGAGAGCTCAGAGCACGGGAAATGGGGCCGCATCACCAGGATAAAAGACGGGGAAAAATGGGAGAATCACAGAATTGTCAAGGTTGGAAGGGACCTCTGGAGATGATCCAGTCCAAGCCCCCTAACAAGGCAGGGTAACCCGGAGCAGGTCAGTCTCACCCATGACCTCCCAGGGCAGCTGTTCCGGTGCTCTGCCACCCTCAGTGCGTGTTTTTCCTCATATTGAGGCGAAACTCCCCGTGTTTTATTTTATGACCAATACTCCTCATCCTGTTGCTGGGAAACACTGAAAAGAGTCTGGCACCATCCTGCTGGCCGCCACCTTGGAGATATTTATATGAATTAATGACATCCCCTGTCAGACTTCTCTTCTCCAGACCGAACAGGCCCAGCTCCCGCAGTCCCTCCTCACAAGAGATGCTCCAAACCATGTTGGGAGTCTGGAGCCTCCGCCGGGCCGCGTTCTGCTCGTCCGGCACAGCTCGGGGGTCCCCGGCCCGCTGCCCTCGCCGTGTTCCCGGGAGCGCCGAGCCCCCAGCTGAGCGTGTCGCTCCCGCTGTGCCGTGTCAGGCTGGTGGCGGCGTGCCCGAGCCGCTGTGCGCGCTGCCGGCGGGGGTCCTGCCCTTCTCCTTCGNATTAGCACCGGGGGAGGCGGAGAGAGCTCAGAGCACGGGAAATGGGGCCGCATCACCAGGATAAAAGACGGGGAAAAATGGGAGAATCACAGAATTGTCAAGGTTGGAAGGGACCTCTGGAGATGATCCAGTCCAAGCCCCCTAACAAGGCAGGGTAACCCGGAGCAGGTCAGTCTCACCCATGACCTCCCAGGGCAGCTGTTCCGGTGCTCTGCCACCCTCAGTGCGTGTTTTTCCTCATATTGAGGCGAAACTCCCCGTGTTTTATTTTATGACCAATACTCCTCATCCTGTTGCTGGGAAACACTGAAAAGAGTCTGGCACCATCCTGCTGGCCGCCACCTTGGAGATATTTATATGAATCAATGACATCCCCTGTCAGACTTCTCTTCTCCAGACCGAACAGGCCCAGCTCCCGCAGTCCCTCCTCACAAGAGATGCTCCAAACCATGTTGGGAGTCTGGAGCCTCTCCAGTAGCTCCTTATCTTTCTTCTACCGAGGAGCCTAGAACTGGACACATTCACTCAGGAGGGACTGAAAAACTACTTTTATTTTTTAAAAAGCGAAAAAGCAAATCTGGCGTGCGAGAAGCCTCTAGATCAGGGTCGAAATCGCTTGATTGTATTAACAGTAAGGTGCGTACTATCACTTTTATAANCGGATTCGCAGGTGTGTGGGGTCGGGCGGACAGTGAGCAGCCAGCGGTACCTGCACACCCCGTTGTACTTACCCGTGCTTCAGGGCTCGTCTCCAGGTAGTTTAATAGCTGATACAGGACGCTCTTTTGGGAGAGCCTGTATTAATGGCTGTAATTAAGCAAAAGATGCAAGTTCTTACTATTTTATGCCCCTAAAAAGTTTATTCCACACTCTAATCCACAAGTTACTAGTTGCACTGAACTGCTAAATATTCATGGAACTATATTTAACCTCAGTGAACACTGGTCTCTTGAAGGTCGCTATGCAGTAAAAGCTTTGAAGCAAGTGGAGCCCCAGGTAAAACAAGCCCTTCAACTCCTGCCAAAATCTGTAAGTTTGTTTTTTTTTTTTATCAGTTGCATCTTTTTATTTAAAACTTTACTTGGTGGAATAACTATAGGCTGTTGTCTCTGTATATCATTGCTGTATTTTCTCCTGTATTCTGTCAGTAACAATTAATTGCAGTAATTCTACTGGTGATTGTCTAATACAGAACTTCTTTGTGCAAATTTAAGTAATTGTTTAAATAATGATGCTCTACTTCAACTGAATTTCCTATTACAAATGAGAAGAAGTTTTGCTATTTTTACAGACTAAAAGCTCAGCAGCTACTAAGCAATAATAAGTCATTTTAACTGATACTTAGAAATTAGTGTGTCTTAAACTAATAAGTTTTCTCTTTCAGGGCTTCAATGGTTATTACAGAGGTGGATTCGAGCCCAAAATGACTAAACGAGAAGCAGCTTTAATACTGGGAGTGAGGTAAAGGAAACTGATGAGAAATGAAAGGTGAACAGCAGGCAGTGGTGTCTCCTCACAGCTGGCCTTGTTTGGAAGGGTTGACATCCAATGGCCAGCATCCCCTGGGATGTCACTGCCAAGTCAGGAGATAGGAAGTGGATGTTCAGGACTTCCTGTGCCTTTTGAGGGTTCTTTGCTGCACTTTAGCTTGGTTGAAGCTAATTCTGTGTGGACTTCAGACATCTGCAATTGCCTCGCACATCCCAAAGCCATGTGTGGTCCAAATAAGCCATTTCAGGAAGCCTTGGGGTTCACCTGGCGTGAGGAACACAATTCTGCTGTTATCTGGTGGTTCCTGTCAGTGCTGAGGAGTTTCAGGTGGATGCAGTGTGAAGGTGCTGCAAACCCACTTCTTGTATCTGGAATAAATTCATCACTTGTGGAATGTTGTAGGTCTGACCATGGTGGCAGTCCCTGCCAAAGCACTTAAGGCCAAACCCACAAATCTATCATATAAGAACTTTTAACTGTCAAGTTTTTTGGGGTTCTCTGTGGGTTTTTTTGTTTTGTTTTTACCTTAATAAATCAAGCAAATCTTTTTCTCTTACAGCCTTTAGGAAGTTTTTCCAGTAAAAATGTTACAATGTAGTTCTTTTTAATTGTGTGGAGGACCCCCACCCCATTAGACTGCTGTAGCATGTCTTTTTCAGCATTCAGTGTTTTGGAAAAGCCCTGGAAAGCCTCTCTAGGGTTTAGACACTACATATCAGTGGTAGGAAAAGAGAAACATACATGTTAGCTAGAGAATTTATGGGCAAGACAGAGTACTCAGTTGTTGTCAGGTACCTTTGTGTGACACCACATCTGGGGAATTTCATGAAGATCCCTTCAAGTCAGCTTTTCTCTCTCTTT
The DNA here is from genome assembly GCA_013399915.1 of Illadopsis cleaveri. Classification (NCBI taxonomy): domain Eukaryota; kingdom Metazoa; phylum Chordata; class Aves; order Passeriformes; family Timaliidae; genus Illadopsis; species Illadopsis cleaveri. The sequence continues at coordinate 219,894 of VXBB01024238.1, read as the reverse complement.
CAAAGCCCTACAGCCAACAGAAATAAAATTAGAGAAGCTCATAGACGGATCATGCTTCTGAATCATCCAGATAAAGGTAAGGAAATTAAGTCATGTTGATTAGTTAATACATGTTTTTAACACAGATCAATAGAATTGTGTAGGGAGGAAGTGAGTGATACATAACCACCTCAGCTACTAAAAAACCCACAGAAAGCTGAGTGAAAACAAATCTTAGGGTGCCTTAACCCACGTGGGTCTAGAGCATATTTTTGTGTGTGAATGTTTTAAAAGCAAGCAGACAGATGCAGCAGGTCAGTTTGTCAGCTGCTCTGTCTTCTGTGAATACCAGGTTAGAATATGATTTGTTGAAATGAGACTTAAAATTGCTTTAATTTTAGATGAAAACCCAGAGTACCCTTGTGTGTGGTTTATATATATATATCTCACTTGTAAGTTCATGTGAATGCCTCAGGAGTTCACCATAAATGGCAAATACTGAGCCTTCTACAGCTGCTGGAGACATTAAATTATGAAATATTCTTGTTAGTGGTACTCTGAAGGCTCAGAATCTAGTTATGCTCAAAGTTAGTAACTCGGGGCATCTATACCTATTCTAAATTCTGTTCAGTGAGTCAGAATCATGTGTTGGTGTTTGACATTTAACTTCTTAATCATTGCTTAAAAGGCAAAATGGCTTCCTTTAAAGTGACTGTTGAATTCCTTACTTTCATGCACCAAAGTAATCCATGAGGGTATGCCTTTTGTAGATAATGAGTGAAAGTTACCTTCAAATTAACCTTACTGAATATACACAGGAGCTAAAAATAGCAGTTTGTGTTGTACACAACCTAAACACATTAATCTTCAAGTAAAACATTATAGTGCAATTAATGATACATATGCTACCAACAGAGTCATTGTACCTCATGGCTTTACATGGTGCATTTCACTGTGGATTCTGTCTCAGTCTCCCTAAATAATGTTTTGCTATGTTTAAAAACTGAACTGGTTCCTTGGTACAGCAGCACTTTCTGCTGGGCAAGGTTATCTGTAGAGCTGTTAGTTCTGTGCCTGTATGCACCACAGCCTGTGCTAACTCAGTGGTGACTGACCAAACTGGAGGAATGAAACACTCCAGTAAAATAAAAGCAGGAATGAGTGGTCTGACACTGAGCTCCTGCAGTGACTGAGTGAACTCAGGTACCTTCTGTCACATCCAGTTTGTTCTTCAACTGGCAGAAACTCAGACCACGCTCTTTCCCTGTGTTCTGTGGCATTATTGTCAACAAAGAAGACAAATGTTGGGTTTTCTTCATCTGATTGGAGGTTTTCTTTCTGCCAGGTGGATCTCCATATGTAGCAGCCAAAATCAATGAAGCTAAGGATCTACTAGAAGACCAGGCTAAAAAATGAATGAGAAAGGAAATCACTCATTCAGAGGGTTTGTCCCTGCAAATTATTATTTTTGATAAATGGATTAAGAAAAGTTCTAATGTCAGTCTTTGACTTAATATAAAGGAAGCTGGAAATACAAATCCAGGGAGTTACTTCCCTCCCCACTTGGTCACTTTTTTTTGGAAATATGTGACGGAGTGAAGCTTAAAGATTTTTTTTTATAGCTGTTCTTTATTAAACAGCAAAATCTGCCACTCAGAATTATTTTCAGTGCTTGAGAGCAGTAACTTGGTGTGGCCAATGTGTGTTACCAGGCACAGGTAGGCTCATGTGGCTGTTACCTAATTTCTGTTGAACTGGCCCTGTTTAAAGTTCATGCTGCTGCTCTTCCATCTGCTAAAATTAGCACACAGAGCCTGTTTGAGAAGGGGGTGGAAAACTGAGAGGATTTATTGGAGGGGAGGAACTGGGAGAGATGTGTGGTTGTCTCTGCCTGGAGAAATAAAGTAGAGGAAACAATGTACTCCCTTGTCCTTGCCTTGTGAAAAACAAGGTTGGTTAAGTGTTACTGATGGATCTGGAAGGTGCCAGATTTTTTTAGTATTTAGCTTTAGTTTTGACAGGTTTTAATAGCATTTAATAAATTCCAAGTTTGTAATGGAAGTCCTGTAGTTTTACACATTATTATACATTACAAAGCCAGAGCTCACACAGAGAAGTTTGCATTTATGGTGATTAGGAAAAGGGATCTCTGCATCAGTCACTGGTACCTGAGCTGGATTTGTGCTCTGTGCAGCCTCTCACACCCAGCAGCTCATGAGATCCTCAGCTGGGGCAAGGGAGCTCTGTCATACACCCAAGAATCTTCCCAGTGTTTCTGCCACTACAGGAAAACACTGCACAGCACCTGTGGGAGATAATGCCCACCTGGTGATAAACAGTGGGGTTGAAAGCTTCCACTCTCAGAATCTGGACTTGGGAGTGCTGCTGGAAGCATCTCATCCTGTGAATGCTGCCTGCTGTGCCACAGCATTGCTGTGGATGAGTTCTGGGCTCTCCAGGAAGGATTACAACAGTAGGCTTGAGTTAGGTGCCTTTAGGAGAAGGATCAAACAGGTAACATTACAACCTCCCCAGAAAGGCAGTAATTCTGCTCTGCTACAGAATTTAAAGCAGGGTGAAGCACAGCTGGACCATACACAGTTCTGGAGTCAGCACATGCCAAGCCATATGCAAAATGTTTCTGTACTTAAGTATTTCCCAGCCAAACACTACTGGCTTAATAAACATAGCTCTGTTTAATTTTCTCCACTCCTGTGCCTGCCCCATGAGCCGAGACACTTGTGCACACTTCAGTTACACCCTTGAACTGGGTGTGTTCTCCCAGGGGGAAGGCTGGTGCTGAGTGTCCCAATAATGAAGTCTATGACAAAGTGCACACACAGCACTACTTGGGACAGCTTGGCTGTAGCTCTCAGGTAGAGCAGCTACTTCAGAACTCTTGGTTTTGTCTTTCTGACAAGATCAGGCAAGACAGTTTTTTTCATTCAAGTCAGTACTATTTCAATGCTGCCCTTTGCCCTGACTTCTTACACGTTCTTGCTCCCCAGATGCTTTTCCACACCTGTTTTGTGCTTCCTTGCTCTGGCTCATGTACCTGGAAAGATGGGGGGGTGCCATGCTTTACCTTATCAGAAACTACATCTGCATTAATTCCTATATATGTTAGTCAGGTTATGCAATTCTCCAAGATAAGGAGTCTGATTTTAGACTCAGTAACGGATGTTTGACATCATTGCCTTAACAAAAGGAAGATCAGCATGTTAGAAACTTTTACAAAAAAGAGTTTGAAGTTCAAGCTGCCTCACAAGTAGGTTTCTATTGTTAGTTAACAGCTTGAAAACTTTAAAGTCAATAGTAATTTAAATTTCTGATAGAAACAGTCAACAGATGGAAGATCAAAGTTTATTTTCTTTTACTACCAGCATACAAAAAAAACATATTGCACATCAAACAACCAAAACAAAAATAAAAATACTCTACTAAGGACTAACATATGTAGTTTATACAGAATAAACTTTCTGGAAATTGATCTTTTCAGTAGTTCAGGTTATGTCTTAATGGACATGACTAATTCAGCTTAGTGTTAACTAAAGCTATGTTTGATTTTTAAATACTGTACAGTTTAATAAATAAACCAAACAAAGCCTCAATGTAGAACAGTCACTGCCAATGTCACCCAGTATCCCTGCAGATTATGAGAATTTAACAAATGCATTCCAGTGGTCTGCAGATTTTTCCTCTACATACAGCATTTAAAAAACATGTATTAAAACAGACCAGTTTCCAGACTAAACTAATGGAGAAATTACATTTCAGTGCAAAATATTTTAGACTGCATTTCTTTCTAGTATTCCTCAGGTGAAGAAGTGGTTGCATATTATTAAAAATGTAACAAAAGCAGCTAATGCTTTCATAAAGAGTATTATGTTAGGGATCCCCCTCACATCTTTGCCGTATTTTGAAAACAAAATAACATTTCCTATAGCCAGCAATTTTGTTTATTTAAATGTTACATATACTATCTCAAGGCACATCTGATGATATATTTATAACACAGTAGGTGTCAAAGTATGTTTAACATATGATTTCTCCAGGATCCCTCCCCTTTCTGTATTCCAAAATGGAGGAACTGAAAGTGCGGTGTCAAGACTGGCGATCCATATTCTATCTTTGGCAAGCTTATACAAGCACTATTTTAAATGTAATGTAAAAGAACTGTAAACTAGGAACTTCAGTTTATGAAACACCATTCAGCACTGCTTCTTCCTGATTATTTCCATCCTCCTGAACAGTGACTTTCTTTTCATCAGGGCTGTGCTGTAGTTTAGAAGGCTCATCCCCAGAGGTGGTGGCAGGACCGTTCACTGCCTTTTCAGGAGGGCTGTTTTCGTCAATCGCATCTTTTGCCTTGCAAAAACAAGAACAGGGGAGTATTAAAAATTCCATAACAATACAGAGTGTAATCTGTTTCCCTCTGGCTCACACAGCAGCTTTGCAAGAGGGAACCGCTCTTGTTTGTCTGTGCCTGTATCCTGCCACTTAAAGCATCTGATCACTCACCTTGTCCTTTATGGGATACTTCTGTATCTGCCACTTTGAGGAAATCATGCCAACCTCACTCCCAGACTGCTCACCCCCAGCACACTCACAATGCTTATTTATTTCTATTTGTCTATGTCCATGAAGGAGTTTACTGAAAAACTGAGCTTTATACCCCTTTTGCAGTCTGTAGCAATGTTATATTTTGTTAATGCATATTTCTTACATAACTTGTGGCAATACACCGGCACTTTACTAGCAGTAAAGAAATTCTGCTTTATTCAGTTCTGATTGTTTTTCAGGATAATGTAATGCCATTCTGATCCTTGTAAGGAAAAAGGATCAATAACATACAATCTTTGTAAAACCAGTTCCTTCTAAAATAGTTTATGCGAGTCACTAAAAATGCCACATAGTATCCTCTATCCCTAAAGTGTTTTAAGGATTAGTTCTCAAGACTCACCATGGACAATTTTCACATTTTATTACATAATGCAACATTACAAAGTGCAGTATTCTAAAAGGTGCACAGACTTAATTTGGTCCCAAAAATCTGCAACAACAGTCTACAAATCATTGTCAGTTCTGTTTAGTCTGGGCCCTTTTTGCTTTTAATGATTTGTTCTTGAACTCAAATGCACTTGTAGTTAAATGAGGGCAAGCTAACTGAAGCCTTCATTCCTTTACTGTTCTGTCACAAGGGAGGAGAAAAAAGGAAATGCACATTAAAAAAATCTTACCGTTTCTTTCTTGGTTTTGGCTACTGTCTCCTTTGGAGGGTTTCTCTGTCTACTTTGAGATTCAGCTCGTGATATATAATCAGCTACTGTTACTGTTCAAGGAAAAAAATCACAGTGATGCTCACATCAGCAGTCAATTCAGCATGTACCTTCAAGTCTTTTCTGCACAAGTTATGCTCTAACTGGGAGACATCTCACAAAAGGCCTTCACACTTACAGGTTATCAACCACAGAGCAAGGATCAATTTGTTTCTGTTGTTAAAAATAATTTTCACTAAAATTGGTGATAATGATGTGAAGGTGGACTCTTAATAAAACAAATTTTGGTCCAATTGCAAAATTTATTGGAGAAGGGCTTTCTGTACTAAGTCTGAAGAGATTTGGCTGCAGACTCTAACTACAGACTGTGTGTGTCACTGGGGTTTTATCAGCTGAGTAGTGAAGAATTTCACACTAATGAAATGAAATGAAGACAGTGCTCAGAACTGGGGTGGGTCAGAGCCTGGAATCACTCAGGATGATGTGGCATCAAATCTGGTACGTCACAAAGTGACTGAGGAAGGGACTTGCCCTCCTGGAGGTGGTGGGAGTGCCACCAGCACTGTGCCCTGCTGTGGGGTGTGTGCACACAGGCAGTGCTGCCGGAGCCAGCCCAGCCCAGGGGCAGCAGAGCCGTGTCTGTGCTGGTACAGCTGCACTCACTGGGGACAGCCAGGGCTTCTCTGAGCTCTCCTTACCACCTCAGCACGTGTTCTGTAGCCTGGTTTTGTCTGATCCTGCCCTCTTGTAACCACCCCAAGACTCAGTTCCATCCTTGGCATACAGAGTACTGCAACTTCAAATATACCTTTTTATCTCTGACGAGCTACAGCACATTAGGGTTGGCAAGCATTCCCTACTGAACTGAACAGTCATTTATATTTAGTGTATCAGGTATTTAGGTGAGCTGTTTTTCTGGATTTAGGAATGACTGTGCATGAAATCCAAATCATGCTCTGAACTACAACAGATTAATTTTCTGTTACAGTAACTGGACTTCCTACATCTGGGTCCTTCCAGAACTGTGAAGGCCAAAAGAGTTTCTGCACAAGTGCTTTTTCTTTAAAATGAGGTTTTGTACCCAACTCCTCTAATATCAGTAAACAGGAAGCATGTTTCATGCACACAGTGCATTCTTAATATTCCTCTATGAATAAGGCACCATAACATACAGCAATGTAAATCAAATGATACAGCTAAATGACTGAAATACAGTGGTTGGCATTGTGGGGGGAAGAAGGGAAGAGTTCCTTCTGCCTTAATTTCACTCACACTTACTAGGGATTTATGAAGACTTTAAATTATTACAGCATTTTAACAAAGATGTCAGAGAAATCTTGTTTAGGAAATTTTGTAATATTCTTAGAATACTTAGGATTTAGAAGAATTCCCTGGTTTTCTAGAAATTACTAACATTCATTTACATTTCTGGCTGAGATTAGTTTCTTAGAAGTAAAAGATTAATTCCTTTTCACTTTTTCTGCCCCTTTACAAAACCATATCACTGCTACAAAACTGGAATGTTGAGAAGAAATGTGTGGGTTTGAGGTTTTATAGGAGGGTAGGGTGTTTGATTTTTTCCTTCCCCCAAGTAACAACTTTTTTCTTCTTAATCAAATGTTGTATGAGCACCACAGATACAAGGAAGACAAATATGGGTGAAATTTTGAACCTGTCAATCTAGAAGACCTTCTGTTACTACCCTGTGCCATGTATGTACAAGCATTTTCTTAACAGGGCATTGTATTGATAATTAGCCAGTACACCTTTAACATTTCAAGTGTTAGTACACACAAAAGAAATGCAACAAGCCACAACAACAAAAAATTGGAAACATGCAATTTCACTTGAATTCCTCCTCCTTCCCACCCTCAATTTGCAGATGACTTAAACTATTCCCAACAGCCAAGGACCGAGAGCAGCAGTGTGATGCAGGTGTGGGGCTGGCAAACCCCACGTGAGTTCCCTCATTGAGCTCTGCCAGGACCCACATCCTGCCTCTCCAACACTGCTGCTCAGCCAGTGCTGAAAAGGTTGTGTCCCAGTCAGTGCAAGCGCACAGATGCAGTGAGTGCAGACCATGAACCTTCAAGTTTGTCGTGATCCTGGACCACAGAACTCAACAGCACTTTGGCCATTGACTTCAGTGAGAACTGGATCAGAAGCGTAACTCGTATGTCCAAGCAAAAAGTTAGACATCAATTAGTTTCATTAGACAGATTTTAGAAGTTTTCCTAGTAGAAGAAATGTCTTTCATCTTTATCTAGTAGTCTTATTAGTTATTGAGTAACCTTTTGATATTATGCAGCTCTATGTAAAACAGCAGACACAACATTCTCTCATGCTTTTGACCTGAGATTACCCACAGCTCCACTCGAATTACCTGGCTGTCTATCTTCTGCCTGACCCCTGAAGCGACGCCTGCGGCTACGATTGCGTCGCTGGGGTTTTTTGTCACTATCATCTGCAATTGCAAAGTTTATAATGAACTATTTCTGATCATAAAATAAATAAAGTCTTCAGCAGTTTCAGCATGGGGCATTTAAAATGGCTTCTGTTAAAGACAGAGACTAAGTAAGACAGAAAAGCTAAAAGAAAATTTTATACTGAAAGCATACACAGTAACACAAAAGCTAGATTTTACTTTTTGTTCTTGGTTCATTAAAACATTTAGGCACGTACTTAATGACCTCAGATTTCATTTATTAAGCAACCATACGTCAAAATTTAGCAACATAACCCAGATTTTTTTTTTTCTACATTAAGCAACAGATTGTATTCTCATCCCAGTGAGTATCAAGAGAATTTACTGAAGGAAAGTTCTTAAGTAGAAGCTGGGTAGAGACAAATTAACAGCTACTTAAGGAGCTTTCCCACACCAAGACTGAGGTTACCAAGGACAAAACAGAACGTTGATCTGACAGTACTGTTTCTATCAAAGCAGCAGTACCAATGGGAAACAACAAGTCAAGTCTTTGGTGTCTCCATCAGTTTTTACAAAAAAGGCACATGAAAAGGCTAGTGGAGCTCAGTAAACAGAAGACTCCATGGCACTGCCACGGACTGAGTCTTTCTTTAATCAGACAGCAACCTTGAACACAACAACAATTTGTCACTTACAAAAACAAACAAGGGCTTCACTACACTTACAGGGACAACACATTTTTTTCTTAGCTTGCTCTGGGACTACCATCCAACCATTTACATACCTAAACCATTCTCATTAACAGAAGCTGTATCAGACTCTGTCATTCCATCCATAAGAACAGCATCTTCATCAGTCCTCCGCCGGCGTGACCTCCTGCGGCGGTTGCTGCTGTGGTGGGACTCGCTGGCGTCCGTGTCCACGGTCTGGTCTGACTCCGTGTTATCCAGCAAGCTGTAAGGGTTGCTGTCCGGGTCTTTAAGCACTAAACAAACACAAAGTGGCCATCTAAGACACTGTGAAGAGGTGTTACCATCTCCAGGCTGACTTACAGCTGGGTCTGAAAGCTTCTAACTACAAAGCAACTTTAAGCCAAGGTGTAACACAGAGCTGCAGTATTCTCAAACTGGATCCTCTGACTCTAATCCAACAGTAACAATTCTGAGGCATCACCACAGCCCAATCTGCACTTGCACTATTTCACCACAAAGATTTCCAAGGTGACATTCAGAGACCTTTTACTCAAAACTGCTGAGTATAAAAAACACACCTTACACTTTGTGGTTGTGTGGTACTTCTGACACTTACAGTGTTATATTAGCACAGATTCTGATAAAACCTAACCTCCAGTCAATGATTTCTTCTTTCATTCTGTATCTAAACATAAGCTTACATCAGAAAACTGCCATAGGCAACATGCCAAGGATTTACCAACTTTGTTAATAACATTATTATGTGTGAGCAGTAGAGGAAGGAAGTTAAGATCACTGTGAATAGAAAATTAACAAAAATCTAAAACATGCTATATGACACAGCTACCACACAACTACACTAAAATCCTAGGGTATTAAGATCATAATGTAAGAATGCAGTATTTTAAGAGTAAGAGGTTACACAGGACATTGCTAGAAGAAAATCTTAATTCAAACTCCATTTGGAAGACAGTACCAGAGCTAATGGATGACTTTCCACCACGAGGTCCCCCGCGCCCACGACCTCCAGACACGCTACGTCCTCGTCCCCCAGGACGCCGCCTGTTGTCACGTTGGTGCCTGCTCTCCCTGTCATCTTCTCCTGCCAAGGACCAGTCACTAAGTTCATCTTTTCTCTCAGATTCTGTTTCGGAGGGATTAGAGAGCTCCGAGTTTGTACCTTGTATGAGAAAGAAAAGAAAATGGGAAATTAATATGAGTTTGGGGATTATATTCTGGTTTCATATCCTCACGGAAGTATTCCAGCCAACATGGCTGGTTATATATGTATGTTATTTTTAACAACAATATAATGCATGAACACATATATACAAATACACAAGTATACAATCATAGATATATTTTAATATTTATATATACTCCTATATAAAAACATATGCACAAATAAAATACAAGATCAGAAGTTACTTAAGTAAGATTCTCAATTTAAGTTTGTTTGTACTAACATGTGAAATAAGGGCTGAAAGATCACCAAATCTGTAATTTCTGTACACAGATAAACCAAGGATTTAGCAGTGTTTCCTCTCTTTGTCTACACACTGCAGGCATTTGGTGCAGTTTCTAGGCAACTTCTCTGAAATTCCCAAGGACAACTTTGCCACCTTATAGCTGATGGCTGTTGCTAAGCAACCCCTTCTGGATGCTGTAATGCAGCTCGGACAATTTCACTGTTTATATCAAACAGCATCCCTAACACCCGGCCATCTCCAAGTACCCAAACCCACAGAGCTCTTTACCACCTGAAAAGCCAACACCTATTATTCATTTCAGGTATCCAGGAACTCCCCTTTCTACCCAGTCTGGAAGACAAAGGTTTAGACCCATATGGCTTAAATGTGATTCTTGCCATTTTGGGAGGAAAAGAAATACTTTAAGTCTTCCAAATCATAGTGTGTATATATAAGCAAAGTGAACAAGTTTCCTCACAGTTCAGTCAGTTCATTGGGAAATAATAAAAATTGAAGTTACAAACATCATCATCAGAATCAACACAACACTTGGTACGATCCAGGAAGCTACAGCCAGAGACAGACTGTAAAATCCAAAGGGTGTCTGATTTTTTAACAGAAATGAGCTACGTGTAGATATTCAGAGTCATTTACTATATTGAATAAATAATATTGTCCTCTGTGAAACATGTCTATATAGAAATGCAGTGTCTCCATTTGGACAAGCTAGGGATGTGCACACCTGTCAGGAATTGAACCATGCTTTTTAATTGAGAAATGCAACAGAATACCTCACTACACCTTAAAACAAATCCAGTATAGTCCTGACCAAATTAAAAAAACCCACAGGATTTTGTGCTGTCTCCATTTTAAATCATTTTGGTTGACTTTTCAGAAATATGCTGCTAAGATGGCCATGATCACAGACAAGCAATTTTTCTCCTCAATCAAAACAGATAATGCTCATTTCAGATTTTTTTAATTTGTGTCTCCTGAAGAGCATCTCTAGCTCCCTTCCCAGCCTTTGTGATGTCACTTACTAACTAACTAACATGGAAGGACAAGATGTTTCCAGGGCTCAGTTTGTTAATTTTTTCGGTTTTAAACTCAACGCCAAGACTGCAAATCTAACGAGGTGTTTTGAGCTATGAACAAAATAAAACGTCAGTTCTGAATTTCCAACCCTATCTCCACTCGAGTGCGCTGAACACCAAGAAATCCAGAGACAGTTTTGGGCTCACAGGTATCCTGAGGCCTGGCTCAGGGCGCTCACCGTAACCAGAGGTGTAGTTGGGGCCCCGGCGGCCTCGGCCCCGCCCGCTGTAGGAGCGGGAGCCCTGCACGGAGGACAGGGTGCTCTCGTCAGTGGTGTATCCCTTCTCCTTCTCAGGAACTCGAGTGGAGGAAGGCCTGAAGCCCATCCCGATCTGGCGCAGCTGTTCATCAATTTGGAGCCTTTCCAGTCTTAGCTGTTCTACCTCCTACATACAACGAAACAAAAACCATGGAAAGGATTGCTGACAAATGTCCCACACAAAACACCATCCCCCACCCAGTCATATTGAAAATTACATTCCTGTAGGAGAATTAACACCACCTGGAAGGTGACTACAAATAAGAAAATTCAAGATGAGTTATCTCTGAGTTTCGGAAGAGATCTAAAAACTTTCACCACTATGCAGGAAACTTGGCTTTAAGACTACTACTACCTTTCTTAATTACAGTTCAGCAAATTTTTCCAATAAAATTTAGGAGAAAAAAAAAGCAAACTGACATGGAGCACAATTCAAACTCATTGTCTCTGTTAACATCATAAAGCAACCCAATCTAAACAGATAATTGTTCTAATACCACACTGTATTACGGTGCTCTATTAGAAATTCCATCCTACCTCAACAGAGCATTAACCTGAGAATAGCAAAACCTGAACACAGACAAAAAATTTTGTGTTAGTTCCCAAATGTCCCTTAAAGCCCTGTTCTTTACAGTCTGATTCTTTCTGCCCCAACAGCACTCAGTAACCATGACAAGGTATTTACAGGCCCATGACACCCATGGGCAAGGAGTGGGCTCAAGGCACCAAGCTTCAAATCCTCCAAACACACAGAGGAACAGTTTAACAACTGCAAATCCCACCAAAGTTATTCCCCAAAAATTCTGTTACTTCAACCCAAGTTTCCTGTACAGATTTCCCCTCCTGAAGCACACTCACCTTGAGGTACGCGATGTGATATTCCAACAGAACTTGGACATTGCCAATGCTTTCTTTAGTACCAACAAACACAAACGGTACCATTCCCTACAGGAACAAAGCATCAAAACTTTTTATCAGAGAGAACAATATCATGGAAATAATGCTTTCTGTTTGAATTATATAAAGAGATCTGTTTTAAATTACCAAAGTGAGCTACACAAAGGCAGCAACTGAGCTTTCAGTTGCAAAGACATCTCAAAATAGCTCAGGCTGGGGTGCCAGCAGCAGCTTCAGACTGTACAGCTTTCCCAACAACTGTTCTGGAGCTGAGGTAACCTGACATCCCATGTTCATATTCCCCCACGCAACTACATGCTGGGTGTGTTCAGCACAGCAGGTGTATACAACCATCCAGTTTGCCAAGAAGGTGGTACATTAAACCAGCTTTACAAGACCAAGCACCTTTACAAGCTTTTACCTTTTGTCCTTATCTATTTAAAGTACGTGGACACTTTTAACGCCACCAATCCCAAATTAGTTATGTAGCCCAAGTACATATAGGAGAAAGAGTAACAAAAAACCTCTTACTTCAGCAGCAAAAACCTTCCTTGAATTACTTCATATAAAATCTACTGCCAGATGCCAGTTTAGAAATAATGCTCCCTATATCCACAGGTTTTGAAATAAAACTGGGTTTGAAAATAAAAACCTAGTCACAGCAGGAAAGAATAAAGTACTTACATCTTCACGAGGCAGCTTATTTTCATTGTCTCCTTCAATTCTCACCCTGACGACTCCAGACTTGTCTACAATCTCCTGAATCACTTTTCCATTTTTTCCAATAACTTTTCCTTCAGAGGGCAAGAATGGTTAATTTTGCACCCATGTGAGAAGTATTTTGACATGTTTATTGATATTTTATGCATAAAACTCCCAAAGAATACCCCACAGTATGTCAGAGAAAATGAGTAAAAACTTATAAAATTAACCTCTCTCTATATGCAGAATAACAAGCGGTGATGAAGACCACCACCGCACACAGGCTTCTAACAGAACCAAACCAAAAGTAAAATGGCACAAGAGTTCTGCAAATTCTTATTTTAAATTTATGTATCAAAATTATTTGGACCCCCTGACTCCACATAAATCTTTCCTGACATTTTAATAGGCTTATACATTTGTTGAAGAAGCCTCTTAAAATTTTTTTGTACAATAGACTTGTGTATGACCATTGCTTTCCATACTACTTTTAAAATACCTATTTTGAGATCATGCATGGGATCCAAACCAAAAGGTTCTTCAGAACCTGTATGTTTAAATCTCAAAAAAAACCCAAACTCCTTGGCTCTCTTACTGAAAGACTTTAGCTCTCAGACTAAAGTCTTGGACTAAGACTTCAGCTCTTAGACTAAATGACAAACCAACATTTGTGTTAGTGGGAATTTACACAAATTTCCACATCGAAGAGCTCTTTAGCTCTGAGACATGGGAACATTTCTTCCTCACAGCTAGACAGATATGTGGCACTTAAGAACATTTATGTTTAAATTATGAGCAAAGGAGGCAGAACAACTTAAAAAAGGGCAAAAGCCAGAACTGTGTGACAGAGTACTCCATAATGTTTTTTACAGCAAATATCAACAAGATATAAAGTAATGTGCAAAAAATATTAAAAGTTTTTTTTCCTTCCTCGACAGCTCTAACAGCTCAGCAGGTTTGGAGTTTTACGTTTCTGTACTGGAGTTACTGATGAGCACTACACTGAGCTGTATGTCTTCATTAAGTATAACTAAATATCTGTCTGCTTACCTGTGTGCTCACAGGTGATGTGGGCAGGACATTTGCCCTCACCAGAAACTGGCATTGTAATTGTTTAACAGCAGCATTTTCAGTTAAACAGCAGCATCTTCAGTTAAACACACTGCTGTAACTTCTACCCTGATTCTTGTATGGGATACATTCACATTAATGAATGTTCTCCAAATGCTTCCCAAAACTCAACCTGTAGAACATCAGGTTTAGCAAAATTCCCTGGATTACTCAGATTTACTGAACAATACTGCAGAAAAAAATTTGTTCATATACAAACTAGTGATTAATTTGTTGAATGTAAAATGAGCTTTAACATTAGGTAGATGAGAAATCCTTTAAGTTGCATCAGATACACAGTTTGCAGAAGTCATATTAAAAAAAACACCCAAATGAGCAAATGAAATCCCATTACACCTTAATCTGGTCAAGTTCTAAAGCCTTGAAAGTCTAAGTTACAGGAGTTTGCACATTAATTATTTAAATTACATAATTTACAATATGCAGGCTCCAAGCCCCAAACCACAGCAGGTTAAAGCCCAAGTTTCAAATTCTCTGGAAAATCCAAGCTGTTCAGTCAGGTACAACATCTCCAACTTTAACACTGCCTCCATGCCCACAAGCTGGGCATGGGGAGCAGGGAGCTGCCAGACTTGAATAAAAAGCAGGATATAGGAAGGAGGGTGAGGGAATAGGAAAAAAGCTCCCTGTGAAGACCAGACTAGGGGAAGACATTTGTGTCTACAGTGGAACACAGTTAACCTCACACCTTTAGGTGGTTTTCAGTACGGGATCTACCAGACTATGCTACACCCTCATAAAGCTGCAACATGGAAAAATGTCTATTTTGAGACTGAGGCCAAGACCTATGAGCACTGCTGATATATACAGGAGCTCACCAGCATCCAACCACCACCTGTGACAAACCTCAACCCAGGAGGGAGCAGTACAGAAGTGTCCTGAGTCATTCCTGCAACTCAGCTGAAGTATTCCCAGATTAAACTTTGGAACTTAGTTTCAGCACTTTTAAGAAGTCAATTTAGTAAAGCATTTTTTTCACTAGGATCTGAACTTCAAGTATTACCATTGAATTAGGTGGTACAAGTCCGTAATCAAGTCGGTGTAAGTGCTAAAATCCGGACAAAATATTATGCAGCAACAATATATCCAATTTCATAATAATTCTGATACATATAATTTTAAAAGATTAATCACTTTCTACTTAAATGAAGAAATCAAATATTGTACTGGCACCTAAATCCTCTTCACAAAGTCATGATTAGGCTCCCTTTTCCCAACTTTTCAAGTTTTAGCAGTATTACATACCAACAAGATTTCTGGGAACTTGAATAAAATCCTCCACAAATTCCAAGTAACTTCTGGCCTTTTTTACTGCATCAGCAGTCTGGAAATAAATTTTAAAAAATGAAATTTATTTGTGAATACAGCATGTTAAAAACAAAACCTTGTAGCAACAACTGCCAGTGTTCCAAATAAACTTATTTTCAAAAAGAGAAGAATAAAGACAAGATTAATCTAGTTTTGAACTAAATCATAAAAGAGTAATTGAGTGAAATGCCCAGAGACAAAACTCAGTAGAAAAGCAAAGCATCAGTAATGAATAAAACATTTATTTTCATGTTATTTCAAGATGTTTTGAGATACCAAAATGGATGCCCCATCCCTAGAAGTGCTCAAAGGCCAGGCTGGATGGGGCTTTTGGCAAACATTGCAAGTGATTTTACAACCAGGGCACTCTCTTTCCAGAATGCTGGTTTCTGGCCACAGTTCATCTACAATGCTTTCCAAGCCAGGACAGTGGCTCTGGTTACTGGGGAGAACTCCTGTAAATGCTCTCTTGCAGCTTTATTATTAAATCATGGCAATCAACTGAGTTAATTGAGATGCTGAAACAAGAAACAAGGCTTCAAATTAGCAATAGCAGAAGTGAAGAATTAAGGAAAGAATATCAGCATCTAGTCAGCAACAACAGCTTAGGAGCACAATTTCCATTTTAACTAACGCCTCAGCCCTTTCATCTGTCATTTTTAGGCAACACGTGAAATGAGAGCACCACCAGCTCCTGTACCTTTTAATCAAATCAGGCACATCCTAGAAGAAGAAAAGGTACAAACCTCTACTTCTGGCAGAGGTCAAAATGATGGCAAAAGAAACATGGACAAATGGGATTTCAAGATAATGAAAGCAGTGATCAAGCACAAGAAACAGATGAGCAGGAAGCCACTGTGAGGAGCAGAGGTTATGCTGCATTGGCAGGGCAACCACTCAAATGATACAAACTCAACACACACTAGCAATTCTTCATTCTCAATGAATTCTACAAAGAGACACAACTAAGCAAGGAGCTCCTGCCTCAGGTATGTTAATCAATTCCTTCCCAAATAAGGATGAAGGAACAGGGAATGCATTTACAGAGGCAGAGTCAGGACAAGGAAATACACAACTGCCAGGGCTGCAGCTCTCCAGTGCACCCAGAAGCCTCTCAACACTTGCCACGAGCACTCAGGACTTTTATGTGAGTACAACCTGTGTAATTCATCCACACCCCAATATGAGTGAGCACATAAAGCTGACTCAGACAAGGTATTCTCAGTTCCTTGTAGTAGAACATGGATTAAAGACCTCAAAGGATTCCAGTCACCAGCAACTACCTTTGTTGACTCTGAATTACAGCCTACATGTCCACTGATGTTCTCATTATTTCACATGGTAGCCCAAAAAATCAAGACACATCCACGCTACCAAAGAGTATAATACAAAAATTAAATGCAGGATATTTTTCTACACTCAGCATTGTATCTACCAGTGTTAAGAATTGCACAAGAATTGACTGCAAAACCATTTTGACAGTAGTGAAGATCTAAGATGAACTTTTCTATTTCTGACCCAGCTCTCCCTCTCTGGGAAGCACAAGTTTCCATAAGTAGTCCACACTACACTGTCCAAGCTCTGAAGTTCACAGGTCTGTGCTCTGTACAGACATCACAATCAGAACATCAGGTAACCAGGAAAGGGTACTGAAACCAAAATGGCCTTGACCAGACCAGGATAAATGCATAAACAGCATGCCATACAGTTTAAATTCCTCCTATCCACAGAGTTTTCCAATAATCTTTAAAATTTATCTTCATGTTTCTTCCCTCAAAGAGTCTGGCCCTGAGCAGTGAACTTTTATTTGTATGCAAAGCATCAACTATGGGAAACCTTCAGACCGTGACTGCTATGTCAACAACACTGGTTCACTGCTCCCACACACCTCAGCCTGAAATTCTCTGCCTGTGCATTCAGCCATTAGGGCCTGGCTGGTTGCCCACTGCAGCTGAAGAGAGGCAAAAAGAATAGGCAAGTGTAGCCAGATGCTGAAATCCTTATCATGTGGAATAGTTAAGCTGCCTGGCATTTTTAGAAGCACTTATCACTTCTATGAAGGACAAGGCTGGATGTGCCTAAAGGCGTTTTTATTTAGGGGGCATCTGGTATTTATAATCATTGCTGTGCACCTCTGCAAGAGGCTGGTGACAGTCATAACCTTTCCACAAGTTCCAGCATCACATCATTCACATGAAGGAGATCAAAACTGGAATACACTGGACATTCCACTGCATTTAAACTCATCTGATTCTTCCTCAGGAACTGAGACACAATTTACTGGCAACAGAAGATCAAAGAAGGATCTGTTGTCACCCTGATACCCTGGAAACATTTAAGGTTTCCAAAAAAAGGACACAATTTCAGAGATACTGGAAAGTACAGAAGCTTGACCTCCTCTCCACAGGATCAACTTCATCTGAACTTTGACCACAACCAGGTTCTACTCCTGACACAGATGGAGCAGAATTTAAGACCTCACATTCCTGGAACAGGAGACAAACACAGATTTTCAGAAGTGCTCACATCAGATACTCAGTTGCACCTGTAGAGCTAGAGATAGGGGATAAAACCCCTCAGAATATTTTGTGACAGGGCCTTGGTGACAGTGGCATTTTTGTCACTGGCCTTCTGCTTCCTGAATAGATCCTTGTTTTGGCCCAAGGACCAGCCACATTTCAAGGCAGTTGTGAGATTCAGAAGACACAAATGGAATCAACTTGCAGCAAATCATTATTTTGCCAAAGCCAGCATTAAATTGCCAAAATATGAGAGTTAGAAGCAGTAGATATAGGCTTTAACACACCTGGCTAGGTCAGAGGAGCAGACAGCACACAGCAAAATACACATGAAAGAGGGGAGAGGAGGAGAACCAGTAAGGTTCTGAGGGAGAAAAGCAACCCAAACAATCCTATGATCAAGTAAAAGAGCAGGAAATGATACTTCTCTCAGGTTGACCCAAGATATACAGCAAAATGGAGTGATTAGGACAGAACACACCTTATGGAAGTCACCACTGCATCAAAGGCTTGTATTTCAAACATATGCAGCAGAAGCTGCCACAGCGTCAATATGCACACAGACACACAAAAACTCAGGAGGTGTTCTCTGCTCTTAATTCTGGGTACCACTCTCACCACTCCAGAAACAAATACAGAGTGAAATGCTCCAAGGATTGATATAAAGTTCCCCCTTACCTCTCCATAGATTCTGAAAGTACCAGTATCCTCCTCAAGTTCAATGGTTGTAACTCCTGGGACCTTTCTGGCTTGTTGTATGTTACTGCCATGCGTTCCTATAGCGAGTCCCATTAAATCTTCTCTGACTACAAACTCCTCATGAAATGCTGCAGCAAGCTGCTTTGTGCACTGAAGGGAAAACAAAGGCAGACTCATCCACGTGCACTCACTGTAATTCACTGCTCTGAGCTCAGTTTCAAGCAACAAGAGCCACGAGCTGTGGCTTTACCTCCAGGTGTTTTGTAGCTTCCTCGTTTCTGGACATCAGCATGAGTTTGGTGCGAATGCTGCGCAGGTGCATGTCACTGAGGATGTTCACTCTCTTCACTGTTGCTTCACTGGCAGACTACAGGAGAAAGGGAACCTAAGTTTTGGCTTTGTAAGCTAATACACATTTAAAGGATGAATCAGGAACCTATTGAAACTAAGTCATAAACATGATCTCAATTTCCAGAAGTTACATAAACATTTTCCTTCCTCAAAACAAATTCAAAATTCAAATTCAGCACCATCACCAACTATTTCTTCTCACTCACAGCATGTTTTACATTAAAGACTTTGCTGCTGAATACACAGTAACCCTTTTTGCCCTTGATGTTGCCCAAACAAATCTTTCTACCACATACAACTTGACACTGTGTGTGTGAATAAGAGAGCTAAGGAAATAACCAAGGACAACACAATCCTGCAGAGTGAGGTTCAAGTGGATAATATTGAGTAAATGGAGTTATGACAAAAAATTAAAGCTGGGACAAATCTATGTTGTAAGAAAAGCACCACAGAGGCATCTAAGTGAACAATCCTTAATGGCTTCACTGAGCTGGTGCAGTTTTCCCTGTGGAAACCCAGCTGTGGGTCAAACTGCACAGCGCAATAAAGCCTGAGGAGAAAGCTATTGCTCCAGAGTGGAGTGAGATGATTTACCTCTGAGCCACCTGCTAAAATCAGTGAAAAAGAACTCAGCTGAGAATGACAGAAGTCTTACAAACAATGAAACTCAAAGCTGCACCTAAATTTAGGTTGTATACACTGGAGGTCTTACCCCCAAAGATTAAACACATCTACTTACATTAAATCTCTCACAATTTACATAGCTTGACAAGTTAAACCATTTTCCATATACACACACAGCTGGCTATGCATTTCCTATAATTAATATACTGGGAATTTATATAACATTTACATAGAGGCAATTACTTACCAGTATTATTAGTTGAGCAGTTTCAGCATGATAAAAAATTCGACATGCTCCCACAGCTTTCTTGAAATCTTTATGTGCATTTTCATTAGCACACCTAAGGAGACAAAATGATTGTTATTTCAACAAGCTGCGTCAAAACTGAGCATGTAATAACACGATCAGACCCAAGAACATTCAGTAGTTTATGGAAAGGACTGTTCAGAAACGGGAAAGCTCCCATTCTCCTCAACATGGTTCCAGTTTCCCTGGGGATTCTATGGCACCATGGTTATCTGGAAAGCCTCAGTAAGAGGTCCACTGTGAAATGAATCACCTGTACTAAGTTCCCACCTGAGAACCTCTTTTCTGTCCCCATCCCAAAAGCTCAGCAGGGCTCAGCAGTTTCTAAACGAGCTACTGCAGCCCTAACCACCCTTAAGGTTCTTCAAGAACCTGTAAATCAGCCACTAAAACAGAAGCCAAGTGAGTTTTTCTCTCCCTTCCATAAAGTAAAAGCCTTCTTGAAGCGTGCAGAACTACTCACGCATCTCTCAGGTCCTCAGGAACATCCACTGTGCACTTGAAGAAGGTGTTCTTTTTGACAGTTTTGTTCTGATTCACAGGTCGGAGTCGCTCGTAAGTGACAATTTCATTGTAAGTGGCATCACAAGCAGCGTATTCAATGACGTAAAACTGGGAAAGGGTTTTTTTAAAAATAGTAACTTCAGTAAGGAACAACAAAGACATAGTAACATTACCAGCATCAGCAAGAAAGCACAAAATATGAATATACAAACAAAACCCTAAAACTAAGTTGATACAACGGCACATTTCTACACAAATGAGCCTGGACCTATTTCAGCACCCCTGTGCTCTCTCACTGAAGTCAGGGCACTGTTACCAGCACAGTCTCAGCATCTTGTATTGATTTATCTCATGCCTATCCCTCTTTCAAATATTTTCATTAGTTCAGCTCAAGTTTCAAAAGCCAAAACATTTACTGGAGCTCTAATTCTAAAAATCATCAAACAGAGAATAATTCTTCACAGAAATATCTACCATGCAACACTAAAACAAACAAGGCAAATCCACTGATTCAAAGGGCAAACTTCCAGGGAATCACATAAGATCAAAATCAATACAAAAACTCAATCTTTTTGACACACGCTGCCAAATTTAGGAAGGCAAGAGAACTAAGAAGATTTAAGTTACCGATAATCCACTCCTACGCTTCCACCCAACACATGTAAGTTTAAAGAAGCTCGTGTGCACAGTATCCCTGCAGCCTGGCTCTGTGTTAGGGATGCAGCCTTCTCCTCCCCTCCCTTCCACCTGGGAGCAATTTAGGGCTGCAGCAGCACATTCACCTCTCCCTTCCTCAAAACTGGGATCTGTTCGTCCAACAAAATTTGCTTAAGTATCCAGAAAAAGTAAATCACTCTGGTAATGACACCTTTTTCTAATGTCATGTTTTAAGTTTAAGTATCATCCAAATTATGCAAAGCTGCTTTGAAATGTATCAATGTATCATTATTACCCCAAGTAACAATAAGGAACAATCAACACTAAACTACAACTAAATTTATGAGATCCACCACTACAAGATCTAGAAACTTCCATAGTTAAAGATAATTCTGGATATCAGAACAATCACAAAGCGACAAATCCTTGGACAAATGGGTAATTTGTGAATTTAATATTAACTCTACAGAAAAAAAAAAATCTAAATATAGAACCATGTCTAATACTGTACAAAGAAGCCAACATGAACTGTGTGGTTCTTTGCAGGGACAATTCCCTAAAATAACTGATTTGACAATCCTACGCTGAACATTGAGGGTGCATTTTTTTTTTCCTGTAAAAACTAAGAAATTAAAAATTGGTAAAAAATTTTTCTTCTATGACTTTTTCTGAAAAAAAGCAGCACAGCAAGCTAGCTGATACCAAAATTTCAAATTTCTGTGACATTTAAGAAAAGCCTATTAGCTATAAATGACAACCTATCATTTAAATCAGTTTGTCTCCTCCTATCTTGATTTCTTAATGAGCTGTTCATTCACAAGTGTCAACACACAGAATCTTCCTCTGGTAGGTGTTTACTACCACCTTGCCCTTACAGAGCTCAACAAAAGTTGATATTTGTTGACAGTTTTTACACAATATCAGAAATTGAGTAATTATTTTTTTTCAATACTGTTTCTTTTGGTTTTAGGAATCTGATACAACAGAAGCATCAAAACACAGGACTCTTCCCACTATGAAGTTCAGTTCTCTTGCTGTCATTTCACAAAATAAAGTTTTAATGAGACTGGGTCAAACACTGCCACAGATCTATACAGTCAAGTGTCTGAATCTGTAAGTTACTTGGCAGATGCAAACAACCAATTCTTTATGGTAAAATAAAAACTTGACATATGTAAAAGCAAAACAAGCAATGTCCTTCCCCTACACTCAGTAAAAACACATACACAAAAACCAACCTACAGCCACCCACAGCAATAGCTACAGCAGGCTTAACTTATGAACTACAAAGAGGCTTCAACACCAGGTGCTTTACTTCATTTTCAGCACCAAATTCAATCCACAAAACAGGTTTGTCAGAAATCCTGTCCTTGTGCATGCCTTCAGTCCCTCAAGCAATTAAACTGCAGATAATGGAAGTCACTTGCTCAGCTCTAAGGGTATGACCCTCTGCTGTGCAATGCAGCAAAGGTCATTCCAAAGTGCTCACAACTTACAATTCTCTTCTGTCATGTTTTTGTATTTGTCGTATTTTATTCAGAGTTTTTTCATGACAACAATCTTCTAGTTACTGTATTTAACATGAAAACATGAAATCAGTAAGTTTAAAATAATTTACCTCTCCCTTCATCATTCGAACTTTTGCCAACCACCAGCCACAAGGTTCTTGCTCATTTGCCCTAGAATAAACCTGGAAATGAAAGTAGTAAGGAACACTGGAAGCACAAACAAACATAATTCATTTACCTGCATGTATAATGAACAAAGAACCACACAACTTTTCTAATTTTCATTAAAATGGACCATTAAAATGGAGTATTTTACTCCCATCCTTCTAGCACTACATAGACTGTGAACTGACTTCCTTTGCATAAATTACAATTCAATGGAAATTTGTAAAGGAAGATAAAACTTTGGCTAAACACTCCTTCGAGGGGAATTCCTCAGTAAATTCACACACTGTATTCAAACTGGAAATACACAAATAGAACTAACTCCACAATTCAGATTTCTGTTTTGTCCTTAGCTTACTTGATAAACCAAGGACTACTGAAATGAACCAAGTCACCACATGACTACATATTCCATATTAAAAAACACTACCAAGTTAATGCATGATCAGATATAGAACAGAGGACTTCTGAAACCCAGTTTTCTCATCCGTGAGTTTCATCTGCTCCTCGTATACTTCCAACAGGTCAAAGTCATTTGCATGCAGACTCAATGAGTTTTACAATAGCAAAGAAGTAGAAAATAACCCTTTACATATAACCTCTAAGAAAGTAAAAAAAAGTATTACAAATAAAGGAAGAGAAAATCCCAGCACCTATGCTACATTTTTTCTTAGATTAGTTGTCAAAAATTACGATGGTATCCTCAGGAAAGAAAACTCATTACTTTGATTTTGAGGACAAGTACAGCAAAACCCCAAAAATTAAACTGAATCACTCATGATACTATAATGAGCAGGGAACAGAACATGCATATTTTGATTTCTAGATTTAATACATCACTCCTGTTAACACACACTCTCTCTGCAGAACACCGTAACTCACACCATTCCCTCCCAGAGTGTACCAGATATTTCATATGGGTTAAAATTCTTGTTATCAGAGGAGCTTTATTACATTTTCATATCAAAGATTTCCAGCACTTTACATTCCAGGTCAAAAAAGAAAACTGCCTACATTTTGTGTCAGAATTAAGACCTTCTCAGCTATTTTAAGTTTTAGATTCTGAAAATATTTCCACTGGCAATTTTGTGGGAGAACTGAAATGTCACAGCTCCACTGAAATTCTAATAAACCCATGTGTAGAGACATGGTCTGTTTCAAACCTTCACCTTGGTAATGCCCTTACACCCCTCACCAATGCCTGGAACGGACAATCTGTTCCAGACCAGGACAGCTCATGAGCATTTACTCACCTCCACCTCATCTCCTTCACCAATTTCTTTCTTGATATCAGGGGGTGGTGGTAATCTGACTTCATTGAAGGGCACCTGACGCTCTGGTTGCCAACTGGAAGATGAAGAAGCATTACACATTAATTCTCAAATTTCCCTACTGTTTTCTTCGTTTTAATTTTGGAATTCTGAGTTTCATTAGATTCATTCTTTCCATATAATGAAGTCTGTTTCCTTATTGCTAGAAAGCAAACCTTGTAAGCAGAGGAACAACATAATCATTGCAAGACAAAAGTAGTATTTGGGAAGATATTTAACAACAAAATTTTTAAATTAACTGAAAATTTTAACTAATGGCTTCCATAAAACCCCAGTGAAAGATATAGGATATAGTTAACATTCCTACTGCTCAAGCCATAGAGCTCTTATACAGATTTAAGCTCAGCTTTGCAGTTCACTATGGGGTTCATCCATTTCTCCACCTCATATTTAACATTTCAACTGCTTACCACCAAAACTTTATGTATTTAAGGAAAATCTGACTCAAATCTTTAACAAAACTTTCCATCTGCAACCCTGCTGATGTTCTCCAGTAACACATTCAGATCAAAATATACCTTTAGATCTGCTTATCAGTACCAATTATTTCTAGGCATACAAAATAAAGGTTTACTTTCTAGTATGGCAAGGCTATTTGTTTTACTACAGTTGGCTGTAGGGAAGTATTTTATTTGTAGAAGTGTATGCTTCCAGTGCATTTTATAAAGACTACTGGAGCAATTAAATCCACTGTGTTCTCCTGAAATTCCTTCTCCTTCTACTCTGTTAATGTCATAGAATGTCATCAGCTGTTCCTCACTCTTAGTCAGAAATCCAACTAAAAACTCTATAAAGGCTGAAATAAAACCAGGGAGAAGACCCTTCAAAAAAACTATATTAATTTAGCATATCTGAGGGACTTTTAATGGTATCTGTCAAAGCATTGCAACGTCCATCCTTTCTGCCCATCTGATTCACATTAAACACCAACAGAACCAGAACCAACCAACTTGTAACACTAAGGATTACTGCAAGTCATTTGCTTTGCTGACTTTTAATAACCTGCAGACAGAGCAGCCTACATTGGTAGGACAAGTCTGAGCATAAGGAGCAAAGGGCACCTGCAACTTCCTAGATGGGAAGATGAATACATTTACATATTTGCTCTGAAAGAACAGCTTACACTCAAGTACCTCACTTAATAAAGCTGTTACGTATCATATAGTTTTAATCTAGACATTATAATAAACTTTTTCTTTTAATTACAATTTAAAAACAACAAAAATGCATGAAGATTATTACTGAGGTGCTGGAACACATCCAGAGAAGGACAAGGAAGTTGGTGAAGAGTCTGGGGCACAGATCTGATGAGGGGTAGCTGAGGGAGCTGGGGGGCTCGGCCTGGAGAAAAGGAGGGACCTGAGAAGAAACGGTGTGAGGCTGTGCCAGGGAGGTTTAGACTGATAGTAGGAAAAATTTCTTCACTAAAAGGGTGGTCAGACATTGGAATGGGCTGCCCAGGGAGGTGGTGGATCTTCATTCCCAGAGGTGTTCCAAGGGCACATGGATGTGGCACTTCCATAGTGGAGAACACTGTGGTGCAGGGCTATCAGCTGGACTTGATATCAGAGGATCAAGTGTCAGCCTTTCCAGCTTTTAGGATTCTATGACATGGACAGTTTTTGTTTAGGTTGGAAGGTATTTCAGCCACAAAATGTTAATTAAATCACATTCTATTTCTAACAAAAGGTGAAGGGAGCTGGCAATTAAATTGTCCTTGTTGCAAATAGAACAGTTACTAATCCCATGGTTAGGGATTTTCCTTCCCCTCCCTGCCAGTGGAGGAAGTGCACAGTGGAAAAGTGCACAGAAGGCTCAGCTCTCAGAATATGAGTCCAAGTTTTGGTGGCAAAACTTTTTAAGTCCAGAATTAGAGCATCTCACTGGTGAAAGGAAAACCAAGATATTTTAAGAAATTACTTGTGATGGGATACAAACCACCTACTAAGACAATCTGACAGAACTGATGCCTAAGCTACAGGGCACAGATCACAAAAAAGGGAGGTTCTTGCTTCTTACAACACAGAAGCCTCTCCTTCAATACAGCTGCTTCAAACTCCAATGAGCCTCTATGAAACTGTACCTCAAGATCCAATTTTCCATCTAACTGTAATAAACGTTTCCAGTTCCTGAAGCTTCTGCATTCGTTCCTTGCCTCCTTACCCTCAGAAAATGTCTCTTAGAAGAATTACGGCTACCTGCCCAGAGACTGAGTGTTGCTATGGCCACAAAATCACCATTAGCAGTCTGTGCTGGCACTCTTAACTTTGGGAACCTTACAAAAGCTGCAGATAAAGATTGGCTAATAGCAGAAAATGCAAAGTGACAGTTTAGACTGCCTATTGTGAGGTAGCTGTGTGTATTTGTTAGTGATAATCACTATCACAACACTGATGCTCTCAGCACAGGACACTCTTGCCAATTTCAGTTCCACTAAAGCCCTTATGAATTTAACTCCGTAAAAAGCATAGAATTGATCAGATTTACGTCACAGGATAATGTGACTGTGTACACACTTCCTGATCAGATCTATTTTTAGTCAACAGAACACTCTACATATGCTGCAGCCCATCCTTTTTGAAACATGGCTGATGCTGCCAGACTTTCTGTAGAACACATGGATGATATGGATACCAAACACCAGAAATGCATTTGCCAACAATTCAACTCCTGCTGTGAACCCCTGGCACTTCCTTTGGCTTACTTGGTTTCTGACATCAAAGTATGTATTTTAAATGCAAAGAGAAGTAATATGGATGTTGAAGATAAAACATGTTCTTAGACCATGGATAGAATGAAGGGTTTCTTTTTTGTTGTCTTTTGGGTTTTGGGGTGAGGGTATGAAAATCTAGGAGACAGTAACAGGTTCAATAATGAGGTTCCAACCTCAGTGTTAGTATAAATTATGGTTGCCACCACATCTTCTATCTGTCTTCATAAAAGAAGGACTAGAAAACATAGGTTAGAAAGAAACAAACGCTGGGTTTTTCAGGGTAACCCCAGGATTACTTATGTACCCCCCAAAGATTTGTTTTTACACACATGTATATATGTACACACACATACACACCTGGGATTATGTCAGCAGGATTACAAATGCTGTTTATAAAGACACACTTTCACACTCCCTAGCATTACCTTTATTACCCAGCAATCTTTCTTCAAGAAAGGCTCAAAGACTAATCTACAGGTTAGAGCTGGCAAAGCTTATAACAGTTTTCACATCAAAAGGTGACACATTTTATAGGATCTCCACCTAGTAACTGGAAGGGAAACAGGAAAGAGGATGTAGCTCACAGAGTGCTTTGAATTAACACTGGAATCTCCCAGGTAATCCACAGCGTTATCAGTCAGAACGCTGAACAACAGGTACTCATTTGTACTTTACCAACCCATGGATTATCCTTGGCTTGCCACTACAAGTTCCCAGCAGCACTGCTGTGTTTATATATTAAATGAAATGGGCCTCATGGATAATTCTTTTTCAAGAATTGCTAACAGATTTGCACTCTTTTCCACTCAAAAACAATAGGTCTATTGACTGGATATTTGTGTATATTTATCTTCCTAATAGTTAAAAAAATCACCGTTAGGATATTTTTACTTTTCTCTGGTTTAGAATACTGATCAGCATTCCAGATACTTTGGTATTTTCCATCTTTTCCTGCTTTCGTGTAAGAGTATCAAGCCTGTGCCAGTGAGTCCTGTGTTAATTAAATGTGGCTGTCACATCTATGGGCATCACTAGAGACACCAAAGAATGGACAGGACTGTGTAACTGATGAACTGAATTCTGATACAGATGCAAGAAGGCAGTTCATGGAAGCTGAACAGAACAGTAAGCTTGTACTTCTAGAACTGTATCTAATGAAATCTGCTTCCTCTTAAAGGCAAAACAATTAAAAAAAACCAGCAAAAGCACAAAACTGAAATAACCGAATATTCAAATAATTATTTTAAAAATAAAATACTTACTTGTTTTCAAATACAACTGTGAGAGAGTCCTCATGAACATCTTTGATAAATCCCTAAAACAGAAACAGAATTTTTGTTAGAAGAATGCATGTGAAATCAAAAAGGCAGCAATTTCAATAGAGCCTGAACCTGAGCCAAGACCACACTAACAGTGAGGTTCCAATCCCAGAAAGCTCCAAGACACACTCCCACTCCTTGCACGAGGTTGCTGATATTCTTAGCTGGCTATTCCGAGACGTGCAGAGCACAGGGACTGCTCCCACTGACTGCTCAAACCTGACCAGCTCATTTACAACTGAACTCACTGTCTCCAGTTTCTTACTCTACCCACAGGTGTGCACAGGTGTTTTACAGGAACAAAGTGAGAGAGATCCAGGCAAGGGCAGTTACCAAGAGCTGTGCACAGCACTGTTTGCTTCACTGGTGTTCCTCCCAACACAAACTGAATCCTAAACAACTGTCCCCCCCCCAGCAGCCAGTTTGAATCACATTTGGCAGCAGAGGCTGCCACACAGCCAGTTATGGTATCATCTTTCAGGTACTAAATTGGGGACTGGATGAGGCCAAATGCCTATAGGACCTCCCAGGAAAACAAAGAGAATAGAGTATTTCGTGGACTTTTTTGGGCTTACGTTTAGGGGACATTCATTATACCAAAAACTTAAAGACAAAGATCAACCTCACAGAGTTATACCCAAGTATCCATGCAGAAAATAAACTGCTACATTTCTTGATTAAGAAGGGTAGCCATGCTGGAAAAAAAATAATTAAAAAAAAAAGATGAACACTACTCCTGCCTTTGCTCCAGCCTGGTGTTTGCCCAAGCAGAGGTAGTCAAGGAGGACCCTGCAGTTTTAAAGCAGTAAGAATGCTGCAGAGCTATGTTAAGAGAAACAAGTTCCAGGAAACCTGCTGAATGGATTATATCCATTTAAGAAACTGCCAGCTGAGGAGGACGAAGAACATATCAGCTGTGCAAGGAGCAGCCAGCCCACTGAGGTATTATGTGTCAGCTCAGGGAAAGATAAATTTTGACACAGTCGATCCCTCCATGTAATGATGGACAGTAAAGGAGCCCACACTGACAGCTGGCTGCAAAGGGCCTATAAAAACAAATCTCCTTTTACCTGAGCTCATACTTGGCCAATGCTCTGAAAGCATTTGCTCAAAACCTGCTTTTCTGCTCCTTGAGCTTCCCTCAAACCCATCTGTCAGCAACACAAAAGACTGGTTCTAGCAGAAAGCACACTGGTAACCCTCAACAAAGCAGGTCACCAGAAGTCATCTTGTTGAACCACCTAGTGTGCTCCTAATAAAATAAATCCTCTCAAAGGCCATCCTGCCACTGCAAGGGAAGGCAGGCAAATCTCCTTCTTTGAAAGGTAAGCAAGTGAAACAGTTGAGAGTGAAATACACCGAGAATCAGGAACTTTCAATTTCAAGGGAGCTGGATGGGAGTATAAAGTTATGTCTGTTTAAAGATGCAAAGAGCATATAAAATTTTACTGCCTGAAGCATGGGTAAGCCAGCAACAGAGATGAAGCAGAACTTCTACCAGATTTATGCTACCAACAGTTCCCTTCAAAGGTACCCCAGCACAGGGACAAATTAACATAGCATAAAGTGCAGGAAATAGGAGTTTCTCTACTACAATTCATCCAAACTCTAAAAAAGGGACAAAATACTGAAGTCACAGCACTGAGAACCAACTTCAGGCAGTCCAGCATTCTGCTACATGACAACTTATCAACAGACAGCAGTATTTACAGGGAGAGATTAACTCCCTACTAGAGACAGCCATTTATCTGCATTCCAAGAGTCTGTGATTCAATACTGGTCTCTGCCTCATTATGCTACTTTATTTCATAGCTGAACCTGGTCTTCTATTTCTGCTGTGTTCTCACAGTACTCAGTGTGTTTCTAAGGTCAGCCTAGAGAAGCTACAAATTTATTCTGCAGAAGTGAATTCAGTTCTTTCCTTTGCTGAAAAGCATAACTTCAGAATCAAGATATTCCGATTCAGGTACCATAAAACATCTGATTAACACTCAGAACTTAATGCTCTGTAGAGTCAACAAAGTCATGAATCCACCGACTACAGATTCCCTTAAGAAGACAAAAGAAGTGCAAAAAAGGAACCCAACTGCACTGACTTCAGAGGATTTAAGACAATTTGCCCATTACCAGGTGAATTGTGGGTTTCTGTGTAAGGTACAGGCAAGTTTAATAGTCACAACCAATTTTCAAGCTAAGGTCCCATTGAAGAATGCCAAAGCTGAAATGAACAGTAATGCAGAGATACAGCTCTCAGCAGACCAACAGCTGACACTGCACAAACGTCAGCTGCATAAAGATAAACACAGGACAATTTTTAATAAAATCTAAAGTACAAATTCCAACCAAGAGTCTGTACATTTTACACCACCATGTGGGTTTCAGGAACTCCTTCATGGAAGGAAGGCTTTCAGTTCAAAGTGTGCACACTGCTCTTCCCTCCCACAGGGGAATGTAATGCAGACTCACTGCTGGCAGACACGTAGGCAGCAACTGCCTCTGAATTACCTGCACGGCTTTTTCCCTTGGTATTCCCAAACTCTTGCACTCCCTAGTCTAATCAAGCATAACATCTATCAAGTATGCACTTCATCAGGTCACAAATGCACATATCTAAAGCATCAAATAAAATTACCTAACCATTAAATACTTTTATTGTTGTGAGGCCTGAAAAAATTCTGATTAGAGTCTAACTGTACACAATTACTTCTGACTATTATCATTTTCTCTACAGCTGTGGGGATGAGATCACGTTTACCACAACTGAAGCACAGCAGTCTATGAGGTATTATGTACTGTATGGTCCATTTGTAATACAACTAGAAATAATGAGAATTCAATATGGCTTTTAAATAGTTTTCTAAGAAATTATTTCATTACTGTCATGAATGTCATTACTGACAGAAGGATGTCAAAAGTATCATCAGAAGATTTTCTGAAAGCACAACTTCCTGAGTATGACTTTCCTACCTTCAACCCCACCTATACACACTATCAGCTGTCATTTACAACTTCCAGACACAACCAGAAAGAGATTTCATATGTGTCAGGATAGGATTTTGTGTAGTCTTTAAAGAAGTCTTCATAGAGCCTATGATAATTAAATTTTTAAAAAAAGATTTTACAAAAAAAAGCCCTGTGACATTAGGGTATTTTGGTATTTCACAATACAAAACAGACTTTACAGTAAATCCTATAAATTCACAAGGATTTCTCCAGAATTATGTGATGAACATAAAACAGAAAACTAAATAACCTGGTTTTCAATCAGGGAGTTTTGAAGGAGTTCTTTATTTGTGAGGTAACCTACATAAATAGATTTGCACTAGTCATACCTGATACTGAATTAAAAACATTCTCTACTAAATTAAGTAATGATCCATCATCTTAATTTTGCTCTAATGAGCAAGGTACTCTGTTACTGAAATTTAATTTAGCAGTGCTGCCTAAGTCAGATAACGCCAGTTTCTAAGTTTGAAGAGTTCTCTGTTCCTAACATACCATTCCATGTACCTCAGGTGACCTGAGCTAACAGGAGACCACCAAACACACCATCAATAAATACAGTGGCATCAAAAAGAGTGAGGAATTGCAGTATCAGCAATGAGCTCACCCATAACCTTTGTGTGTGTTTTACAGCACACACAGATCTGCAGGGGGCAAGAGGGGAAGAAAAACTGCCATGACTTCATCTTGCCAGAGCTGTGGCTCAGCCTGGGCAGATATTGGTGTCAGTCACTGTGAGCTGCATCCCTGGCAGTCCATGTATGCCCTGCCTGGAGCAGCCCTGCCCAGCAGCAGCAGGGGCCTGTACTGTACTATGGGCTATTCATGTCCTGCTCCACAGGCTGCTGGGCTCAGAGCTGTCTCTGCCACTCACTTGGCAGGAGCTGGGCTCCCAACACCAGCACAGGGATGGGATGGGAGAGCCAGGGAGTCTCACCTGGGGCTGGACAGGGTGAACAATGGGACAGGAAACTCTCAACCAGTCACTTGCACCACAATCACTGCAGCTGAGACCTCCTGATTTCCTAACAGACACCCATACACACTCTTTCCCTTTTACCTGGGTTGTGCCCATGGATTTAGGATTAGGATCTGCTGATAACATAAACGGATCAAGACTTACTGAAGTGCCCTTACATTGAACTGTATGTCTGTGAATGTATATGCATACACATAACTTTTTTTTTTTTAATCCAATTCCAGGCAAAGTCACAAAATCTGTAAAACCAGTAGATGCAATCCAAGTTCCCTCCATATCCTACTTTCTGTAAGTTTATCTGACTCTCAAGTAGGGTGATCCAATCTGAAAATGAGGTGCTGTTAGTTTAGCTGCAAACTTTCTTTCCAGGGACAGCCACTGTGTTGGCCTTTGAGTCACACATACCTGCACACTAAAACTGTATTAATATCACCTTACCCACTGCTGAGCCAATTTCAAACAGCAAACACTCGGGCATCTGGTACCACGGACTGTTTCTGAACCAGTGACATAAAGGTCAAGCAGCCTATATCCAATTACCAAGCCTTTCACTCCTTTTCAGATGCAAGAACCCTTGGTATTTCTAACTAACATTGAAACACAACTGTTTCACACAAATAATTATTGCTAAAGGATGTATCTCATGCTGAGCCCCCAAAGGAAAAAAAAAGAAAATAAAGCAAACAAAGGAAACTTGTAAATAATCAAACCACTTGACAAGACTGAACTTGGTATTATTTTCATTATAAGTGATTAGCTGCATCTGTTTATACAAGAACTGATAAAAGCAAGCAGCTGTGGCTTTACTGCAAAACACAAACGCTACAAGCAGGTATCAGGAAAGAAAAATACCCTGAACTATCACCTCAGCTTTAGCAAGCACAGTTTAATTTATGACATTACTGCTTATTTCCATCCACAATCACAAGTAAATTCAAGGGTTGTTCTCACAGTTGTGCAAGAGCCTCAGCACCGAATTTGGGCTTACTTACTGCTTTGGGCTTACTCACAGAAGTCTCAACGACTCGTTTCTCACAATGGTTTCTTCACATGCATCCTCCAAAAAGGAAAAACTTCTGGAAGACACCCTGGACTGATCATGGACCTCAGCAATCAATAACCACTCCCTCTGGCATCTCCTTTCTATCAGCCTAAAAGGCTCAAGCAAACAGCTCACCAACAGCAGCAATAACTACAGCTACTTCTTGCAAGACTCTACACAACTTTCAACTGATCAGGAACAACTTTAAAATGTCTAAAATTCCCCACCCATATAGATGTAGGGTTAGATGTAACAAAAAAATGCTGACAATTATAACACAGTTAAGATCTTTAAAGAAGAAAAAAAACAAAGGTCATTCCAGTTACGGTTTCCTGGTGTAGTAATTGGGTATGAACAGTGTGTAAGCTACACTCCTAATGACAATTTCCTATTTTAATAACCATCAAGCTAAAAACCACTCAGAGCAACTCAAGTTGTTTGCAAAGCCACTAATTAAAAAATGCAAGAAAAATTAAAAAATAATTGTATTTTTATTGATGCATAAACCTTCACTCCCACGGAGTTGCTCATCAAGCTTTGGCTCTACATGTGGAGAAACGGTGTGTACTTGTCATTCATCATTTTTTCCCTTTAGTAATATTTTGGCTTGTGTCTGCCTTGAGGCCAATGCTAACTCTGCTACCAGCATTTTGCTTACTCCTGTTACCAGAACTGCACCTCTTGAAAGAGGAACAGGCCAACAAGGAAGCACTTCAGAACCTGTAAATTAAGGGTTGACTTCCATTTTAATTCATGGGGTTTTTTGCCCTTGCATAATCTAAGCAGCCACTACTGTAGAGCTTAAAGAACACAGGGGCCTCAGCACACCAGAGCCCATTTTCCAGCACAGCCAAGTCCCTACAAAGAAGAACACAATGGATCTTCCAGAGTTGTTCAAAGGCCACTGAAAGATTCGGTCAGAGGAACTGATCTGATGTGCAATTTATGTACCTTGGTCTTACTGTAGAGCCCAACCTATTTCAGGGCAGCTGATGTGGGAAATCCTGAATAATGGGCATCACCAGGGCTCTTAACCTGCAGGCAAGTGAGCACATAAAGGCTGAGGGAGATGGTGAGTAAAACTGAAGTTTCTGCCTTGTTCTTCCAAGACCCTCCACAACTGGCAGGTCCAGGCAATGGCACAGATGGGAATTTCTGTAGGAACGTCAAGAACTTTTTTTTTTGTTGTTTTTACTGTGAGAGTGACTGAGCAGAAGCACAGGTTGTTTGTAGTTTCCATCCTCAGAGATACTCAAAAGCCATCTGGACATGGGCAACTGGCTCTAGGTAGCCCCACCTGAGCAGAGGTGTGAACCAGGTGAACTCCTACAGTGTCTGCCAGCCTCAGCCACCTGTGATTTTGTGAATTACTTCATCATCCTAATGACACAGTGAACCATCATCCTGAAAACACTGCAGGCAGGCCAAGACAAGGTTGGGAGTATTCAGCTTTCACTCTCTTCAACACATTCAGAAACCAAAGAAATCCAGGTATTTTTGACCATTCCACACATAAAAGTCTATTCTAATACCCCACAGACAAAAACCTTCCTGCCATCCAGTCCTCACCTACACAGCATCAACTTTGCTGCTCTCAGGAAGCCCTTACAGCACCTTCAATATATGCAAACACATAACCAGCAGTCTTCAGCAGCCCTGTCTGTTCACCCCTGTTCCACAGCACAAAATCCCCCTTTTTCAGAACCCACAACCATTTCAAGCCCCATCAGTGCCATCTGTTCTCCAAAGACAATGGGTGCTCAAAATTGTGATACATGCAAAGTTTTCCAAGCTGCAGGAAGTGGCTAAACACTGGCTCTGCTGTGTAATGGTTGAGAACCTGGCATAAAATACACAGCAAATGCTGTCCTGCTCTCCAGATTATATTACTTCTTTAAAGCAAACAGAAAAAAAAAGAAACCACAAATCAGTTTGGTGATTTAGATATACAAGTTTAGAATTAGACCATAACATGCTTTCTCTATTTTTTTAAATTACCTTGGGATTTCCATAACTGCCCACTGATACATGAAAACTCAAAATGCTTCTCATGATGCATGGATTTTAACAAAGAATATTGATCTTCCATACTGATTTATTGCAACCACAGTGTATACATATCATGTATGTTCTCCCTGCACTTAGGAAGAACCCCCTGTTAAAACTGAAGAGTATAAGGAGGAACTAAAGAAACTTTATAATAAAGACTACCATTTACTATGGTCATACTTCTAGTAAGTACTGAAAACCCCCTATAATGCTCCAACAGATTTAACCACTTCATTTGTTCTACTGCAGCTAAGTTGCAGATCATTGAAATAACTCACTAAAAGAAAATCTTTAATGTTATTGTTTACATAATTATTTGGCTTTTATCTCTGTTGGCATAGCAGGATCTTTCTGATCTCATTTACCTGAGGTTATGCTGTGTTAATTAATACAAATTCAGACTGTTCTAAAGGCAAACCTCAAATCTCGTCTCATCTTACAAATTCTGCTTTTTCTCTTTAGAAAACCTTTGCCACTTTCCATAACAGCTTAGCCAAGATGAGCCTCTTGTCATTATCTTGCACTGATCAATGACACCGGTGCCCAAAATAGGACATTTCCTAAAAGAGATGGACACATCTCTTTGCTTTAGGTCACTTCAAACAGCAAGTGACCCAGGAGTGTTACCTAGTTCCAAAATAAATGCAAAACTTCTGCTTTCCTCAAGAATAGGACTCACAAAATGGAGTCACTAACACACACACTTCACTGCATTTAGCTCACAAGTATAATCTTTGAAAATTGTGTTTGAATGATTTGGTTTGGGTCTTTTTTAATGGGGGTTGTGTGTGTTTTTCCCCCTCCACATTAACAGTGGATTACTCTGAGTTGGGGCTTTGATCATTGTGCATCCAATCATCCTGACCTGCCTACATCCACCATGAAGATGCCACCACTGGACTTAATCCCCACTTCATT
The DNA here is from genome assembly GCA_013399915.1 of Illadopsis cleaveri. NCBI lineage: Eukaryota > Metazoa > Chordata > Aves > Passeriformes > Timaliidae > Illadopsis > Illadopsis cleaveri. The sequence goes on along the minus strand of VXBB01024238.1, from coordinate 183,970 downwards.
GATCTCCAAGCCATTATGCCATTTTTAATTAAAACTTCTGCTTTTTTAAGTCACTGTTCCCAGGGCTAAAACACATGATGGTGCTAATCCAAGGCTGATAATTCTTACTGGTTCAGGACATACCATCCTTGCAGATTTTACATCAGGTTTATTGTAGCAAATTCTGTGCACACAGATCCCTTTAGTCCAAAAATTGAGCACACCTCATACTCCCATGAGTCTGACACTCCTCTTAAGCAGGAGAGCAACTGATCCATCATTTGGAAAGCTGTCCAAGATCACAAGGTATAAAATGGAAAGCTAAGAAAAGTGTTTCCAAATTCTGGGCTGCTTAATGCTCAGGGGGAAAAAAAAATCAATTCTATTTAGGAGCATCCTGTTCTAGACTTAAATGATTCTGATGTGGGTTTCTGTGTGATATTTCAGGTTCAACAAAAAAAATATCCACTGAATAAAATTTATTACCTTCTCAGTTTGGTAAAAATTTCAGAGGGTTCCCTAATTTATCCCACGGCATTCTTTCCTCATAAGGGTATCTCCCATTTGTCTTGGGCAGTTGAAAGAACTAACTCCTGAAGTCAGCTGGTTACAATCCCTTACACCCAACTGCCTCTACATACTGTACAGTCACCACATGGTTCCCAAGCCAAATCCACAGCTGCACACAGGAAATTCTGCAGGGGGGAGGGGGAATCAAACGGGACAGCCCCACACCAAGTGCAGAACTGCCTGTGCAATGCCACACTGTGCATGGGGTTAGGCACAATAGCTAAAGAAAGTCTCGAGATTAAATCCTCCCAGAATACAGCCACGCTGCGTGCCCACAATACTGGCTGGAATCAGCCCTTCTGGAGAGGAAGGCAGGAGCCTACTGCCATAAAAAGAGCTGAGATTCTTAAACATCTGAAGCCAGGCTTAGGGGAATATGACTGACAGGCAACAGCTGAGAGTATTCTGCATTGATCCTGTACCATCCTGACATTCCAGGGAGGGTGATGGTGAAAGAAGATTTCTGAAGGCATAAATAAACTCGAGATCTTCAAAAAAATTATTTAAAATATTTTAAAAGCATTATTATCGACCCGGTTCACCCCATCCCACCCAAAAGCCCCTGCATCTTCCCACACCAATCCCCCCACAC
>VXBB01024238.1:97430-182820 GCA_013399915.1 Illadopsis cleaveri | reverse complement strand
AAAGGCTCCCGGGAAGGGTTCCCCGCCGTTATCTCCCCGCCCGCCGGCGCGGGGCTGAGGGGGGAGCGCGGGTGCGGCCGCGTCAGGGGGGCGGCGGGCGCAGCGTGCGGAGACAATGCGGTGCGGGCACGACGCGGGGCGGGCCGCGCTTTGCGATGAGCGCCGCTCAAAAGGCCGCGCCCGAGGGGGCACCCCCGGCTCCCGAGCCTTCCCCCGGGGCGGTGGCGATAGTGCCCCGCATCCAGCGCCCGGCTCGGCTTTGTCCCTCACGGGGCGCCGGCTGCCCTGCCCCGCCCTGCTCACACCCCGCCGGAGCTGCCTTGCCTGCCTGCCTTTCCCCACTGTGCTGCTGCTGACAGAAACAATAAAAAAATAAAAAATGCTTCTGGTGTGCCGGCCCTCACAATACACCGAGACGCGAATTGTGCTGTGAGCTGGATGCTCACATCAGCTTAGTCATGCAGAGCCTGATGAACGGCCTGTACCTGTGCCAAATCCATGTGTTTTTGCGCTAAGTTTAGATATAGAACCATAGAATCATCCGGGTTGAAAGAATCCTTTAGCATAATGAAATTCAACCATCAACCCAGCACTACCACTGTAACCCTTGAACCACATCATCCAGCGCCAGATCCAAATACCTCTTAAACACCTCCAGGGGTGGTGACCACCACCTCCCATTCCAATGCCTGACTATCCTAACTGTGACATTTTTTTTCTGATATCTAATCTGAATCTCCCATCTCAGCCTAAGGCCATTTCAATAGCAATGCTTTCAAATGCTCTTTCTGCTGATCTTTCCCATTGGGCATCAGACCCAAATCACCAGGAGTTCATGATGATAATTTTACCCGTCAGATGTTTTCATTTTTAGTTTCTTCATGTTAATCTTGCCTTTGTGCCAGCTGTAACCGTGTCTGTAAGACAGGTGAGGATTTTGGACAATAAAGGCCAAAAAGTGTTGAGAAATCTGGCTACTGGGTAAGGAGGTGCCAATGCTCAAAATGGTCAAATAATGTGTGGCAGTGGCACTTGGGGACATGGTTTAGTGGTGAACAAGGCGGTGCTGGGTTGATGGTTGGACCTGATGGTCTCAGAGGTCTTTTTCAACCTCAGCGTTTCTATGGTTCTGTGATCGTGATGTGCCACGACTGAAGGAAAGATACAGGTTTGACACCATGAACGTCTTTTCCCATGTTGTGTGCATGAATATTCCTAATCTGACATAATACTTATCCACATAAATTTTGGAGGGTACCTTTTACTCTATTTTTTCTTTTAATCTTTATAAATTGCCCACAGTTTATTCTGCCCATGGTGCCAAGGCCACACATGGGCAAGAGAGCCCTTTCTTGAAAAAAGGTGCCTCCTTTTCTGTTGGCAGAGACCACTCAGGATTTTCCAGGATAAAGGAACCAGATAATTTGAAGCAAACAGTTGTGCTACAAAAATTCTATGCTAAAAGTTTTCATCACCCCAAGACTGAATAGGCTGAGGTTCGTTTATTTGGCTACCAAGACACAGAGTCTCAATGTCAACTGCTAAAAAGTGGTATCTGGGGTTAAAAAATACCAAACCAGAAATGAACTACGCATGAGCTGCTGTCCTTAGGAATAAAAAACAGGATGTGGATTAAAAAAAAAAAAAAAAAAATTTACTCTAGAACTGTGTGAGGTTGCCTGGGTGTCCTCATTTGCAGAACTGGGGGACAGTTCTGGGCTTTAGTGATAACGAGGACTGGCCTGAGCAAATGCAATCTGCATCTGAATTTCCCTGATAAAGTTTGTTTTTCTGGAAGTGTGAGGATGATAGTGGTTAAAGGGACAGGGTTGTTTGCATGTTAATTTTGAGGCAGACTGCTGTGCCTGGTTTAAATGGGGGTAGAAAAGGGCTTTAGCAGATTGTGGGCCATAATAATTTGCAGCACATCAGCCAGAATGTAGATGATGAATCTGTTTTAAGTTTAGTTGTCACTGAATGTAAATTATGAGTAACTACTAAATTAAATTGCTTTAAACATTTACTGAAATAAGAAAAGGGAGTACCCAGATTCAAGAACTCAAGAATTCCTCTGCTAGTAGCCACTTAATTTATTTTTTTTTTATGAGACTTTGTAAGGTTTCATTTTCGTTTCAGTTTTTTGGTTTCGTTTCGCAACACCCACAAGTGAAACTTCCACTTTCATTTCCTAGAGCTGCTGCAGTCCAGGAGAAACTTCGGGTAAATCTGGCTGAGCCATTCTCTGTCCTTTCTGAAAACTCCACAGCTCAGGAGGCAAAGCAAACTGCATCACGCCAGAAGTTGCAGTCAGGAGTTGCAGGATTCTGTATCCTTGGGACCCTTGGTTGCAAAGAGCAGAAGAAGGGTTCCCTTGTTTGAGTGAGTGAAATGAAGGGTGAAGCATTAAACACTGAAGGATTAGGATGTTGTCATCAAATACATCAAGGCACACAGAGGGGATAATGATCCATGAGAGACTGAGGCTGTGAAAGACAGAAAACATCACTGGCAGAAAGGCTCCCCAAAAGATATAGACTGACCATTAATCAACATAGTCTGGAAAGAAGTTTACAATGGGAGGTTGAAGAAGTTTCTGGAACAGCCTTTCAAAATGAATTCATGAAAGTTAATAACGCCTGCCTACTTTATATAGGATGGAAAAAGCATTTATGATGGTGATATAGCATGAGAAATATAAACCACATTTTCAACAGAAAACTTTGCAAGCATTGATTGCAACAAATAAATAACCAACCCACACTCCTATCCTTCCAAATGCCGTTTTTTAAGATGAAGGAAGTATGTGGACGTATTAGAGAGGGTCCAGGAAAAAGCCATAAAACCATCGAAAATGTAACTCACAGTGAAACAGTGTCATAGCAGAGTTTTCATATCTTGAAAAAGTGATTTTTGTCCAAAATCTGCAAGTATCCAGGTAGGAAAGATATACAGGCCTTTTTAGAGTCCTGTCACTATCAATTTTTAAATCAATATTGAGTATGCTCTAATTCATACGTCGATTAATGGAATCATCTGTGAAACTGAAGGTCACAATGGAATTGTCATTCAGGGACCTTCTGGGATCAGACTCTGTTAATGTTCACCTCAGCCAAAAGTGGAAAAATTTTAGCTATTTTCAAAGACCTGAGCAAGAGTGGGAGAACTGAAATCAACAATATAACTTTAGAATCGTGATCTCAAAGTAAGATTAGTTGCTAAAAGATGCACACATTGATATTCCTCTTATGCTACTAGTAGACTGAAAATTTGTTTGAAAAGAACGGTGTAGTTTTAAACTATCAGTTATTTTGCTGCCCAATAACTTGAGTGCCTTTTCTGATACAGAACAAGGGTAATTTCTCTGTTTGAACACATTTCCTACCTTTCAGGAAAATAAAAACCCAGAAGCATCCTTTCTTAGCATATTTTGTTAAAAAAATAGGCAAAACCCAAGGTCAACTAAATTCAGACTTATGCTCTTACTCACAATGTAACAACCTGGGTCTTATATTCCATTCAGTGAAGTGCTGACACTTAGCAACTCATGCCATAAAAATCAAAATAACAATAAAAAATTAATCCAGCTTTGCCTTTAAGTGGGTAAAAACCTTTTTGGTTCCATTGCTCATTCTGAAATTTTGGCAGAAGGCTGGTGACTATGAGAGACATCCATCCACAGACTTCCAACCCTCACAGAAGCTTAGGAAACAGGGAGCACTGAGATGCTCATTAATTCTTAGTGGAGACAAACAACACAGGTGGATATTTGAAAGATGTGAGACAAGATCATATTGGCCTCATGTCTCACCAAATGACAAAACCACATAACAACTCAGCAAAAGTCTTGGAGAAGTTCTTTTGAAAAATTACCTGCTTCCACATTTGCTCATTTACATGTATTTTGTCTTTGTTCTATGAATTGTACTTGGGTGGCAGAAAGAATTCTGTGAAACTTGTAAAATTACTTCCAGTAAACCTGTGCAAATAGAACAGAGGATCTGGTATCTTGTGGTAGAACACTGGTATGAAGACATATGGCCTTGATACAAACCATCCTGCTGGGCTCGATAAAGGGTCTGTAGTTGTAGAAAACTCTTTTAGAAAAGCTTGTGTTTTGATTTGTTTTGTTTTATACTTCACTGTGATTTTTGCCCCATTCGAATATTGAGCTGAAGAAGAATCTCTACCATGTTTCATCAGCCTTTCACAACTGCATTCCTGACCTTTTCCAGTGAATGAATTTTGGTCTGGAGGTTTGCTGAACCCCACATCCGTGTCCAGCCACCTCTGCAAGTACTGTAAGCAGACACCACTTCTGAAAATAGGACCCACAAAAGGTGTTGCTAAGTGAGTGTATGTAAAAACATTCTTGTGCAGTTCAGTTTTAAGCCCTCTGTCTGGTGTGAAAATCAGAGAAAGAATAAATCATGAGTGTTCCTATTATTGTAAAAGAACTTTTCAGTCATTTACACCTACCTTTAAAGGGAAAAACCTCTGGAGCCAATTTATTTTTTTGTGTATTATAGCTGATAGCACTCACATTTATCTGTCCAGACAAAATGAACTTAAAATGATTTGCAGGTATAGGGTTAAAATCTATGTTTAGAGAGATAAAAAGTGTTAAGAATGCACAGAATGCAGTAGATATTTGCTATTGTATTCTACTCCCTGTCACTGCAGTCTAAAAAAGAAAAAGTAACTGAGCTCATTAAATTATATAACGAAGGCATCAAGAACTAATATTAAAAATGGTTTTGATTACAGTCTGTTTTTATACTGAAGTAGTGATGAGCAATATCATTCAGGTTTCATTTGTTCAAAGTCTACAAGATAATGTGTATATTCAGAAAAAGAAAAAAATATACATCCAGGCAACAACTACTATGTGAAAGTAATTTCACGCTGAATGACAACATATGAACCTTGTTTTTTCACACTAGTGAACTTCTGCCTTACCATTGCTTGACTGGTCTTCCCATTTTTGTCACTAGCAGCACAAGAAAGTAAGGAAAATACAATGAAAAGTTTGATGTCATTCTAAAAGCAACAAGAAGCCCTAGCCAATGCCTGCTGTAAACTCAATATTCATCCTGGCACCGTGCAAAGAAACTGCAGAATCATTTCACTGAAATTTTAATGAACTCCAGTGAGAACACTGCTGTTTAATGGACTTTGTGCAATGGGTGGAAGCTTTTCCACTCACAATCCAACTTTTCATGGGGTTGGCTTGTTTTGCTAATTTTCATTATCACTTCACATCTGCTTCTTTTGAATGCTGGTGTGATGCAGCTGGTCCAAACTAACCTTGTGCTTGACTTTGTTCCAAGCCAGGAAGTCAATGCAGTGAGCTCCAGAGGGACCTTAGTACTCCTCTGCAGTTGTGGTGATGTAATGGTGTGGGAAAATCTGTCACAGAATTAACTTCAGGTGTCCAAGCACAGAAGTCCTTATCTACAAGTGTTAGGAGTTATATCCTTCCTATCACTCTTGCCACCCACATAAACCCAGATAATTTCTATCTTCTGAATACTCTCAGTGGAAACCAGGAGAGGAAAGCAATGTTTTTCTTTATAACTGATCCAGTTTTGGTCCTTGTTTCGTTCTCAGGCAAGTCCAGACTACCTTTGTTTTGACTTGACACCTGGGCCAACTTTTAGTGTCAATGTCATGTAAAAGAGATATCTGCATTTCTAGTGTGGGACTGGACCCAGAGCAGGGTTTCAGGTAATGTGGGCTTATGTGATATGAGTTACTTGCTAACTCCTGCAATTACCAAAATGTGCATGTTTAACCCCTGGTTCTGAGTATTTGTATTTAATTTCTTAAAGGCAGAGCCTGCTCTAAAAAAGAGGCAATGAAGCCCTGAAAAAAATTTGTGAGAGAGGGTGGACAGAGGCCATGTTGCTACCACAAATACACGATCTGAGGTATAGAAATTGGGTGCCACAGGACATGAAAACACGAAACATTAGCACTTAAACAAAGGTGCACCTGAAGTAGCAAAGGGATGCACATCAATCCCAATAAAGAAATGCAGTTTGGAAGAGAGAGAAGGGAACTTAGAGGCAGGAAGAAGTTATCAATGAATCTGTGTGAAACTCAGCAAACAAACTGAAAATCTTATATATTTTCCTAGAGGACTACCTGATATAATCTAAGGGATAAAATAATTCATCTCAAAAGGAGATCAGTTGTTAGCTCAAGGCACTCTGCTGTCGAGAGTTCTGAAAGCAGATTTCTGTCTTGACACGCTCTACTTTTTGAAGGCTCCAATACAGCAAAGTATAGACAGGTTTTTTTTGTAGCACCTGAATGGAATGGATATAAGAATGGCTTAATAGCTGGCTTAATCTGTGCTCTTCTGGAAAGGAAGGAGTTGAGAAGAAAGTTTTCTTCAAATTTGTTGGCACAACAATAATGTAAAGCATTCTGTGTGCATGTATTGTCTGGTTTCCCTGAAGTCTCACCTGTAAGCAAGAGATATATATTACACACACATATATATAAATTAAATATGTATGTATTTATTGTATGTTTGTCATTATGTGCATATGTAAAGAAATAAATACAGAGCCTGAGTCCCCCAGGAGCAAAGATAAGCATTTTGCAAACAAAGTACTAGAATGTTGATATGTCAGTGTTGGGATCTCAACATTAGCTGTTCTCCCAATATGAATTGCAGTGAGCTCCCTCAAAAAATCGGGGGAACATTTTCTATTACTTTAGTCATAGGCACTGATTTAAGAAACTAAATGCTAATACTCAGAGTAAGGGATTAAACATGCACATTTTGATGATTGCAAGAAGTAGCTCGTAACTCACATCATGCAAATCTACATTCCCTCAAACCCATCTGTGCTGGTAGATAGATAGGGTGAGGCAATATGGAACAGAGAGTATCTCAGAGCAGGGACTTATCAAGAAGTTCAAATGTTTCCTGTGGCTTCTGTAAATGCTCTTTCAACTGAGGTGACCTTCCTCTGGTACGTGTGTTCCAGTTGTATCACAGATGCCATTGAGGAGGGTGGGATAAAATCTGGATTCTTGCCTTTTTCTTTTTTCCATCTTTCTAAAAATACCATTCTATTAATAGCAGAGTGTTTTCCCACACTGCCTGTCTGTTGAGATGAAAAAGGAAACTCATTAAGCTGCTTTGGTGATAAAATAGACAGTTCTGATAAATACAACAAAACTGACCATTCTTTTGATCTAATCAGTAGAATTATTGCATGAGTGCTCAGGACGTCATGCCTTTGGCACACTTCCACATCCTTTTTTCAGTTGTTTGATCCTCTGATACCAAATGCTGTTGGCTGTCTGGCATATTAGACACTGCAGCACGTGATTTCACCAGTGATTTGTTGCCATAAGGCTCATCAGCTGAGCCTGAAGTGCTGAGGTTGCTTTGACCTGCTCTTACCACAGCTGTATGTGCCTGCCTGTTCTGTCTCAGTGGAGTGATATGTCCAGCCCTGGACTTTTCCTGCTGGATTTTGGAAGGGAGTTCCTCTGTTCCACATTTAAAATGCTGCTTTAGACAGTGGAAAAGAACTGGCTTATTGCAACTACGTTAGATCTGTCAGGTGGAGGGGCTGAGGAGGATTAGTGCAAATGGATGAAGTATGCATGAAAAGAAACAAGAAGGAGAAAAATGATTTAAAAAGTCAAGAATAGAGGGAGAAGAATAACAGAAGAAAGAAAAGTTCAAACAACAGGGTCAGAAAAGTTCAAAATTCAGGCTTTCATGAAAAAGGATTTGATGAATGAAAAAGATGAGGTAAGGGAGGAGGCTGGATAAAATGAGTGATAGATGAGGGAAACCAAGAGAGAAAGAACAATTCTGGGGAACACATGAAAACACACGATGGTCACTTGTGATATTCACATGCTTCTTCTCACTAAAAAAGAATGGTGAAAGAGATGGTTGCAAACATCAGCAATAGAGACCCATAAGATTAATTCATATCCAGCATATTGGCAACTGGCATTTTGAACATCCACGTTAAAATCTACTTTTTGCCATCCTGGAGCAGGAATTCATTTGCAGTTCTTTTACTCCCTGAACTGTGTGCCCGTGTCTGTAGCACCCAGTCAATGCCACATCCCATCAGGACACTGGAATGAGCTGGAAGGAAGTCGTATTTGCATAGGAGGAAGCACAGCCCTGTGATGTGGTGTTGCAGCCAAGGTGAGATTCTCCACCTCTCCGTTGGGTCTTTCACCTCTGAGGGGCACTGAAGCACAGACACAGGGTTTGTGGGCAGCTTCTTCTGACATCCTGGTGTGTTAGTGTGAGGTGTAATTCCAGCTTTTGCTGTTGAAGCTGTTTCACTTCCCAGAAATACTCTAGTGCTCACAAAGGTACAGAGCATGTGACCACAACTATTTAGAAGTTGTTACATACCGATAACAATAACAAATACAACAGCTTTTCCAGTATAAAATAAAAGTATGTTTATCCAAATCAGTTTACTAGAGTGGAAGCTTCAAAAAAATTAACATTTTCTACTATTTGGAACCATTTTGAGCAACTTTTATTTCACGTGACAGGGGTTTTAAGAATTTAACATTCTCATCATTAAACGACTTTTTTTAAAATTAAAATAACATATGTTTTCTACGTGCGTGACAATAAAACCTCATGTCTTAGCTACCCATACTTGTTCCTCTGAGAAAATAAAGTCTGAAATACCCCAAATTCCACACTCCAGAGCAATTTAGATCTCCTTAGAGATCACAGTTTGAACTACAAATGCAATAAGGGCTGCATCCTGCTGTAACTGAAATCTTTCCTAAGTCTACTTCTGCTTTTCAATCTCTCTAATTTTTCATTAGATCAAGAGTCACACATTTTTGTTGGCAGTAAAGCAATTCCAATTTGAACTGCCTTCTGTCTTCAATAGGAATTTTCCCAAAGTACAGAAATAAAAATGTAAAACTTTGCTGTGTTTCATTACTTTCATTCTTTTGAACATTGCTGCTCTGAAAGCTCTGTGTGAAATTATTAGAAGACGGGTTTTGAAATGCTTGTGAAAGTAGATGCATATATGGGACTCAAAGGGCCTTATTTAAAAAAGAAATTTGCCAGTTACCCAGATCTCTGGTTGGTTATGCCCATTCAAGGATACAGAATCCATCATTCCTATGATTATTTTTACATCTGAACTTTTTTTTTTTAAATACTAGATAGACTTGAAACTTTCAGGGTCATTTGCCCAGCATGTAGTTGAATGTCCTGTGCTATAGATTCCAATTAGCAAGACCATGTTCAATGGTCCTACACCACCAATGCTGTCTAACTGCTTTCCACTTGGCTTTATATGTTTCTTCTTTGTTGCAGCTGCAACCAGGTCTATCTAACCTTTGATAGAAAAATTTCAATTACCCCAGGGAGAAGCTTTTAGCTTTATTAAGCATTGAAGTCTACACATTTGTTCTTCTGTTGAAGAGCAGTTCAAAAGGAGACTTTCTGAGGAAGTAATCTGATAAATTGGGATAAATCTTGTGGACTTTCACTGCTAATGTTTTTTCCTGTAGTCTGAGCCTAAGATTCTGCCAACTCAATGTACGGTTAAGCATTTCTTTAACACTTTTACCCCCTGACAGATGTTTCTTATACTTCACAAGTAAATGGCTCTTCAGTGTTTTTTGAGACTGCTGTGCTCTCAGCATAAAATTGATGTCACAGAAGGCTGGAGAGCTGTGCTCCAGCCTTGATAGACAGTGACAGAAAACTGTTCCCATCTGGTAGCTTTGTTTTGGCCTCTGAGGAAAGGAATGGTTTCCTTTCTGAGATGATGGGTGTCAACTGTCACCTCCTGGTTGCCAGGAGTAACCTCAGTTATCTCAGGAGGAGCCAGGCCTGCACACACCAGGGCTCTCATCTGCCCTCCCTTTGTTGTCCTTGGCCTCTCAGGGGGCTGGGGTAGCCAAGTGATGTGGAGGAAAGCAGGCAATAACACTGATGTAAGACACATCTCTTTGGAGATGGAAAAAGGAGCTGCTCTTCCCAATGCTGTCGATCTTGTGTTTTACCTCCTTGGCTGGGTATTTATTTACACAAGTAAACAAAGCTGTCGTTTGTGCTTTTTAATGTTTGAGAATTCCACACAAGTTTCACATCTCTGGTTTGGAATCGAATCTCTCATTGTTGTCTCTGTCTTGGAAATTAATTTATTATTGCATTTGAAGTCCTAAATGCCTCTTGAGAGAGTTGAACATACAGTCTAACAATCTGCCCATAAAGAGCAAACATGAGTTAGACATTTAAAGAAGATAATCTTTCAGTTGTATGGAAATCCTGTCACTCTTGCTTTTCTGTTTAAGCTTGATATAATAAAGCCTTTCTTTCTGTTTTCAGAAAAGTTTTGGTTCTTGCTCACTCATCGCTGTTCTGTAAGAAGAAGAAAATGACATATTAAATCAAGACTGCATAAAGGGGCACACAACTAAATGAAATTAATACCACCAAATCAGAAGACTAGAGTTCTTGGATGAAATATATTTTTCTAAAAATCAGGAAGAGAGAATAGGGAGGAAACAAATAAACATGGAGACAGTTCTCCAAACAAAGTAAGGCTGAAGTTACAGTGTGTTTTTTAGAGCACCATTAAGTAACAGCCACTGTCAGTTTCAAACACAGGTAGTAGAATTTACATAAGCAAATCTCATCTGACTAAATACTACCCCATAAATATACATATTATAATCTGTTATTAATACACAAGATTAATACATAATTAATACATAATTAATTAATAATCTTATTAATACAGAAGATTATAATACATCAAAATATTACAAGCTGGGATTTGGGGTGAATTATGACTCCTCAATTGTGTGCATCCATCATAAGGCAAATATGCCACCTACATCTACATTCCACGACACACACATCCTCCCTCTCCTGTCTCTCAGGAGTTCTTTGTCAGCAACTCAACCAACAACAAATAATTCCCACTGAAACCAAAACGAAACTGAGTAAGAAAGAAAGTGAAATCCCCAAACTGTTTGCTCTCTCTTAGGAAAACACCATTTCATGGCACAATAAAGATATTAAGACAGGGGCAAAATAATTAAGATTACTGAAATTAATTCTATATCAAAGTCCACAGAAGGACTCCTGTTGACATCAAAGCTTTGTCTTCTCTTTGATAAAGAGATTACATTTCATACTTGATTTTCTCCATATTCTTCTGTACAGAGTAGATGTATTGCCACTGTCTGTCAATGATTCTACACAAAATTCAATCTGTTTAACAACAAAGGACATATTTTTTTGTGCCACTGGGCTCGGAAAACCTGCAACTCAAGACCTGATGCCATAACATTGGAGCTGAAACTGTAGTTAGAGCTTGTGTTTCCAGTGTTCCATCATGAGCATACATATTTTATGCATTTACTTCCAGTTTGTCAAGACTTCTCTGTTTCAAATTTCAGCTTGTATCATCTACCCAGCTTCATTCAATAAACTTCATGTATACATCTAATTACATGAAATTAGTATATAATTCTGTTGACACGACAGAAAAAGAAAAAGTGAAAAAATGGTCTCTCACTCACCTATTTGAGTCTGGAAAAAAATTGCTGAAGTAAAATCCAGTTCGAAGGCAGCAGATAAGACTGAACATAAAGGGTTAACTTTTAAATGAAAAAACCATGTCTGCCTATCCCCTTATCAGAGGAGAAATATTGTAAACCAAAAAATTAATCTTACTTGGGTACTCTTCATTTCCTGAAGGCTCTGACAATACAGTCTGGTGACATGTAACTTTTGAGGGAAGGCTTGGTAAACTCCAAGGGAGTACTGTCCTTGGGAAGCAGCGTTGGGCTCAGGTGCCAAGTCCCTCTTCCAAAGTTCAAGGTATTTGCTGTGGAATCAGTCATTGGTATAACTGATTTTTGCAGCATTAAGAGAGAGAAAGTACTGGAGGAAATTCTTGCACGTGCCAGACAGACACGTGCCTATATTAAGACTTATGTTGAATTGTTAATTTTTAGTTCTCAGCAAAACCAACCTTAGAATCTGCGTGTTCAGCTGAGAGTGTTATTGGTGCAGCTTGTTCATGTTTCAGAGATAACAGTTAATTTCAGTATGAAATGCTGAGAGATTTTTTCTTCTCTTAGGTTTGAGTTCTTCAGTTCAAATATGAAATTTTTGATGTTTGCATGGACTGAAGAAGATCATCATCTCAGCAAGGTTACATCTGACCTGTAGCTGGAGAAAGCCAACTTCATTCTCCATGTGTGAAAACACTCAGTCCATTGCAGTCTAGCACACAGCCCTTATGCTATCAGTCCATAAGGTATTCCCAGCATAGGTCCTGCCATTCACCTTCCCTGCCCAGACCCTTTGCCTACTTCTGCCTCTATTCTGCCTATGGATACAGAAAATAAGGTCTGTAGCAGGGCCTTTTAGGGGAATTGGAGCTGCCTGGTCAGCCACGGGGAGAGTCTGGCTGCTCACACATGGAGGTGATGGGAAACTGCTCAGGAGATGAGCAAGGAGCTCCTGAGGGTGGAATGTGAAGAGGTTGGAAGTTACTTGGGCAGGGTAGACAGGGCAGGAGAGCTGTGCCAGGTGAGCTTTGAGGTGTGTGAAAGAGGATGGAGCTGCTTGCTGGGAGAGGGGACAGCCTGCAGCTGGGCAGGAGGAGGGGGATGTGTTAGAGGGCTTGGTAAAGCACATCCAGCTCACAGCTCCTGAGGCTGCACAGCTCCACTCTGCATTATCCCACAACAGCAAAAAGCAGGTGAAGATGATTTCAAGTGTGAAGAGCAGTTCTGTCAGAAACATTATGCTGATCAATATGACAGATTGATTCAGCACAGTGCTTTCACCCAAATGGTACTTTATCTTCCTGATATAATTTTATCTGAGTTATTTTTATTTCATGGACTTCTAATGAAAGATCTCACCATGACCATTTATACTAAGCATCAGTTTATATTACCTGCAGAAAAGTGCTCCTCACTACATAACCTTCACATGCTATTAAGCAAAGATCTCTTTTTTATTCAAATATTAGCTGGAGAATTTCCCTGCTCTTAGTGATATTTCCAAGGCACTAAATTTAGAGAAAGTCTGCCAGAGGCAGTCCAAGGAGCTGGTGAGTCACTTTCTTTAGGATTTATGGTGTAGCCTACAGTGTGAGACTATGCACTGGGGGAGGGACTGTGTGCTAGAAACCACAGGAATTATCTACAAAGAATAGGAAAAAAATAACTTAAGTGATGGAGAATATTTCAAAGAAACCAGATTCTGCTGCAAGGGTTCTGTGACAATCTCAGCCAGTACTTTTCAGTATCTTCAGCTGTTGTCTCATTTCAGTAACTTAAGACACCTCCACGCTTGATCACTGCAGGAGTTCACAAAGCAAGGAGCAGTTTAGGTCCGTGGCTGACGCTGGTACCTCCCAGGCTGAGAGAGCACTTCAGTGAAGTGGCTTTGTGTCAGCGAGACGGGCACTCGTGCACACGCAGCAAATGTTTGTGTCTTAATGCATTTTCCTCTCCAGAGAAAACATACAGTCTATAGGCTTCTTGTGTGTCATTCCTCCTCCTGCATTACTCCACTCCAAGGTATTGTTTCTAGAACATGTCTTCAGTCCTTTCTCTATGCAGCTGAGCAGTGGGTCAGACAGCAGGTATGTACATTATGGCCTCAGGCACAGGAACTTCCTTCTAAAGAAAGTCATTGCAATAATGAGGAAATGAAACAATGAACCCTGCAGGCTGGTCTCCTGCAGTCCATAGCTGCTATTCACCTGACAAATTAACACTGGGCAGGAAATAACACTACTACTATTACTACATGTATTAATAATACCAAGGAGAAGGCAGCAGCTGTCTTTGCCCTCATCCCACCAACAAATTGCTGGCACCATCTAATGGGATCTCTGCTATCAAGAGTTGTCCAAGCCTTGAAGGAATCTATTCAAAGCAGAGAAGGAATAGAGAGCTTTTGCCCAGGTGAAAGATACAACCCTTACTTTCACTGTGCCTTCTCATGCCACCAGTGGAACAGCTTTGTTTGGGAATCTGGCTACAGTAGATGTGCAAATACACGTCTGGCCACAGTGTTAAGTTCAACAGGACTCTCACTTTAACAGGAAAAAACTACTATTTCCACGTAATTGCTGTCTTTTGGAACAGCCTCCCTGCAGGTACTTGTCCCTACAGGACAGGAGCTAAGCTGAGCCAAATCCTCAGAAATCTCTGATCTCAAACACATCACTGCCCATGAAGTTGTGCAGGGCTGCCAAGGACAGGAAGTTTGTCACACACCTCACGGTGCAGGTGGCACCTGATATTCACCAGAAAATAGAAACCTCAGGATATCTCCTGAGCAGCCTGAGCACCCCAGTGCATGGGCTCCCTTCTGGGCTGTGGAGGAAGGCTCGGGTGAGGGGCACAGAAGCAGCACCACCACTTGGCTCTGCAATTGCTTCTCTTCTTCTTCCAAGAGACTACAAAACCAGAAAATACAGTTGAAATTTTTTTGCAGTCTTCAGTATCTGATTTTCCCTGTACCTCCTTTCATTCTTGTTTTCCTTGGTGAGAGACATCCAAAATATTTTTAATTTAATTTTAGGATTTGAAAATGCAGTCAGGCCTGTTTATTAAAAGCTGCTGGAGTTCAGCTGGGGAAAGTGCCAGAAAACTTTGCAGTAGTCTTAAGTAGCCTGAAATAATAGTTGGACATGCTTACTTTTGAGAAAAGGAAGGTATTAGCTACTGTAGAGAAACTGAAAAGAGAAGTCCATCTCTTTCTCAGAGTTTTGTTCAGGTACTAATTTTTTTTTTCATTTCCCTGTCAAAATATTAATGTAACGTCTGAGTGACAGATTCACAGGATGAAATTCTTTAGGATTTATAATGAAAGAGTTCATAATACATTATTTAAAGTTTATAGTCAGTCTTTGGAATTGATAATTTAGACCTGTTTTACCAATTCAGACCTGATTTACCAATAGCTTACAAGTATATTTATATTAAAAAATTCTTCAGTTTGTATTTACTCAGTAAGTGGACTGCCTTAACTTTTGCTTTAGCTTAATACTGGTGATACCAGCCCAGTTTTAGTTTCCACTTTAATGTTTTTCTCCTAGACAGATGTAACAATTTTTAAAACAAAATAATAATTTAATTAAAATCCATTCTTAAATTACGCATCACAGAGCAAGAATCTTTCTATATTGAGTGAATGTTAAGTGATCAAAGAGCAAAGGAAAAACCCAGTGGGCCCCCAATTGGTGTTTGGGTCTCTCTCATAGTCCTACTCTTGGATCACATTAACAGATCCCCAGTGAGAGGTCTCAGCACAGATTTGTACCTTTGAACAAGGCACCTTCCCCAAAAATGGCAAAGGAACCACCCCCATAGTGTGACCCTGCCATGGCACTGGGCAACAATCTGTTCCTGACAAAATGTCAAAAGAAAACTGGACCAGAAGATAACCTTCTCCACCCTCCAGAAGCCTCTGAGCCCAAGGATAATACAGCAGCCAGCTGGACAAAGTGAGCTCCCCAAAAGAATCTCTTCATACACTGGATTTCCCTTAATATCCCACGTTGAGGCTTGCATTACACTGCTGGTCACAGTCTCTGCTGGAGGCTTGCTGTTTTGGCCATAGCTCAGCATAATTACACAGAAGTACCCACAGCAACCTGAACAACAGACCCAGAATTCTTTGTAACCTCCCCTGGCAGGTCATGGTTTGAATATGAAGGTATTACTGGACTGCTGGAGCTTTTTATCCATTTGGGACCTTCTTTCCACCAG
The DNA here is from genome assembly GCA_013399915.1 of Illadopsis cleaveri. Taxonomy (NCBI): domain Eukaryota; kingdom Metazoa; phylum Chordata; class Aves; order Passeriformes; family Timaliidae; genus Illadopsis; species Illadopsis cleaveri. The sequence goes on along the minus strand of VXBB01024238.1, from coordinate 167,037 downwards.
GAGAGAAAAAAAGCAGGAGAGATGGGTTTATGTGGTTTCACCTGCAGCCCGCCTGCTGAGCTGGCATCTATGATGCTTTCCAGTCAAACAATATTCCAAATGGGTTTTACCAAAACTTTGTATCTTCTAAAGCAAATACATTCTTTTCACCTCAAATCTGTTGACCCCTCCTTATGCACATGAAGTCCTTGTCAACTGATGTGTGCAGAAACTTACACTTGTAAGACTGAACACATGGTATGGTTGCTGTTACTGCCTTCTCTGGCAAAAGCTGTAATTCTCCCAGTGCACAAAAGCATGACAGGAATGCACATACACAGATGTTTTTTAGGATCACTGTACTACACTCACCTGCAGAGGTGCTGTCATTTATGTTTTCTACATATCCATTCTCTATTAGGAAAACCCAGAATAGCAAAACGCCGCATTGCTTCAGAAGTGATTTACCTGTAACTGTACATGATATTTAACAATCATTGGTAGGGCTTTTTTTCTCCTTTTGTGGTGGGAAATGCCTACTGGAAATCTGCATTTCGACCTCTCCAACTTTAACCTCCAAAAACTTGAAGGGGCTGCATTCTCAGACACAGCATGAACACAATTAATCTTATTTTTCTGTATTTTGTGATGCTGCTGCCATCTAGAGTGTAAAAGTAACACTGTGTCATGCAACAGCATCAGCAGGATTTAATTAATGGATTTTGTATTAACAGGGAGCAAGTATAATCATAAGCATACATTTTTCTCTATTTTGTTCCACTGCTGCCACCTAGAGTTATAGAACAAGTAGATTATTTTTCTGACTGCATCTGTTTAATTAGTGTCTATTTATATCTGTGAGTGATACCTTATTTTCCACAACTTTATCATTGCTTTGGCTTGTCTCTTTGTCCTGAATGCCAGCATAACTCAAGTATGACATGTCATCATGCTTTCTTTTTTAAAAAAATTAAGAAAGTGGTTAAGCCAAGTAATTAATGTGTGGCAACTTTACGATTTTAAAGGTTGTCATTAAATAAGAGATTGTCTTAGGTCAACCTGTGGGGTTTTTTTCTGGTTACAAGACATCATTCGTTATAAAAATTTGACTTAACGTTCATGTGATACCCCCTAATTAGAATTAATAGGGAAAATATGCTATTATTGTCATTAACAAGGAGAGACAGCTCCTATTACTCCTGTAAAAAAACCTCAAGATTTTACAGATTTTTTTTTTCTTTTTGTGGCACAGAAAGCAACACACAAGCCTTGGGGACAGTAAAACAATCAATAAAAGAAAATAATGAATAATAGGTTACCAAATCTGCAGTCACTAATGCATGTGACCTCCTTGTATATTTGAAGGTTCAAAAGAAGTCTCCTTTGATGCCTAGTAGGTAACTACAGAAATTCCTGGAAGAAATCCTAGGCATTCTTGTTCTTTTAGCCTATTTAATTTTTAGACAGCTTTGGATGACTGCACTGGAGGTAACAGCAACCCTCCAAGATCAAACATCCACCAACTCTTTACCTGGATTGTTCCTTCCTCTTTGCTGATGTAATCACTTTCATTATCCCTCTTCAGGTGGCCTTACTTTGTTGGGAATCCTTAGCTTGTCATGTCTCGTGGAAACAGTGGCACTTTCTATATCTTTGTTTGACAGCTCTATTACGGTGCCTCAAAACTCAGGAATTTAATACATAGGCCTTCTCAATATCTCTAATGGCAAATTTCATGAGAAAAAAAAATAACCCTTTTCTTGGACTTTGATCACAGAACTTTCTCTGGCTGGCTGTTGGTTCCCAGTTCCTCTGGCTGTGCCCCTTGCCTTCTTTCACCCACCTGTGAAGCAAAGCCAGTGTCCTGGTTTTGTCTTTTCAAACCATCTTTGTGCAAACTCGTCACAGCTCTTGGCACAATGGCCTCACCTTAATGGCAACATGAAAGTCACACATGCTTCTGTACATCCTCCAAATAGCTCACCCCAGGAAAGCTACTGCAGATAACAGGGAGCCAAATGGAGCAGGGTTTTATTCTCAGGTTGGTGTCATTTGTCTTGCAGGCTGTAACATGGAAACTTTTGAATAATACATCCAATCAGCTCCACCATTTCTCAAAGAATGTCCTAGGCATAAATTCATAGGTATTTACAGATTTAAGCAGAATCAAATGAGAAAAAAAAGCTAAACAGGGAATGTATGAAGCTCAAATATTGAGCTGGCAGACCCAGAGGCTACAATAGGATCTGTAATTGTCCACAGATCAAAGCTATTATCAGCATGCAGCGTGACAACAAAATATCTCATCTCTGCTTGTCTTCCCACTGTAGAAATGGGAGAATTAATAATGGTGTGAAAGGAATGTGGATGGAAGAAGCCATAAGGGTCCAACATGTATAAAGTATGAAGAGTGAATGGTGTGGGTATGGAAAGAGTCCCTGTGGGGCTGGAAGGACTCAGATCTGGGCATGTCCAGGCAATGGGAGGACATCCATAGTGCCTGACACAATGAAGGAAAGGGAAGCCTCAGGGCATTCCCAAGAAATTTAACAGAATGGGAAAGTGGTGGATAGGAACTTTGTAAGCTGGATAGGCACATATAAAAATTGCTTAGTGTAAGAAAAGGCCTAAAAAGCAGTCTCCTGAAGTGGCTGTCACCCTGAAGAGTGATTGCCATGGGAGATTATGCAAAAAAATATTCCCATGCAAGCTTAGATATGGCCTTGGTGTTAAAGATATAACAAAAGCATTGGCAAGCAAAAAGCATTGGGTTGTTATCTTCCAACCTTAGCTATATCTGAATAACATATTAAAAAAGGTGTGTAAACTACATAATCAGTGCTTCCAGTAGTTGTAATAACCTCTTGTTCATCCTGTCTATGCTCTTGTAGACTGTCACGAGTTTTGAGGACCTTCAATCTTTCCTGTAAAACTGACCCAGGAGTGAGTGACAATACTTGATTTTTATAAGAACAGACTGTTGTCTGCCTTGGGTTAGCAAAGACTGCCTGAATTTTGTCTTGTTGGGGTTTTTTTGTTTTGTTTTGGTTTGGTTTTTTCCCAGTTAGAAATAGGGGTGATTTTTATCACTCTTTTTTTGGTCTGTGGGGGCGACATTTGGGGACCTCTTGTTTTTGTTGGGCACTGGCGACTTCTTTTCCTTCATCCACAGGTCTCAGGTCTGGTAATTCTAATAAAGTGACACTCTTTTTAAGAAAAAAGCTGTTTTGTTGTTGATTTTTTTTTTAAACCAATTTCTCTGGAATTTATGCTGCATTTTCTCCAAGTGCTTGTGACCATAAAAGCCAGGGTGTGTTATACTTGCATTGATATAATAGACAATTAAAAAATTGAGGCAGTTGCAACTTGTAATCCATTATCTATGACCTTTCATGGAATCCCATCTTGGCCAAATTATGATGAGCCTTTGTTATTCAGCATATTCCATTCTAACTCAGTATTTAAGATGAGAATTGATCAGAGGATTGCACCACTGGTAGAAAGATTCATCCTATACAAACTTCTTGAGGGGTTTTTGTACTTTTTCAGATTTAAAAAATATTCAATAATTTGTTTCTGTAACTTCCAGAAGGTTTTTTCCCATGCCAGTTGTACTGTCCCTAAGGTTCAGCCTGACAGGAATGTGAAACCAGCAGCTGCCCAGGTACCTCAGTGTGGAATGGTTCTTTTTAAAGGCTCACCTTGTGTGCAACTTCCTTTTGGTGCTCTGCTAAATTTTCCAGTGAATACAACTGTGTAGTTTGTTAATCCTTTCCTGACATTCGGTGCCTGAGATGTGTAGTACAGGCTGTCTCTCAAACTATGAGAATATTAAGTTTTGCTTCACAGAAGCAGGCCAGAGATAATCACTTCTCCTAAATATTCAGATCATGGCATTTTGATGGCTTTTAACAGTTGGGCTTGGTTAAGGTCTAAGAGAAAAATGGGAAAAAATTACTACTAAATATGGATGTAACACTTCTGGATCTCCTTTTTTGAGTTGGTTCTACTCAGAGTAATGCCTTTTTTTATTATTTCAATAGCAACACTTCTGCATTTCAGAATGCACTCAGGGTATCTCCCACTATCTTTGTGTCTTCATCTTGTTTTTTCAACAGTGAGTTATTTTTACCTTAGGAGAAGTCTGAACTTATTCAGTAAGTATGATTTTGACAACTTAGCTTTCTCTTGGTGTTAACAGTTCAGCACAATGGAATTTATGTCAATGTGTTATCTTTTGCTAAAAACACACGAAGAACTTTAGAGAGTGTTTATGAGATTTAGGAAAAGCATTCAAATCCTGATCAGCAGAGAAGGTCTACCCAATGCCCAGAGTTGATAGTTTGATTCTGCATCAAGGATTCCACCCAGATTCACACTGGATCCCCGTTGCATCATTTTAGGTGCTATTTTCATCTTCTTCTGATGTGATTCAAAGTGTTCCAGACATGAGAGTTCCCATTCTGTTTACATTATTAAAGAAACATAGCCTTTGCTTTTGACACTGTGTTCAGGCTCATAATGCCTCTAGTAATTATCTTTCACTGAATACCAATATTTATTTGGAAATTTAAATATGGCAACCCATCAGGTACAAAATCCTGCTTTGAAAATATAGTCAGAGCCTCAGTGAGAACTGCTCCCATGTGATCACAGCTTTGTCCTCAAGCTGTTTGTTCAGATGTGGCTTTGCTCTTATACATCAACAATTTTTCTTGTGCGGTGCATGTTTGCATAAATAAATCATATAAAGTGAAGAAAGGTGGTACAATTTATTAGAAAAAAATGCTACAAATGGGAAAGACCAGTTTTACACTGTTTCTGGGCTTGAAATAAACAGCAACATTGAAGCTGAGTTTTGATATAATTTTTCCAGTTTAGTTAGACACTATTGCACCCCTTTTCATGGAGCAGTTTTGAAATATTTTCAAATTGCTCAGTATTTTTAAAAACCTACTTGTCATTCTTTTTACCTTTTTGTTTTCTACAGTTGTGCCAAGGTGCACACTTCTAAGGACTGCAGTTCAAGTCTGTACCTGTTTGCTAACACCATCTTTTGGACAGAAGAATTTTTCAGTAGCTCTCAAAATATTTAGTCTATTTACTGCAATAGTTGCTTTGGCCTCTTTATTCTGTCTACCATAAATATTTGGTCTGATCAACCTCACATTACATAAATTCATTAGCCAGGTTCAAACCATAAGAATCAATGCTCTTATTCAACAGTTTACTATAGAGAAAAAATATTTTTGTCAAGTGATATTGCTGATCAAAGATGCCTTGAAATACATTTCCCTTTAACACCACTGTACAGCAAACAACAAAGGTGCCACCCCTGGGATTATTTCAGTACTTTATCCTGTGCCCTGATGGTTGAAGAAGACATTGTTGGCTGCAATGGGTGGAAATGAATAAAAAAATCACAATCTTGTTCTTTCTCTGGCTCTGTAAATGTCTAAACTGCAACAGCCTCCAGAGAGGGAATCAGCCCACATGCTCTCCTGGTCTTACCTGAGGCAGCACAAGGCATAGGCTGATTTTCAGACAGGACTTCAGGAATCTGGAGAGCTTGAAATCATGCACAGCTATGGCACATCCTTATCTCCACCATCACACTGCAGCCGCATGGAACATCTGAGGACATCTGAAGAAATCTGAGTAAGTCCCACTTTAAAAACAAGCCCCTTTGTCATCAAATTCTGTAAGAAATAGATTATAAATTCCACCTCAGAGTTTTCATCAAAGGAACAAGAGCTTGTGCCCCAGAATTTACCAAAGTTGCACATCTTCAGTTTAACATGTGTAGAGAGGGAGGTAGGGAGGGCATTCAGCATTCACAATACTGTCAGTCTCCCAGAGAAGGCCTTTCATGGCTCATTACAGAATTCAAAACTTTGGATTTTCAAATAAATACCTCAATTTTACTATAAAGGGTCTCATTCTGTGTGTAGGAAAAAGGCCTAGAGTTCCAGCAGTTTGTCAAAATTATTTTGAAAGCAAGATGGTAAGTCTCAGGGAGTTTAGTTTTGTCTGTCCAGAAAAAAAAATAAAAATCAGTCAAATCCATCTCCAGAGAGTGGTAAACTCTTTAACTGCTGCACAAGTCCAGTCAAAAACATTAGGTGCAGGACTATATCATTATTTTGACCTTCCTAAATGGTTCTGCAAAAATGAAACAGAAATTTGTGCAACACTCCCAGAAAGCCCATAATTTACCCTGATATTTCAGAACTGCACTATGGAGACCACGGGTTGTCTGTATTTCTCAAATATCATCTATGCCAATTTTTATTGATTGGCAATTGTGTTACTTCTAAAGCAGGCCATTAACAGAGTCATCCTTTTCCAAGCAGGACTATGTATTCCAGGAATAGCTAGGAATTAAAAATAACAGTTTGGAAACAATGACTGGTAGATGTAGTGCAACCCTCAAATTTCTTCCTCTGTTAGATTAGAAAAAGCAACAATGCTACTGCAAATTTAAAAAAAAAGCTTGAGGCAGTTGTTTAAAAAGTCCACATTCTGAAGTTTTGTGTGAACAGGGCATCTACCAGATGCTTGTCATTTAGGTATTCCAGTATATTTTCTGTCATAGGGAATTTTAGTCTAAAATAGTAATAATTTCATTTTAAGAAAAAAAAAATTGTTATCCAAACCAGAGAAATTATTTCACAATAAAGTCATTTGTAATTGGAAAGATGGGGGAATTACTCCAGATTAAGAAAAGTGAAGTGCTATTACCTGTGTTTACAATATCATTATTTTTTGTTTACTTGTTCTATGAGTCCAGAGACTCAAACCAGGCCACTCTGCCAGGCAGTGGTCAAGCAGACTGGATGTGGAATTCCCTCCCCAGGGCAACCAGGGAAACCTTGTAAGTAACAATAGAAAAGGAGTAACTTCAAAAGGTGCTCGATGGGGAGTTACCCCAATAAAGACAAAAGGTTTAGGCCTGAATTTAGAATCAAATTGCCCTTGTTCTTAAAGAATGGCTTTTCCCCTATTGCCCATTTCTTTTGTTCTGCCTGATCTCATGAAGACACAAAGCTGAATTTGCAAAATCACAGCCATTCCCATGGCAACAGATGTGATGTTATGATGTCCTCTCTTGGAGCAAATAAAACAAGCAACCAAGCTGGATTCAGGAAGGAGTAGGAGCACTTTGTAACCCTAAAGATGCGCTTGTAAAATAAATTTTAGCTGATATCATACCCATTCCATAGACATCAACTACCACTTTCCCCACAGGCCATGATTCCTTACAGAAGATGAGGAGTTGCAGGGTTCATCTAATAAAGTCAATGGAAAGTCTCCTGCTGTGTTTTGAGGAACAGGATTGGACAGGAGACCATGTGCTATGAATGTCATGTAGGTAAGTATTGTTATTCTTGTTTTAATGGGATAAAAAATAACTCAATGTCATGTGATTTATCCAGAATCATGGACTAGAAATCAGGAAGATCTATCATGGAACTGATAAATGACAGAATAAAATAAATAGATTAGGATTTATTTTTTAAATTAATGATAATCTACCATTAACATTCTACTGGCCCTTCAGGTTTGCATCAGAAAATGGAATTAATTCTGCTTAGAAACAGTGAATTTCTATTTTCTTTAGGAGAGACAATCTTTTCTGTATTGTGGGATTAAATTTAAAATTTGATTTAAAGTTCAAAGTTAAAGACACAGTGAAGTTCCAAAAAATTATTTTTGGGGTAGGGGGGGCAGGGGTGAACAAAGAGGGGAAAATGAATTGTGCTTCATTATATTAGGAACTTGCTTTACTATAACATTATTTGTAGAAATATAAATATTATATTTAAAGCTATGGAACTCAGTTCTGCTGCCATTGAAGCCAATGGAGATTTTGTTTTAATCATCCCCACTGTCAGGTTTATATTTTAAGAAAAAAAATATTATAAAGAACTATATATTTTAAAAGTGTCCCTTTGATAAATGGCAGCAGCAGAATGGAATCTTTGAATAAGCTCTTTGAAGCCTGCAGTTTTATGAGTTCAGTGCCTTCAGAAGCTTCTAAAGTAGTTATAGACAAATGGAGACAGCCAAGGCTTTGCACGCCTACTTCAAACATGAGTGAGTGACTAACATAAAATTGTAGTGGCCATTAAAACTTCAAAGGAGAAGTGTGACCTGAATATTACTTGTCATCATACAGGATTTCTTACTGGAAGATCTGATCAAGTTTTTATAATTATAGTATCTCCACCAAGTGCCAATATCATGACTTAGATAAATTATTCTGCCTCAAATAAAATTTTATTCCTGAGATTTCTTTTGCAATACCAGTGGCAGCAAACACTGGCTGGAGAGTCACATGGTGCTGGCTCCCCCTCCTTGCTTCCAGTTAAATCTTATCTCTGCCTTGCTAAAACTGCAGTCATGCTGTATTCCACCTCTTCCTACCACTCCTGCTGTCTTTGCCCAGAGATCCTTTCCTTCTGTTGCAGGCCATAAAACCTCTTTTCTTACAACTTTCTCTTCATAACTCAGAGCATTTCTTGGGCTATGGCCAAACTTCTCACCATCCTACAGACACGATCATACTAATACTTATGATAATGAGGAAGATTAAGAAGTCACTGTTACCAGTTCCTCTGTTGGCTATCTCCCTTCCAGCTCAGTATATTTTATGATTATATCATCCCTCTCTCACATTATCGTGTGGTAGCTTTGTGTGATTTGATAATCTTTTGAATAAATCAAGTGATTTATTAATCTTGCCTATATTTATCTTCCCTTAGACTGTAAGGTCTTCATATACAATGATTTCTATAATTATATGTGTATACACACAGTGATATGTAGTGGTGTTAACATCTCAACAGTTATTCTTCTTTCTCTGGAAAACAGTGAGAAACAACTGGAGACTTTGAATGATTGACCTTTATATATATGGAGAAGGAAAATCATCGGGCCTTTTACTATTATTTGCTTTAATTGTAACTTTTAATAGATCCTCTGTTTATGGATAAAAAATTATTACTTGTATTTTATGCTCTCTTTAGCTTTTCAGCCTCTGTAGTGAAGTTGGACAATTATTTGCATGCATATATTTGGATGATTGATAAGCAAACCTTATAGTGAGTATGAGGCTGTGTTTAGGGTTTGTGCTGGAAAGAGTGCAGGTGATACAGGGATATTTTAGCTCTGGCTGGGCAGGGCTTGCACAGAGCCAAGGCCCTTCCTGCTCCTCACCCCATCCCAACAGCGAGGGGGCTGGGAGGGCACAAGAGATTGGGAGGGGACAAAGCTGGGACAGCTGATCTCAGCTGACCCAAGGGATATCCCAGCCCATGTGGCATCATGTAAAGCTGGGGGGAGGAGAGGAGCAGGGGATGTTCAGAGTGATGGCATTGTCTCCCTGGGTCACAGTTGATGCTCTCCTGGAAATGGCTGAACACCTGCCCGTGGGAAGTGGTGAATTCATTCTTGTTTCGCTTTGCTTTAGAATGCAGCTTTTGCTTTACCTTTTAATTTGTCTTTATCTCAACCCATGGGTGTATGTCACCTTTACCCTCTGATTCTCTCCCTCATCACACTGCACAGGAGTGAGTGAGTGCCTGTGTGGGGCTGAGTTGCTGGCACAGAATATGTAAGTGATTTTGAAGCAGTATGTAAGGCTTCTTATTGCAGACTTTGGTTCCCTTATTGCAGACTTTTGTTCCATTATTGCAGGAAATGTTCAAGGTCAGCAGAGGGCTTAGAAAAGTTTTGAAATCTGCAATCCCCAATTTAGAAAATATAAATTGTCTTTAGAGCAAAATAGAACCCTTCTGTCATCTAGTGAATCTTAGTCCCTCCTATTAGCTGTAAGAAACCTTTTAGCTTGCCAGAATACCTGCAGGAATGTCAGTCACAGTTCTTCTGGGTACAAGCAATGATAAATGAACACATTTATCTCATTGTTTTAGCAAGCAAGGTTCCTTATAATCAGGAGAATTCAAATGCAGGTGCAATGGCGTGGGTCCCTAAAAGAATAGAGAAAAGTATTTTAGATGAAACACTCAAAATGCAAAGCTTTTCATCTGTGTTATTGACCTATGTGGACTGCAGCAGAAAGATGTAATGTGGATATTATGTTATGCATGTAATAAAATAGTACTATAACTTAAAAATGTTGTTTAAAACTTTGCCAAGTGCAACTCCTGGTTATCCCATTGATATTAAATAATCTTTAAGCCACGAGTCTCAAGTACATTAGTCAAGAACACAAAACCAATCTCCAGGGAAACAGAACTAATACATAGTGGAGACCTGAAAATCTCATTCTAATCAGACAAAAATCAAACAAACAAACAAGCAAAATAATTTAAGAAAATGACCCAAAATCATGTTGGACATCTCAGGAGACAAAAGCAACCACTAGCAGACTGGGGATGCAACTACAAGTAATGTTTGAAAAGAACTGTTGCGGGGCAAAACACAGTGAAGCCAGTCCCTTTGGCTGAGTTGTTGGAGAGTTCCTAAGTGAGAAGAAGGAAAGGACTCCATGGTAAAAGGGAACTTGACTGCTCTGTAACTGTATTTTCAATTTGCAGTCAAGAAGTTCACTTTCTCCTTTGCTGGAACTTCTGCATTACTACCACAATTTGTTTTGCATAATGTCCATAGTAAAGTCAGAAAAAAACCTGGCAATCCTGGAATAGATCATTGCTTCTCTAGAAGAACCCCCAAATCTCTAAAAATTAATCAGAAGTGAGCTTAATGGCCTCTGTGGTATTCTGCCAGGAGGTAGTTTCATGACTCTTATTTAGAAGTATCATCTTTAATGGAAATCTGATATAGTGAATATAAATCAATGATCCAGTGAAAATAATGGAGACCAGAAATGGACCACAGTTGACTCTTGCAGGTTTCACAGGAGACAGTAAGGCAGGGAAAGGAAAATTAGGAAAAAATGCCCTAATGTATTAGTGAGGATGAAAAGAATTTTGAAGGTAGTGGGAACTCTTTGATATTGCTCAAGTGAGTACTTTATCAAAGTACAGCTCTACAATATAAATCAGTTTATTGCCTTTTCACCAGTCCACCATGATGGTATATTTGGGGCATCCTGCAGTGACTAATCCACCAGAGAGTGCCAAGAACATAAAATTGCCAGCCTGGACTGAATGAAAGGTCTCTTCTGTAGTTCTGTCTCCTGACTGGCCAACAGCAAAAGTTCAGGGAATAGAAAGGATAGAAAAAGGCAAATTCCCTTTAGAATGACATTGGTGATCTTTGAAAAAAAACCCAAACAATTTGGGAACAGGAAGAAAAAGGAAATACACACTCCACTTATTCATCAAATATATGCTCAAAAGAGGGTACTTAAGTCGCTGCAATTGACTGATTACACACTTAGACTAAAGGTATTAACATACCCATAATTTGCTCACAAAAAATAAACCAACAGCCAGAAGATTTTGTAGAACAGGCCTACTATCAATTAGTCTTTGAACTTTTCTTCCTCCTCTGCCCTGCTCCAGGTATCTCTCAAACCCCCCAGCAGTGTGTTTACCTGAGCTCTATGAACACACACTTGGCCATGTCTGGGTCTCTCTCAGGAAGCAACTGCAATTAAATTTTATGGAACAGGTAACTATTGTTAAGAAACCCCTGTTGTTAAAAACCCATTGTTTTCTGGAAAGTCCCCAAGGAGAAGAATCAAGGGACAATATCTGTACTCTGGGCCTCATATTTGTCCAATTTTTGGCCCTTTACACCTCCTTCCTTCTCAATATAGGAATCCAAAAAGAGAAGAAATAGCACCACATTTCAATGGCAGCATCTCATTATGAGAAAAAAGAAATGTTGACTTAGGAACATGATATATCCTAAAGTCAATTAATTACTTGGCCATTTACAATTAGCTATCAGTTCCAATGATCTACTGAGAGTTACTGCTGTAGTAACAAGGAAAACCTCATTTTGTTTTAAATTTAAGAAATAACTGTGTTATTTCAATCACTCACCACTTGATGCCCCTATTTACCTCCTTCTTCTGGTGCCTAAAGAAAAACTGCCTCCACAAACCTCCATAATTAAAGGAATTTTATGTGGAGATTTGTACTTTCTGGATACAGAAAGAGCTCCCTTCCTTTCTTCCATACTCTTTCAAACATTTCTGTGATCATCTAACAAGAATACGTGCACATACCACGGGCATTGCATTTAAATGTGTGTGCATATACAGACACAAACTCATAACTGTGTAAATGTACACGTATATTAATGTACAGAGATTGCATGAGATACTGCTTGGGCCATGCACAGTAGCTTGTGTTGATGTATAATGAAGCACCACTAGACAGAACAGTCACTTGTGGCAGGTAGCTAAGAAATTTCAATAAAGTAAACTCTCAGTATTATCAAAATTATACATTTGGAGCTGTTAGCATGGCCTAGAAAAAGATGAGGACAGGCTCATCTCATTAAATGAGAAGAAATAGTGGAATTAGCTTGAATCTAATTACAAGCCACACTATCTAATGTAAAAACATGACTGTTTTTTCACTCCCATTCATTTTGGCTAGTAATTAGTTTTGGCCTCTAAAATGCCACCCTTTAATCATCCAAACACAGATGTGATTTGCCGTGCAATTTAATCTTGCTTTAATGAAGAACTAATGGACGCATCGCAAATTACTTTCCCTGTTGGAGAAAAATTCTATTTCCTGCTTTTCAAAAGATCAAGAGTATCTTGTGATAATAGCCCAAGCGGCCCTGGCAGCCTCGTCGCACAGAGCAAACAAGCTCTTTTACTCAACTCCCAATTCAATGGAGAAAAAGAGGCTACAATTAGCAACAAAGCAGGGGAAACGCGGCATTACAGCCGAATCACTTTCTGCAGCTCAACCCCCAGCAACCACTGCCTTGTTAGAGCCAGGTCTAAAGTGTCAGGAGCGAACAATGTGCTGTGATAAATTACTCTCTTCAAACAGCTGCACTGCTAATTTTCAATTATACACACAAATGGCTCTCAGATTGGAAGAAAATGGAGTGCATGGGGAGAACAGTAGTAGATTTCTATGTTTGTTTGGTGGTGAGTGTGGAGGCGGGAGAGTGACATCCTGAAAAGAAAGCTGCAGCATGTGGAGTCAGTGTTTCAGCACTGGATGATGAGCCCTCCCAAATCTTAACAGAACCTGGTGGCTTCCTTCTCACATCTCTGCCTGGCTGATGCAGAGAAAGAAACAGGACCCATTAGATCTGTTTTTACAGGAAAATCTTTGACTGTTGGATGCAGTAGCAGCCTTGGCAGGAGGTGCAAAGCAAACGAACAACTTGGAGACACAGGTTCTGATCCCAGAAGAGCTGATTCCCTTTCTCAACTGTCCAACACACAGGCAGTGGATTCCATGTGCCTCTTTAAACAGGAGATGTGCTGAAGCACGTGAGCCCATGATTCTTGTGGACTCTGAACGTATGATGTGTTTGGTGGCTGCACCAATTTCCCCATGGTGAGAGCAAAACTCTGCCATGCAGTCAGCTACTGTTGGATTCAGATGAGAATTCTACAATTTACTTGGAAAAAGGTGACAGTGCAAATTATTAGAAGTGTTGTTTAACTCACGATGCCTCTTTTTAAGCATTTGGAATGAGGAAGGAAATATGGAGGTAGAATTAGGATTACTGGAAACAAGATGTGGCTCAGCTTCCATAAATTACAAAGAACTGATAAGGATTTTTGTCTTGCCTTCACAAATTTCCCATTGACGTCAAGAGCTATGCCTGAATTTGACCCAATATAATAAAATGATCGCTGTTGTTTCCTAATGATTTGTTTTCTAATAGATAAGAAACAATTAACAGAACTCTACAAAATCCAGTAGGTTGCACCAAGGTAGGACAATCAGTTCAGTACAAGCTTCACAAAAAATAGGAGAAATGTAGCTGATTTTCCTTGAAATGTTGTACTTGACCTTAATTTTGATGAATGGGGGATGGGAGGGATGGCGGTGGTGGTTTGTAATATTTTTACCTGCCCAAACTGAGGTAACTTAAACCTATCCTTCTTTAAGATTTGATACTCAGAAATCATTATTTCATTGTTGCTATCAAATTTCATGTCCACAACATGAACATTTCAAATCCTTTCAACAGCTTGGGCAATTTTTACATTTTCATGTAGCGAGAGAGAGAAAAAGCAATCTTGGCTGATGGCAGTGGGGAATCTGGAATTTGAAAATGGCAGCACATTGTCTAAATAGATGACAAGGTTCCTGAAGTTCTGTATTTGCTGCAGAGCATCACCCTTTGCCAGAAATGGCCCCTGAGCACAGCTCTCACAAAGGCACAGGGGAGAGAGGCCCAGTGTGTGCAGAGAACAACCAAAGGTAGATTCCCAACAGCTCCAAGTTCATGCAGTTCCTTTGACTGGATTTTGGGGCAACAGCACTGTGATTCACATTCTTTAAAGTTCTGGTTCATAATGTTTTCTCTTTGCACACCTTCCTATTAACCCTGTGTTCAAAGTGAGTTTCGAAACAGATTTATGGTAATTGCAGTCCCTGAGACAGTCAAATATGACACATGTTAATAAAATGTTTATAGAAAGGGTTGGCAAAGTCATCAGATTTGTTTTATAAATAGCTATCATTTCAAATGAAACGGGCAAAAAAAATCTAGTTGATTTTAATACTTTTCAGCTGAGCTTTTTTTCTACTTCTAATAAATGCTGGCATTGTGTCTCCTAATTATAAAGTGCATTACCATACAAAAAGGATTATTTTTAAATTTAAAAATGCCAGTCACAATTTAAAATTACTTTTCTCAAATATGGCTCCTCAGAGAAGCTAAAGAGAGAAGAGAAAGTAAGGGGGGTTGGAATGAGAGGGGGAGAGAGGGAGGATGCAATATTGAATTGTAACAAGACACTTTTATTTTTTTGCTGAAGTGGGATTTCACTCCCTCTAGTTTATAATCGTTACAGAAATTTAAACCTCAAACCATTTCAGTCCAAGCTTATACTAAGCTTGTTAGTGGTTTCTGATGCTGCATGTGATAGTGCTACAGCATTACCATAAATCAGCAGAATTAACTATGATCTTCAGAAGCATGCCTGAAAGTGGGTGACAGAAGTCTGCAATTTGGTGCTCTGAATATTATGATAACATTCTATATTAAATGTTTATAATCTACTTAGAGCTGAGCTTCAAGTATATTTTATATTTGTGCTTTACCCAATATTAGAAATCATGGGCTATTATGGCTTTCCATGCCTATGTTGTTTGCAATATCCAAAATTAAAGAAAATATAAAAACACAAGGTGAGCAAGTGTGTTTTCCTACCAATGCAATGCTATTAATATTAAGAAGTTAAAGTTTACCTACAGGTTTGAAAATTTAAATGCACCTTGCAATAAATATACTTCACCTTTTTTCATTCATGTATAAAATAATCTACAGCACTGACCGGATTTCAGAAACTCCATCCTAATACAATTTACAAAGTCTCTGCTGGTGTTGGAGATACAGACTCAATTTTCCTTCCAGTCTTCGTAAAAGTAACATATCTAAATTATTCATCTAAGAGTAAATAATGATGACGATTTGTAGAGACTAAAAATTACAAACTCAACAGTTTTGATAGCCAGTACAAAAACCAAGGTTGCCACATTACACAAAGAAATGTTCTGATCCTAAGCAAGCATGATCCAAAATCTAAAATAAATAGTGCTGCCTGTGCTAGGTGCAGGATTCAATTTCTGCCCTATTCCAATTGCTATAATCTCCACTTAAAATATATATATAAAAAATTTGATTAGCTAGTGTTTTCCTACTTACATATCTAAATACAACTGACTACAGGAGAGCAGGAGTAGATGTGCTTTTATCAGAATTCCTACTGAGGAATACAATGGCTCTACTTCATAAACAGTCTTGAGAGACAATGAACTATATCCTCACTAAGACAAATCAATAGATCTCTGTGCACCCCAGCAAAAGGAGGTTCAATCTGCACCAGTCAATAATCTAACAATTAATTTTCAAGTAATTCTGAGCATGGGCTAGAAAACAATGTAGGGTTTAATGTTAAAATTATGGTTAAGAGTAGATTACTTCAGATTTATACTTCCAGAAATATGAACAAATTAGGTAAATTTGCTTTTTTTTTTTCTGGAAGAACCACGTCCATAGACACATCCACAGGCTGAACTTGCTGTGTTAGTTACCAGACATGGAAAGTGACACAAAAACACTTGACAAATTTTGTTGTGTAACAAAATGATTTCATTCTGATTTGA
Source organism: Illadopsis cleaveri (assembly GCA_013399915.1). Classification (NCBI taxonomy): domain Eukaryota; kingdom Metazoa; phylum Chordata; class Aves; order Passeriformes; family Timaliidae; genus Illadopsis; species Illadopsis cleaveri. Next base: position 150,805 of record VXBB01024238.1, on the reverse strand, counting down.
GAAAAAAGTTTTATAATTAATGGACAAGAGAAGCAGAAGCTAACAAGTCCTTCACTGTTTGTGCAGGATCTTTGGGCCCCAAATTGCCATGGCCAACAGGACTAAAATGCAACCTCCTTCCTCACAAGGCAGGTGAGCGGACTAAAAGAGGCATGAGGAGTGTGACATGTTTGGGGATTGCTCCTTCAGGGCAGCAGGCAGGAGTCTCAGGGATTCAGGCATTTTCCAATCAGCTAAATTCTCTTAGCTCACACTGAGCTGTTCAGTATGGACAGGGCTTTTCATGGCCACAGAAATGACCTTTGGTTGCTGCTGGGAAGGTACAAACAACACTAAATATCAGGACATATTTGTTAAAATGCAGAAAAAGAGGAATTAAGTATAAATGAGTCAGAAAGCTGAAAAGTAGCATTCAGCATCCTGGGTTGGTAACTGCTGAAAAGGAAATGATCTTCTGCAACGATCACTTCATAAATTCTAACAAGGCACTAACACCTATTGATGGGCTGTGTAAGTGCTGGCCCAGAGCCAGCCCAGGCAGCTTTGCAGCCTGCCTCAATCCCCCTGTTCCTTCACACAGCCTCACCCCACACTCACTGGGAAATTTTGCCTAAACTTTTTCTGCTACTTATGGTGTTACATTCCAGCCAAAATAAACCTATGGATCTGCCTAGCCCATGCATCTTCAAAATGGATTATTTCTGAAAACAGGGACAGATTGATGGAGCAACATCTGTGGATGAAGTTTTCACACACACATCATGAAGTGAAAAAGCACTGAACAGGAGTGGTGTTTGTAAGCAGTGCACTTTGTATTTTCTATTCAATATCCTCTTTTCTCCCAGCCCAGACTTTCTGCTTTGGGCACACAGTCCCCACTTGGAAATGCACAGAGATGCTTCTGCCTAAAGGCACCATCTTTTCTCTTTCTTGAACAACACTTGGTAAAATTGAGTTGATTTTGCTGTGGTTCAGTACATTTACCATTAGCAAATGACTGGGTAGGTGCAGTTTCACCACTTTCCAAGAAGAACTGCACCGACAGAGAAAAAAACTGCATTCCATATTATATGACAGGTAAAAGAGAAGAAAATGCAACCTATTCTTTCTTTATTTTAGTTCCCTTCTGGACTATTTTGAAGCCTCTTTGTTTTTATTTTTTTTTTAACTCAGACTACAATGAAGTATAGCTGAACACTCCAGCAAGTTAGTTTGCTCTAAGTTTTATTAGAGCTTTTAAGTTTCTTTAAGCTGCAGCATTTTCCAAGTGAAGGACGAAAGCAGAGATTTACCCTCACGACATCAACTGAAATATATTTTTTGTGCTAGTATGAAGTCTACGAATTAGCATTTTGTGATGTTCCTGAAATTAGAAGCCCCATGAACTAACCATTTTATGATATTTATGCTTTGCTTCATAATGCATTCTCCACAGATGAATCAAAGGGCCAAATGCAATTGCTGTTGTGAGATAATAAACCATGAAGTGGTGTGTTTGGAATTAAATTTACATAAGACGAAGGATGGTGGGCAGTTTGTGATGACAGTAACAATCAGGGAGCACTCCCTGGTGCTGCATTCCCAGAAACTGCTGCACAAAACACCGCATCATCTGCATGAATAATTAAAGCACTGTCTGGGGAGTCAATCAATTTAAAAGGGGAGAAGAAAACTTCTCCAATATTTTTCCTGAGTTTTATGATCAGAGCTATGGCTAGGACCTCTATCAGAACAATTTCCCCACAATAAGACTCATAACTTTGTGTGGATTGCTGGTTTTGTGTTTGCTTATCTCTTAGAGATGTGTTTTATAGTTAGCCTACACAGAACACAGCACAGAGATCTTGGGTTCAGCTGAACCTACAATTTCATCTGCCAGCTTTCTACTCCATGAGGGAGACAGCCTTGTGTCCCTGACTGTGCTCTGCTGCTCCAGGAAGTCACTGGACAGAGGGAGCCCCTGCCTTGCAGAAATTGGCATTGAATGTGTTCTAGTGTGGTGCAGGGACTTGCTGCCTGTCCCACTGCACCGCACTTTGTGAGCCCCTGGAATGGAAAAGCACGTGGTAATATTTAATGTCATTCACATATCCAAAGCCTCTCACAGATATTAGGAAATTCGTATCCTTCTCAGCCTCCTGTCATAGGTTCTGTCTCATTCTGCTGGAACCTGGGGGAAACTGAGGCATGGAAAAAAGGAAATGCTTCAAACTCAGCTTTTCATTTCTGGAACATGTGAGGCATCTCATTTCAAAGACTTTGCATGTTTGCAGTTTTAAGCTGAAACTGTTTTCAAGCTGTGTGAATACTCAGGTCTTTTAAAGTCATGGCTACTTAGGCACAAAAAATTAGGATGTTGCTTCAAAAAATGGGTGACACCACCCTCCCTGCCACCACTGTCTGGGGTCTTGTGCCACTTTGGTGGAAGAGGCAAGACTAGAATTCAAGATTTCTGAACTCTTAAATCTTAATGCAGCCCTATAACCTATTCAAAATAGTCATTATTATCTAGTAATTATACTTTTCAGTTCCATTCCTGATCATGTTGAAGCCGACTGGCCATGGGCAAGGACTGATGAGGGAAGTAGAAAAAAAGGAACAAATTCCAAGGAGTTTTTAAAAACAGTGTTATGTTTAAATCACACAGAAGCTCAGTGTTGAGGGGATTTTGGCCTGCATATTGTTGTCAATTATTACCCTGCAGAGTCCCACTGGAGGGTGGGCACCATGAGAGCTCAGCACAGCCCATCCAAGCCTTCAGCTAAAAAAGACAAGGATTTCTTCTGGCTGATGAGATCAAAGACAGATTTTTGCAGGTTTTTACTCTGTGCCCAGGTTACACAACCTTTAAGATAATGACAAAACTTCACATCTTATTCATTAAGGTCTCACTGAGTTCCAGAACACTCTGAAGTTGGAAAATATCTTCAAATGTATGTTTCTTAAAAAGATTAGAGAGCAGAACTCTAGTTAGCTTTTGTCTGGCTGTTTTGCTGAGGGTGTTATTCTAAGAGCATGCAGGAGATGAATGATCTACACTGAAAACCCTGACGCTTCTTTAAATGCCTTATTTTCATTTTTTAAGAAATATGACAGCAAGAATTAGTACTGGCTCTTCTATTTCAATAATGGCAGTCATGTTGAAATGACAACAAACATCATTACATTTACATGCACATTTATGTAGACAAAAATTGTCATTACTTATTTCAGTGGAACATTTTATAATTTGCCCTATAAACAAATAAAATCTGTATAAGCTGTTTTTAGCCTTCAGCAGTATGTCAACACAAGCAACTTAGAGCTAGACTTACTGACACTCACTGGTATCTCCTTCCATTTTTAAAACGCTTAAGATTAAAAATACAGTCTTTATTTTTCAGTTTTTAATGATACAGTGAAAATACTTTTTGATTGTTGGCTGCAAAAAAAAGGCAGAAAGTCGAATGCCCTCAAATATTGTATATTAAATGAAAATGGGGGCAAATAAAGACATATCCATGTGCTTGTTTTGACTTTGATATTCTGAGTAGGGAATAAAATATGACAATAGAAAAGAAGATGCAAACTGAGAGAAATGTACACCTTCTTTTAGCCCGTTTGCAATGAAAACTTATTCTGGTGTTCTTCCACCATATTATCTACTTTGTTCTCGTTTCTGTCTTTTGTTGATTCTCTGATCACTGTTATAATCAAGTTAAATACTTTGTTCTACCCTGCAGAAGTCTCACATTTAAGGCCATAAGTGCTGAAGCTCTCACTATACAAAGCTGTAAAGCATCACAGGTAAATCACAGAATCACAGCACTGTTTGGGTTGGAAGGGACTTTAAAGATCACCTCATCCCAACACCCTTCCGTGGGCAGGGACACCTTCCATCAGAGCAGGTTTCTGAGAGCCCCATCCAACCTGGCCTTGAACAATTCCAGGGATGGGGCAGCCACAGTTTCTCTGGGCAACTTGTGCCAGGGCCTCCCCACTCTCACAGTCAAGAATTTCTTCTTAATACCTGATCTAAATCTGCCCTCTATCAGTTTAAAGCCGTTCCCCCTCGTCCTATCACCACATGCCCTTGTCAAAAGTCCCTCTCTGACTTGTATTTATCAGAAGGCTGTTAGAAAATGGAAATATTATACAGGAAAAAAGCATTTCCTAGCACTAAAGGAGTTGAACTGGCTTTTCTAATCAATTGTTTGATTGTACAATTGGATAATGCCAGAAGGCTCAGGAAGTATCTGGGCAGTCTATGGAATAGCAGGGCAGAGCTGAGGATCTGCCTCAGGCCTTCTTTAAAAATTGACTTAGAGCAAAGTTAAAAAAGGAAGGAGATAGCACTGGAACAAACTTGCTGTTGTATTTGGTTGGTCAAAATTTTTCATGGAGGGATGTTCAGGATCAGCTTTCCAGTTGAGAATGTGCGGGCAGAGAACCTAACTTGCTTTAAGATGGACTTTCAGATATTTATGGTCAGAACTATGTGACACATCTTGAGCTTCCTTCAAGAAACAGACTTAGTGGTCTAAGATCCTCCAGAAACTCTTGAGCTAAGTTTCTATGCTAGGTGTTAGCATCACATAAAAATTACCACTGGTCAGTTTATTTATTAGGAGGGGTGGCACAGAATGGGGAACGACTGGTCGGGGATAGGGACACACTCCTGTCCCTGTATTTCAGCTCTCCCGTGCCAGCAAGAGCCAGATCTCAGCAGATGCTGGCAAGGTGTCCATACACCTCACTACAGAAGTTCCAGGGGGTTTTTTATTTCTTCAGTTATTTCATCTTTGCCTTTTACACATTGTCTAACAGTGGCAAGTGCAACAGGGAGGGACTTTATGAACCAGAGTATTTAAAGAGCCTTGTGATGTATCCATCTGAACATTACCACTGGAATTCTAATCCTTATGATTTAATCCACTGGCTGAGTCCATGGCACAGCAGAGCCAAGCTCTGTCCCTGTTTGTGCTGAGCACTGTCTCAAGGAAATCCATTGACTCCAGCAGAAGTATTTTGTGTCTGCCTCACCATGGCCAACACCAGCATTTCCCCTGAGAAAAGAACTCACGGCTCTCTTTAGTATCAAGTCCGTTTTCAATATTAGTTACATCGGGTCAAACTCAGCTTTTTTTGGCAGAGCACTACATACCCAGATTAGCTTTACTGAGGTAAACACAGTCATTCTACATTTATACCAGTGCAGTTTACCTCAGGATTTTATTTTCCTGCTCCTCAGGGCCTCTGGTAGTCAAGATAGCTCTGTAAAAGTACTGACTGTGGAGGACAATATAAACTTTGCTATCTAAGTAAACCAATAAAATTGTCATGTCATATAAAAAAGTCATGTAAGTGTGACATACATGAGTGCTGATAGAAAAAACTGAATAAACAGCTTAAGAACAGCTGGACACAGTCACCTCACATGGGCCAGGGTTACAAAGGACTATCTCTGTCACACGACTTGGGTCAGTGCTATTGGTTCCAACAACACACTCATATCTTCCCTCTTTTTTGAAATTCAAATGTGAACAAAATATATTGCAAACTACAAAGTTGGCACTACAAGCCAATACAACCATTGAAGAGTAGCTACTGCTAACACCCACTAGCTGCTACTACTGCTTCTTGAATTAAAAAAAAATATTAAAATGTAAAGTTTCACCTTCATCCACATGATAAAAAATATTATATGGGATAGGAATTAGCATGGTCTTTTACTCTTTCTTGCCTCAGAGAAAAACACTGCTTGGCCTATGCCATTTACTGTAAAACAAGATGTAAGAGTGGAAAAAGTCTTATGCAGGATGTACCTTTGGGTATCATAATTAAAAACAACCAAAATCCTAACAGACTTTTATGAGGTAAGAAAAGGAAATCTGCATTTGTTTAAGTGAAATGATTGCAGCATATCTGTTGCTCTTTTAAAATATGTGTTATTATCTGTTGCTGTTTTAAAATAGTTCGAATGATATGTGGAGAGATTCCAAATATATTTCTGTTAATGAATAGTGAAAATACAGCAAGTAGAGAAATATGTGGTTTGCTTCTCTCTCCTTATTTAGATTATAATAACACAGCAATACATTTATTTAGTTTTAATATTGTTTTCTTCATAAAAATCTAGCCCCTCTCAAGGTGATGCAGGTGATAAGGCAGGCACATACAATAGATTTGGTATCAGGGGTTGAAATAATATGAGCAGTAATTCAGGCAGAAGCTTTTTTTTTTCAGTCTTGGGGAAGGGAAACATAAAACTAAAACATTCTCATCAGGAGAAAAAAAAAATCATTTAAAACCTTGTCATAAATGAAAACAATTTACTTGCGCCAGTGTCCTTAAGTGCCACAAACTCTTCTGCTTCTGCTGCTACATTCTCTAATGATATTACTGCATATAGCACATCTCATCTAATCTGTTAGTAAAATCCTAAAGTCACTTATGTCAGTCTCTAATGCAAGCCAAATGAGTCTTCCCAGTAATAAGAAGCTTCGCAGAATTAGTTTTCGTTTTGCAGAAAATTGCCATTGGGGCTGGCACTTTTATCTAAAAATTTCACTCGTGCATAAGCAAAAAACTCATATATTATTTGGTTACATTCCATCAGTATGAGAAATAACATTGTGAGAATTCTATGCATGCTAATGATATATAGAAATCCACCTGCTTTCAGATAAAATGAGTTTAATTTTCTGTTGCCCACTGCCTGGTTGGCCTTTCATAAATTACTTATGCACAGCTATTATTAAAATAGAGGGAAAGCAAATTAGAAAGTCCTCATATCTCTCCACTGGATTTAACCAAGGCAGGGCTGTGACAGCTAGAGTCAGCGTTTTTGAAAAAATTCTGCTCTCTTGAAAAATTTTGCATCTCTATACAATTCTATGCCACTGTTGTAAACGTTCTGACCTGCCTTCTTACCAAATTAACCTAAATCCTTTCTATTTTTCAACATTAATGGAATCCTCTAGAGTCCTGCTGATATATATTAAAATATATTTATTGGTTAATTTGAATTCCAGCATTTTGTACCTCATTTCCCAGTACTTCTGTTATATCTGAACAGCTTGGAGCTTTAGCATTAAAAACTTACAAATTAAGATAAATACATCTGACAATTATCAGATCAAAACAACTTAACTTTCATTGGAATATATGATTGCAAATTTCTCTTCTTGATGAAAGAGAAAATGAGGACTGTCTGCTTGAAACAGTTAATTGGATTTGAAAGTACTGTACGTTTCAGCAATCGGTGCAGCTTTTGGTTGGTCAATGACTACTTGACCTCCTGGTTTTCCAACAGACAATTGGTTTTCATTTCTTGAGGGTCTTTTAAGTCCATAGTTCATGGTGACTTTAAGTTTAATTTTCTGTTAATGATATTATTTTGCTCTTTCAAGATAAAACTTTCTTGTGATGTGCTGAGCAACAGTGGCAATCCCATTACTGCGTGAGGAAGGACACCTTCTCAAATTGCATTCTTTTAACATTGTCTGTACTGTTATGCTATTTCTAAATGTCATTTTAACACTTTGGGTTTGTATTTTGTGTGCATTTAAATGGATGGCTGCTCTGCTCCTTGAAAAAAATACAATTTTTAAAAAAAAATTTAAAAATCAAAAAGCCTTTGTGGTCACCTGCCCAGCCAAAGCTCCTTTTTAAATAACAGGGTCCTGATTCTAATCAGCCACTGGTTTAATACCTTCCACTTCTCTGACTAGACTGACTCTACTTAGAAGTGGTATGGGTTAGTTTGGGCCAAGGACTTGCCCTACAGGTTTCAGGCTCAATTTCTCTATTTTCAAGCCCATTAAATTTGCATCCACACCGTATAATATTGCATTAAGCCCATCCACACAGCAGGCAATTTCCTAATGCTAACAACAACTCAGCCCAGAGCTGACATCCCCAGTGCTTGGCTAAACCCAGCCACTCAATGCTGGTCCTTCTAAGAAGTCTCTGTAGTCCTTACACTAAAGCAGCTTTCCTAATGACTCAAAGCAGTTATTTTGGAGGAGTTTTTCCCTAAATTTACATAAAATGCATATTTATTTGTTTTCTGCCATAGGTATTTTATTTCACACTGCATTCTCAGGAGGGACTAGAGACACACAATGCTGGCCACCACCCAGACTGTTGTTTCACACTACAGCACTGAAAACCCAACAGCTCCCTGCCACCATGAGGAGCCCTCCTCCTCTTCCTCTACCTCCAGATTTCAGTTCACAGAAATAAACCAGAAGAAAACCATCCAGTTTTTTGGTAAGGTTAGTTTTTTGAGAATTGAGGTTCCTTATCTAATTGGGAAGACCGTTGAATAAATGCCAGAATGGGATAATAAAAGTAGAGAGAGCATGTGGCTGTCATTAAAGAAAAAATGGTTTCGCAATGAGGTATTTTAAATGACCATTCATGAAAAAAAGAAAGCTTATGGATAGATAGCAGAATGAAAAACCATCAGTGGGGGTAAAAATAGTCACAGATTGCAAACAAACTGCAGAGGTCTGAAACTCTGCTGGGTTCATTACAAAGCTGAGGAGGGAAGAAAAGAACCAACTGAATCGTTTGTTTACATAAATTTGGATTCTGGTTCTAAATTTCACGTGAACACAGGGTGAGCAGGTGGTGTTCAGCACTGGGCTCTCCCCCTGGCAGGTGGCACAGAGAATAACAATCCCTCTTTGGGTTCTAGGCCATGCAACCTGCCCTGTGCTGGTGTGATCCCCTGGACCAGCACTCAAGAACTTCAGCTGAGCTTTAAGCCATTTCTGTGCATGGCCAGCAGAAGTCCTGCCTGTGGAGAATAGTTCTGCCTTCGTGTGTCTGTTTAAGCTTTATTCACATCAGTAACTTTTGCCTCACTCAGGGTAATCATGTAAGAAAAGCCAACCCAAGTGCTTGGGACTGGGATCTCAGGGAAAAACTTTAATTACAGCCACTCATGTCTTTATCACCCCTATGGTAATCCAGTTTTTAATTCTTAGGAGGGTTTCCTCTCAGGAGTGGTTTTCAATGCAGAGTGAATCACTGGTTCTATTCACTAATTCACAATCCTCATGTAGATCTATAAAACTGAACTAAATTGAACAGATCTCGTGCATGGTCCATTTGGATAGAACATGCAATGCAAATACACATAGTTTTCATTACATTCCTAGCAAAAAGTACTTTTTTAGCTGTCTAAAATGTTTCTAGAAGTGGTTCATGTAAAAGCAAACATATGAATCCAAACTTTATGGTATAATATACAAATTTAGAAATCTCAGAATTAGTCAAGAAAACTTGAAATCCTTTCTATTATGGAACTTCCTCAAATTCCTTTTCCTATCAATTTTAGAACATACACATTTTTATTTGTTTCTTATGGTTCAGTTATCTAATCAAGAGAACAGGTGGCTAACTGATTAAGCAGTTTTTACCAGCATTAAAAATATTTAAAAACTCATTACTCAGCTTCTCCAAAATCATTCATGGTTTTAGCTACAATTATTGCAAATAGCCACAAATACCTCAAACCTGTCTCTGATATTGAGATTTTTAGACTGTACCTCCTTCATTTTTAGACTGTACCTCCTTCCTTTTTTGACTGTACCTCTTTCAGGGTTAAAGCTTTACATGCATTTCATTCCCCTCTTCAATGACATTTTCAATTATCGTAGATCCCTGTGATTCCAGGAATATTCTTTGTTGGAAAGTATACATTGCAAAATTCGTGGCAAAATTGTAAAAATTAGCCAGTAGGGTATAATACTGATTTTCACACAAAAAAATTTGCTCATTTTATGGTTGTATTCTTGGACAAATTGAAATGGGATGTACTAAACATTACAGAACACTGCTGCCCACAATATCTGACAGTTTTCTCTCCCTCCTGACAATTCCATGTCTGTAAATCACTTTGATAGAACTCTCACCCTGCACAGCCAAAGCCTAAACTGTTCATCATGAGACTTCAATGTAACACACATAATGCAAGGACTTGAGACAGTGGTACAAATGATGTGGGATGAATGACTGGAATTTATGGCTTATTTTATGAGTTCACATAGGAATTCTGGTCAGGAACCCCACTATGGTAGATGGCACACAAACAGGGGAAAAAAAAAAAAAAAAAAGGTCGTCCTTCCTGTCAGAAATTTGCAATCCAAATAATTTAGAGTTGTAGATGTGTCTATGAGCATAATGCACTCTGCTACACAAATAGCTGGTGAGGAACCCATTCTCCTAAAACAATGACAGATGGTTTTGAACAATCATGAGCAATTGCATTAGAAAGATTTGAAATTCTGTTTCCAAACTGTTCTTGAACACAACAGTTAAAGTATTCACTCTGTATAACTTACCCGGATGCAGCAGACAATACTGAGTAAAAGCCAATCAAGAATTAAAAAATGTTCTGAACATAAAGTACACCAAAAACTATGACTTCTTTTTATACCCTCTCAAGTACAGAATGTCCTGTGCACTAGTAGAGGACATCCTATACTCTAAGTCTGTTGAAATGCTGTAATTAAAGGTCTGTCAGAGTTTCTATTAAATCCCTGATTTTCAGGGTTTAATTAATAATCACAGTGAAAATTAATGTGAGTAGAATTAAAGCCAGTGTCATAGCTCTGCTGCATATTAATTCCTGATTGTAAGTCTCTACAACATGTGGGACTGATCCAGCTGCCTCTCCTCAGTCAAAACTCCTTTACATCACAATGTAAAATTCCTCATTGGAGACAGTGGATATTTGTGTGAACATAAAAAGTGTGATCAGGCTCTGAAATACCTATGGCATCCATACAGTAAATTAAATGAACATTTCAGAAGGTCAAGAATTACTAAATTGCATAAAGTTTTGGAATAAATGCCTTAAGTTCAGTTTAAGCTCATATACCTGAAAACCAATAAACATTCAAAATTTCTCAGTAAATTCCTTCTCAGAAATCGGTTCAATGTAAGTTTATCCATTTATCTTTGGAACATAAAACTATAATTATTCATATTTTTTTCTAAGTAAGAATTAAGGGGTTGACTCCTTAATGGCAGATGGAAGATGGAGAACATACGTAAATATTGGGGAATGAACCTCCCCTGGAACTGCAAGAGAAAATCAGATGTTCTGTTACTGAAACAAAGGCTCCTGGCATTTTGGATTCGGGTGCAAATAATTGAGAACACAGAACATTCCATGAGATAATTCCCTGGAAATATGCACTGGTATCTCACCATACAACACAAGGAAGTTTAATCTTTCACATAAAAGGATCAAATAAAACTACCTCAGTGTGGAAGTCTAGAGAGGGACCTGGCAGAATACTAGAGGATATTCAGTTCTCTTCAAAGTAAATAGTATTACAGCCGAAAAATGTGAAAGCATGAAATTTTCTCAACACTGCTGTGAGAAACAGACCCAGAAATCCCAGATACATGCAAAATACTGTAGTGAAGGGTGGAGACAGTACATCCAGAAATTGTTAAAAATGTTAAGAACACTTTGTTTCACATAAAAGAACCCATTACAAAATACATTTTTTTGTACAGATTCCAAAATAATAGGTGGCATTATTTCATCTTACATTAAAACCTATGTTGTAAGTCAATATCACACATTTCAGAGGTTAATAGATAAAGAGGATCAATGCTATTCACTGTTAGGACTGCTAAGTAGGTCAAGGAAGTTCACAAGTAAGAAAATTTCATGTAATAAAGAAAAGTGGGAATTTATATGGTTAATGAAATCGATGCTGTTGCACTAATGAAAAATGAAGTCGACTTAATTAAAAAGTCACATGATATCATATGTAATGATAAATATTAAGCTGGAAGCAAATGACAGAGAATATAATCTGTTTTCAGTGAAGCTGGATACATTTGCAGCAATAAAAATGCTCTGTGGTGGTCTTGTATCTGCGTTGTCTTGATATCTAAATGTGGGGATCCACTGTGGTTGTCACTGTGCAAGTCACTAAATGACAGTCTTTGATCTGCAGAACTTAAAATCTAAACAGATAATTTGGTAAAAATGTTGGAAAAGGAAGAATTATCATTCAAAGTGTTGAGAAGGAAAGAATTTTCATACCTTTATCAATCTGGAATTGAGGCTGTAGTTCCAGAGCAAGCTAAACCAGAAATGTAACTGCCAGGCCCTGCCTCTCTATGTGCTTCTCAGGCCACTTGCTGAGCTGTCCTAATTCACTCTTCCAGCATAAAAATATTCCTTCAAAACCAGGCACAGTAAGGTACCGACATAGATCAATAAAGGAACTGGCAAATACCTGAGGCAGCAAGAGACAAAAATGTGTGTCCAGGTGGGAGAGGATGGAGGGGGAAAATCTCCTGCTTTGGGAAAAGTCATGCATAGAGATTGAGTCATTTACCCAAATTCATTTAGAAATTCTAAAGCATGCATTGCATAATTTTTCAATTATGAGAATAAGTGGCTATAAGCAGACTCTGGATAAGTTTAGAATGGACATTGCAAGAGACTTTTTAACATCTGAAGCACCCAAAATTGGCATCAGCCATCCTGTGAGGTTAATAAGAACAAAATTGTAAGAAGATTTTAGATGGAGCTTTGCACTGTATGAGATGGTTGACAAAGGTAATAAAGGGTTACAACTCGAAAACTCCAAATTGTCTTTTCAATTCTGTGCATTTTGAAATGCCTCAACCATTCTTAACTAAAATCTGGAAAATCTCCCTCAAGTACATTGTTTTGGAGGCAGTTAAATTAAATGACATCTAGTGCTAAAACTAGTAAAGGGATACAAATCTAAATCTGGAACTCTTAGAGGCAGAGAATAATGCTCTTTCTAATTTGCTAACATCACTAACCAGGGTCTTCATAGAGACAAATTACCAATCAAACCAGAGTAAACTATACAATTAATCTGGAGTGTATCTTGCTCTGCTTCCACAGCCTTTCAGAGTTTAAAGAATTGAAAAACCAAAGCAAAACCTGGCATGAGGACATAGTTTGCTATAATCAATATCACGATAAAGTGAGGAATTTCTCGAAAAACAGAAAAAAGCCAATAACTGTTTGTGTATATCTATTGCTGAGCTATGAGCCCTAGTGTTAGATTTAAGCTAAGTACCACACCATCACATTCTCCTCTCTTGTGTTCCCGAATGCTGAAGTCACATGGCAAACATCTGGTGATCAAAGTGAAATCACGAACTGGATAATTTCTATTTGGATGTTACTTTTTGGCTCCACTTATCTCTGCAGCTGGAGCATTTCCTTCCAGCAGCTCTGTGCTGTTTTGGGAGCAACGCTGGAAAAATGCCACAAATTTATGAAAAACTTTGATGGGGCTTAGTGTTAAAGACTTCTGCTTTCCAATCAGTGCAGCTTGAATCAACAGCACTGCTGCTAAACGTAAACAGGCAAAATGGGAATTTCACAAAGCAAGACCATTTGTATGTAACATCAAAACCAGCACAAAGTCCCTTCCATAAGAGTGCAAATCACATTTAGACTAAGACCAGAGAGAAAAGCAAGATTACTTTGTGATGATTTGCTGCAAAGTTCACTACACTCTTTGCTTGATAATGAATTTCACTCATATTGTCATGTACTTCAGGCTTCATCAACAGAGTGCTCAACTGCCAAGAAACATGATTTTAGCACATGAGAACAAAGGTGGAAAAAAACGAAAGAGCACCCATTAACATTTGATTTTCTTCAAGTAATAATTCATAAAAATATTATTTTACTATAAATGCTGCCTAACCATAAATTCCAAAAGAAGAAAAGGAAGGGAGAAAAGATGGAGGATGCTGCTGGAAGGATGAATGTGGATTCAGGTATATGAAATATTGTCTTATTATGTGGTAAGATTTTGCTTCCATCAGAAGTAATAAATGGGAAGAGATTGCTAAATGCATTTCCAAATGCAAAGGGAAAAAAGCTGTTTCTGGTATGTTGCACTTGCAATAATCTGAAAATTTTTGGGGGGCTTGCCATTATTTACAGTATCTTATCTACATTAGGGATAAATACAAGACAAGCAGCACCTTTTGTTGCTTCTCAAGTCATGCTTCCTGGCTGCTCCTCTAACAGCTGTACACACTGACAGCAAGTAGTGAGTGGGTCCAAGCAGCCTTCTCCTGGCTTTTGGATTGGTAGAAAAGCATGGCCCAATTGTAAATAATTAAAGGATTTACTGGTCAGGTCAGGCTCCAGAAGCTGTAGCACACAACAGAGAACAGCCAGGTTTGATGCCTCAAGTTCCCATGTGATACAACAATTACACAAGTAGAAGATCTTGGTCCATCTCCTCTCTGCTTACATTTAGTCTCTGGCTGCTTCTGCTATTACAGCTGCTCTTCTAAAGCCCATGGTTATGCTTTTGAGTTAGTAGAAGTCACTGGACAGGGAGGCAGAGAGCAGTTGCTTTTGTCAGAGCTTTTGTAAAGAACTTGCTGGGAATTTTTCAAGCAATCAGTTCTCTGAATTGAAACTTTTCACCGGAGTTTATCCATTTGGCAAAACTTTCAGAGAGAAAAGTATCTCAAGTCAAGATTTGTGACAAAGCAAAGAAAGAGATGCATGGCCAACATCCCAGGAGAGAGGTACTAGCCTGGAATGTCAAAGACAAAGCAAGTGAACCTGAGACAGCATCTGTAAAGTTGTAAATACAACATTGTACTTATTAGAGCATCTACATTTTCCAGATTGTTGTCAATACAGAAGTTGCTCAGGTGCATAAGACTCCTGGCAGTTGACTCAGGTTATATCCTATACAACACTGAGCAATCCATCAGGAGCCATCTTTCCTGAGAAAGTGCTGGATGTGCAGCGCTGGATGAGTGCCCAGCATGCCCAGAACCCTCAGCCTCAGGGGAGATGTAAATTGGAGCTTATGGTGAGCATTGAGGAGCAATGACTGGAAAGTTGCCTAAGGACTGTGAAAGTGCTCTCCCAACATCCATTTGATAATGAAGTTACCCCAATGACTTCGGTGAAATTATGCTCATTTTACACAGGAGTCAGAGGAAAATGAAGCTGCCTCAAAATGTAAAAACGTACCTTGCACGTCTTATCATGCAAATTAAATTAAAACCCCCCATGGAAATAGTCCAGAGAACTTTCTCTGCATGTGGCTGTAAGTCATTTAAGTCACTCAGTGAGACGGGACAATGGCCATCCCTTTTCACTTGGCCAGTTCATATTGTGGCACTGGCAGGAAGACAGTCTGTCAAGTTTTTGTCTGCAGTGTCTGATTTTTCACCACACTGCTCCTGCCCTCCCTCCATTGTGTCAGGAGTGCATTAGGTGTTGGAAGGGCAACAAGAGGCTCAACCAGTGGGTGGAGAGGCTTGGAGAAGAGGAATTGAATTGCAGACAGCCTGCAGAGTCTGTCGGAAAGGCTGTGCTGGCTCCCTTTGTGGCTGATATGTATCTGTGTCCCTGTGCCACACTACATGGAAGGGATTAGAAACGGGATTTCTGATATTTCAGCTGACATGACAGGAGTGATAATTTCATGCAACTATGTTGCAAGCTAAATTCAAATATTCCACCTTTTAAAGGGATTGTATATATTTTCATCTGTGCTCTTAGGCTCACAACCTTTTTCTGGAATGACTGATACAACAATAAAATGCACTTCAAAGAGGCTAATACATAGATAATGTCCTGTCTCTCTCACTCACTCCCTATGACTTAAATAACTACATGAAATGGCAAAAAGAGTTAAAACAACCTCCAAAATCTCTGTGTATCAGAGTTTGCAAAAGTTTGGGAGATCTTTTGAAAATCAAAAATCTGACAGTGTTTTTGTTTATTTTTTGGGGGTGCTTTTCTTTTTTAACCAAGGCCAAGAAAATAAAGAAACAAAGTAACATAAAAATATCTCAACTCTAAGTAGAAGGTATCAAGGTCACTGACTATAAATATAAATAATGCTGCTGCATAAATCTTAAACAGCTTATTGCAACTACTAATATAACTTTACAGTATTTACAAGATTAATCTTTTTAAAGTAAATTACAGGATCATAATATCAAACAAGATTATGCTATGTCCTATATAGCATTTTACTATGCACATAGCAGTAACATGACAGCAAATATGCACTTCAGAGACATCAAGTAGCTACTGCATGAAGAGGGTGACACTGAGTGCCAAATACTAAGCACAGCAACAAGTCTTGGGGCCATCTGATCTCCCCATACAAAATACTTTGTCAAACCCTTGTGAGTCTCATTGAATGTCTAATGGGAAATGCATAATTTTTCATGCCTCCATAGAAATATGCATTGAGTATTCCAACTATAATATACAGGTGTAAGATTTTCTAACTGTTGGCTTGTCCTTGGGACAGAATTTTCTAATTTGCCATCCTTGGGATAGAATGAAGGAACTTTTTCTAGGTTATATGAATTTCTAGAGCTCTTGCAATGGCATTTTCTGTGTTGAAATCATGCAGCTCACAGTCTGCACTAGGTAAATTTTAGCATAGGTTGGTTCAGATGAGCTCTGTGTTCACCTAGCTAAGGATTTGTTCACAGTAAGGTTTGTCCAGCATGAGGAGCAAATCTGCCAGCAGAGGCAAGCAAGATCACCACAGGAATCCAGTTAGCAATTAGACCAATAGATACCCTTCTGGAGGACTGAATAGTGATAAATTTTTAAACAGAAAGCTTTGCTTGCTAAAAGTTCTAGGTAATAAAGAGAACCAAGCTGCCTTTCCCTCCCAAAAGCCTAAAACCACTTGATTCACGCCAGTATTTCAGTATGGCCCTGCACAACAGAACAAACACTCTGAAGAGAAGCCCAGTCTGGGGGTGTGATTCCAGACCTGAGTGTACATCAGGATGCTGCTCTCAGAAGCTCCACCTCATTATGTTGCACTGTGAGGGACTTCTACTTTCCCTGACCCACCCATAGATGGTGTTTGCAGTAAAGGGACCACAAACATGTTTCTGTGCCCTGCAAAAAAAGCCCTTGGATCTCCAGAGGATGTTCCTGTCCCTTTCTCTTTTGCAGCTCCCCAAGCAAAAGCTGTTGCCTTGACAACTCTGGGGTATTCTCTGGCTGCATGGATGCTGGCAGGAGGAAGGCCAATTTCCTTCCACAAAATACAGAACTGTTAAGGAATAAGCAATTAGAAGTGTACTGATTCCTTCAGTAGTGCCAAAATCAGAAAGAAAATGAAGAAACTTGCTACAGACACAGGATTTTATAAGCCAGAAGCAGCAGGATTCGAGCACTGAGAATTCACAAACACAAGTAGGGAACAGAAGAAATTGCAGTTGCTTGAGATTTCAGCAAAGAGCTGGGAATGGCTGTGGCTCAGGTCAGGCTAAGGCTCCTCTCTTTGATCACCCTTCTGTAGCTGGAAGGCCTCTGGCCCTTCCATGGCACTGCCCTTGCTTCACCATTACACTCTTTATAAAGAAGGTGTTAAAAACAAAAATGAAAACAGAATAAAAACAACACTAAAAGGAATTTTAAAAGGTTTGCAGTTTGCAATGCTTTTGTGTATAACCTCTCATTATATTAAGTAGGAGTAAATTCCTTTATTTCTAATTTTGTGCCACATTTTTATTTTTTTACCTCTACTTCAAATAAATATATTTTTGAAGCGAAAAAGAAGACACAAGAAAACTGATGGTCAGGAAAGAGATCACAGTAGCTGCACCTCACTAGAAAGGACAGCAGACAGAGGTGCTGTTTGTATGGAATACAAAGGAAACGTGCTGCCTTGAAGCTGTGTTTTCCTGTGTCCTGTAACTGGGCTGAGGGCTACTCAACCATGGGATACTCAGCTGTGTGACCATTGTGTCACATCTCACTGCACCCATGAGGAACATCACATCCATTGAAAGCCACAGCTCGTATGCAGAAGGACAAATAAACTGCTGTAATCTTTAAATTCCTCCTTACCTTAAGCATCTATAAGGACAAAAGCTTTTGGCTTTTCTCATTTATCAAACCTTCCCTTCCTTCAAGGGTTAGCCAAAGCACAAGCTGTGTGTACTACCAGCAGATATCTAATGATAACAGATTATGTGCATCCTTTACCAGAAAGAAATTATTTTGGAGAGTATCCATTAGTAATTAGAGCTGGATTTTCAGAGCCAACAGAAGGTAAAAGTACAGGAGAAGCTACTCACAACTTCATGATGTCAATAAAATCTGTAATAAAAAGCAATGCACTCTGTATTCCAAAAGGCTGCAGCATATCAATAGAAACATCTGACTAAAGCACTTAACACCACTGAAACTCTAGCATGCATTATTGTATTTTACTCAAGGCAAGCATAGACAAAAGCTACTGGAGCAACCTTTCTGCTAGCAGTTAAATTTAACATGCAACCAGGTATGACCAGGCTTCATGATACACCAACCTGCTAGTCAAACTCATAGCACTTCTATTTTAAGCTAAATGGAAGGGGATTAGGGTAAGAAAACTCCCTCTATTGACCACTGCCATTGTTTATTACATAAAAGGAAATTGCTTGGAGAAGATTCCATCTCTTTTTGCTGCAGAAAATGTCTTGGTTTGCTGTTAACCCTTCTCCCATTACAGTGCAGCCACATTCGTGCCACTGCTCACAGAAGCATAGAGAGCCTTCTGCATGATTGAGGGCAAGAACTTTGTAATGCA
Organism: Illadopsis cleaveri; assembly: GCA_013399915.1. Lineage (NCBI taxonomy): Eukaryota > Metazoa > Chordata > Aves > Passeriformes > Timaliidae > Illadopsis > Illadopsis cleaveri. The sequence goes on along the minus strand of VXBB01024238.1, from coordinate 132,206 downwards.
CTACCTTTATCTGTCATATTTTGGTCTACAGCAGTAAATTTTGAATGCCTCTACTGACTACTCCCTGGAAATATGGTAAAGATGTGGCCTTTTATACAAAGATAAGGTACACAGAAATGATATCCAGAGAAAATATGGTAATAGAAAAGAACAGGCTCAAACAACAATGAACAGCTCACAGTCAAATCCAAAAGCATTAGAAGATTTCAGGCTGTGTTGGTAGAGTACAAATCCATCTTGGATCAAATTATTCACCCATTTACTGTGGTCCCTCGCTTGGCCTGGCAATTAGTTCAACTGTGGAATGCTACTTACGAGTACATCCACAATCCCTGCATATTCTCTACAGCACAAATGGACTTTGGGAAGGAAGAACTGGATACAGGCTACCCATTGTAAACAAAACAGCCACTACTGCCCCAGATGTGCTCAAGAAATAAAACACATATAAAAAGTTTCTAATTTCCTACTTGGGATTCTGGGCAACATGAGGGAATTTACTTAACCTCTTCATGCCTCTGTTTTGTCATCTCTAGAACGAGGATCACACTATTGCCTTCACAGGACTCACTGCTATTTTTGGCTCTGACAGGCCTGTGAATTTTTCTGATCTATGTAACACACATGCGGAGCTTGATAATTCTGTGCATTCCTGTAAGACAGTGCTCTCTTGTTAGGCCATGGACAAAGCTCATCTGTCAAGCAAAAAGTTTTGTTAGCAAAATTCATTTACCAAAACAACATCAACAAATAAGGAAAACCCAAACCTGATCTTTAACATATTCTTGAGGAACTCACCTGCACAGACAGAAAGTAGAAATTAATGTCAGTGGATGGACCTGATCTGCAGAAAGAGATTTTTCCATTCTGTTTAAATAACAAAGTTAAGGAAAAAGCTATTTTTAGAATTACAATTTGAAATGCCTGTTGGAAAAATTATGAAAAGCAAAAGTATATTTTGCCCTCTTTTTTCATACCACTTCTGATTCATCACTGCATGACACAATTTTTACAACAATTTACAGTAAAATATTGAAATTGGTTTAATCCCTTAGGGACGTAAGCTACTTGGTACATGCTTAAATAAACTGCTTTATGCTAAGCAGTAAGTCTCAGTCTCTTCCCCAAAACTGTTTAAAGTAATTTTGGATATAATTAGTAACCACTGAGAATGCAATTAGTCTATGACTGGCAATTTTTCAGTAATGATTCCTCTCCTGTCAAATGGGTTTTAAACTGAAAGGTCATTTTGGATAATAATTTCTATGATTTTACTTCTCTTCCCCCTCAAAGTTCAAACTTGAGTTAACTCATGGCATCTTATGGAAAAGGAACATGTTTTCTTGGAGTGTTTTCAGAAGGTATTATAACCTTGACCAACACGAAAAGCTTTCAGAGGCAAAACTGCAGTTTTGTTTCTCAGAGTAAGTTCTTGGCTTTACTCCCAAATTCCTCAGAAAGCTGCTACTCATAGCCTCAAACAAAAGGGTGGTTTTTAACAAGTTTTGTGCTTGAGTCTGTAGAATTTTCTCACCTAATGCACAATGCTGCATTTTCCTTAGCATTTGTCTGCTTTCACTCAGTGTAAGCAGGCCCTTAGTGACCCTTCAGCTGACTAGTGTCAATGATAATAACAATACATTTTTATTTTTCAACCACTCAAATCTAAAGGCAAGTTAGCTCTGCACATGCATGCACGCACACACAAATGTAAGTAATATGTGAACATTTCCAAAGGACAACAAGTCCTTTTGGAAGAGTAATGAATAGAGAAATCATCTTGTGCCCTGCATGAGATAGGTGCATTTCAAAATTTCCCTGTATAGCTTCCATGAAAATTGGCCCCTAAGCAAGGGTGTGAGTCATTGATGAATACAGCTCTGAGGCTTCACGCTGTGCAGCAAGAGCTGTAAAAGGCATTAGAGGAACAGAGGGGAGGAGGAGGAGAGAGAGAGAGGGTTAGGAGGTTATTAAATAAAACCTGGTAATGGTTTTACATGAACGTTTTCTGAGCAGTGTTTGGAGAAGGCACACCCCGCCCCGCCGGGCAGCGCCTTTGCCGGGCGGGGCACGGAGGGGCTGCTCTGACCCTGCACAAATCACTCCTGCCTCACCAAAGGCACTGCTCTCACAGCTGCCCTCCCAGTGCTCGCTGAAACTCGGGACCTACAAGTAAAATAAATTACCCTATGGCACAGTGTCTTACAGTAACTTTTCAAATTGATATTGCAGCAAAAGGATGGGGATTTTTGTCTTTCACACCCATCTACAGCACACAAAAGCCACTGCACTGTACCAGCAATATTGCAGCCTTTGCCAGCACAACTATGCAAAAAGTGCAGAACAGGATAAACAGAACAAATTTAAGCTTGCTCAAACTTCAAAAGTATTTGATTTTGGCTCATTTTTTTCTTTCCCCAAGACCTATGTATTAAATTGCCATTAATTTATATCATTCACTGGTTAGCAATAAACATGGCTGATAACACATCAGACCTGAATTACGAGCAATTCTCCTTTTCATGCAATTGTGCTTCTCCTACCCAATGCAGGAGGTCCAGGTTTCAATAAAGACACTGGGCTTTTAGTCAATATTCAGTCATTATCGTGCCAGATCCTCCATCCTTCAGACTTCCTGCGTGTCCTGATCTCACACTCACTTGTGTGGTCCCCTCAATCTCTCTTCCTATTTTTGCTTCTTCCATTGTGCCAGCAGCCTTAGTGCACCCATCTGAAAGAGAAGATACAGTGTGGGCCACTACATCCCATTATCAAACACCCTGCCACTTGCAGGTTCACATGGGAAATTGATTATCAACAATGATTAACTGACACCAACTGGGTTAGTTATAAATAATCCAAAAATCCCTTAAATGAGTCTTTTTTTCAGAGGATGGCTTAGATGTACAGCCAGGAATATTATTTTCCCACATTTTATATAGGAAAAATATAATGTATCAGAAAGAAATCCATAACTGAAATCCTTATTTTGACACAGATAACTTTTTAGGGAGCTTGGGCATAAACAAGCAAAAATGATGGTTTTTAACAGCTATAAGAGAAGCTTTAGGTCTTTTGAAGGCCAGAAGACATTTAAGTCTTTTGAACAAATGGGTACAGGGGTCTAAAAAAGTGAAAATTCAGCCCAAAAGGACTGTAAACAGAAAAACAGCTTGTCATGTTACAAGTACTCCAGTTCTTCTAATACCTTTAAAAATAAGAGATACAATTAAAAAAAAAAACAACAACATTCTGTGTATGTGTGTGTGTGTATATATATATATAAGAACAGGAATTTCATATTCCCTTTTTAAGTGAAGAGTCGATAACTGACTGGTGCTATTTTAAAAAGAGACACCAACAAAACCCCCCTGAATCCACAGACACGCAGCACCATCTGGTGGATTAGCACGTCTAGCAAACAGTTCTGCATTTACTGAACACGTTTCCACAGGCAGAAGGGAGAAACCATACAAACAAAAGCAAATCATAGAAATTTGTTTAGTCAGCCTCAGGCAAGAGAAAGTGAGGAGGGTAGGATTTCCATGAAAATTGTGAAATAATACTCTCTGCTCATATAACATTTTATACTTTTCAGACACTATGTATACATCTGGACTCAAAAATATGTGAATAGTACACTTATGATGACAAAAATTCAGAAGTTTGGTATGTAATTTAACTAACCGCATCAAGATTTATTAATTTGATTTCTTTCATGCATGCATTAAGGCATGTGTTTATAAATTACCATTTTTTCACTGGAAGCCTTGCTTAGTGAACAGGACTGATTGCTCACCTAATAACAGTTTTCCAATAATTTTCTTTATTCTTGTTAGGCACTATATGGTCTCATGTTCTTTCACACACAAGTTCAGCTTGGATAGTGCAAGATTATCAGGTGCTCATCGCTGCAAAGCCACAATGAATTACAGGTGTCAGTTTAAAACCCCTGCAAGGCAAGTTGCATTTATTCTTCACGCATAGTGAGTAAAAGGAGCTTCTCATTTTGGGTAGGAAAGGAAGGGGCCCCTAATATGTACACAGGGATGTGCCATTGTAGTCTCTGCTGTCTCTCTAGTAGCTTGTAGTGTCTTTGGAATTCCACCTTTCCATTGAGCCAGGTCACCTGACTGCACTCTGCAGTAGGTGGCTCTTGGCACACGACCCTTGAGGGGGTCAAAAGGCTCAGTCCTCTGCAGGCCACGCACTCACCCGACACTGCCCAAGCAGCTGAGGCTCAGCTGAGGCTCCCTCGTCATCACACCCCTGCATCACCTCTGCACTGATCCCTTTGTGCTCATCCCCATTTCTGACACAGTGCTGAGAGCTGCTGGTCTAAGATTTCATTTTGAAAAGATAACTGGATACACATGTCCAGCTTCTAGAAGTCACCTCCATGTATGCTAGAGTCAGGAATATATATATATCTTAAGTCTGAATTTTCTGCCTATAGAAGTTTCTCCTCTTCTTAATGGCCATATAGCTCAGCTATCTTTCTGCATCATCTGCATCTTTGTCTTGCCCACATCGGTAATGAACATTCCTCTGGAAGACACTAACTGTACTCAGCACATCTTTCTCACAATCAGACACATCATTGCTGAGCTTCAGACTGGGAAAGTGTACAGCAAGATCAAAACACAGGACACTGGCCATCACAACTTCATACATCCCAGAGGGCAAACAGGAAGGTGGCAGGAGGCTTCTTGCTGCCAATTGCTCTCTCAAGAGACTACGTTTTCCTTGATTCTTCAAAAACATTATTCAGCACATCTTAGAAGCATCCGCAGCCAACCATGCCAGGTAAGATAAGAGGCAAAAAAAGATCTCCCTCATGACATCTATATTTTTCTCACAGGTAGATTGAGGCACTGTACCATTCCTTTAAGAAACTGCTGCCCCCATACATTTTTGTTTCTTTTTCTTTCAATAGTTTAAGAGTAATGCAGGACTGTTCTCAGGAGATGATCAGTGAAATGACCAGCAGTAATCTGCACAACACTTCAAGTCACGCTTTTGGTGCATCCTCATCAGGCCTGACTTTCGCTGTCCTTCAGCAATCTTTTCTTCTCTAAAATATCCCACAATGCATTTATAGATATGTAGCAAGACCAATGTCTTCTGTGGTCTGTGTTGGTAGTCTGCCATGGGCCCATGTTTGTAAGAAATCTCACTGCAAACTCCTTGCTCCTCCAAACCACCTCCCAAACATTCGTCAGTGCCTGTTTGGCTCAGGCACCTTTGAATCACACTTTGGTTAATTCCTTTAATGTCTTTTCAGATGCTTTAGCCACACAATTGTCACCAATAGAAGGTTTCTGCATCAAGGCTACCCCTCCTTTTTTTAGGGACTTTTTACAAGAGCATGCAGCGACAGGACAAGGAGGAATGCATCCGAACTAAAAGAGAGTAGGTTTAGATTAGATATTAGGAGGAAATTCTTTTCTGTGAAGGTGATGAGACACTGACACACGATGTCCAGAGCAGCTGTGGATTTCTCATCCCTAGAAGAGTTCAAGGCCAGGTTAGATGTTGCTCTGAGCAACCTGGTTTAGTGGAAGGGGTCCTTACCCACGGCAGGGGCTGGAACTAGATGATCTTTAATGCCCCTTCCAACCCAAACCATTCCATATAGGACTTGATGATTCCTGCCAAGAGTGTTGCATCTGTCTTGGTCCGTGATGGTGGAACTCAGTGCCACAGGGTGATTTGCAGCCCAGAAGCACAGGTGGTTTCAAAAGGTGACAGGCAAGTTCACAAGGACATTGCATTAGTGTTTGTGGTGCGCTGAACGCAGCGTAGCTCAGGAAACCCACCCCTTAGTTGTGGAGATAATGCCAGAGGTGGAACAGGACATGTACAGCGTACCTCCCAGACACCTGTCAGTCGGTGTCACCAGGGGCGGGCGGGGTCAGCCCCAGCCCGATTCGGTGTCCCCAGCGCCCGATGAGCCGCCCCTCTGCCAGCCCCAGACCCGGTGCAGCTGGCTCTGGCAGAGGAGNGCAGCTGGCTCGGGCAGGGGAGCGGGGGGGCTCTGGGGGGCTGCCAGCGGCTCTGGGGCTGACACTGTCCTCTGCAGCACGGCCACGAATGGCACAGCCGCAAGCCCGGCCCGCTGACCCGCAAACACCCTCGGCGACCACACCGGGCCCGGCTCGGCCCGCGGGGACAGCGGGGGCGGTGCCGCCCCAGGCCCCTCCCGGCCGTTGCCGCCGTTGCCAAGCGCCCGGAGCCGCCTCAGCCCCGGCCCTGCCTTAGCCCCGGCCCTGCCTCAGCCCCGGCCCGTGTGCGCCCCTCCGCAGCCATGGACAGCCTGCATGGCCCCTCCGCCGCCTCGGTGCTGGCCGAGCTGCAGTGGGAGCCCGGTTACGCCGTGCCCGTGGCCAACGCCGAGAACAAGGCGCTGGAGGACGAAGTGAGCGCGGGGCCGCGGCCGGCAGCCAGAGGAGCCCGTCGTTCCCCCGGGGCCGGGGAGGGAGGGACGGAGGGATGGAAGGATGGAGGGATAGAAGGAAACCTCACGGGTTCCGCGGAGCTGCCCGAGGAATCGTGAGGGCGATCCCCGCCTCCCCTGGGACCCGCGCACCCGCATCCCCCGAGCCCCGCAGGAGGAGCAGTGCGAGTTGTTCGTTCCCTTAGCAAAGCTCCGGGTTTTCTCCTGAAATCTCTCATTTCGCTGCTTTGGAGGAATGTAGCAGCCACTTACTACGTCATTTTTTCATTAATAATTGTAATGACTGTTTTTAGGTAATTGCAGGTAATAAGCACTTAACCGCAAACAATAACTTGACAATTCTAACTCTTAAACAGCTGCTGAAGATGCAGAAGGAAAAAGAGAACCTGCAGAATGAGCTGACCAACTTTCAGGAGCGCATAGAAGCAATGACGTCCCATTTGAAAAACGTGAGACAAGAGATAAGCTTCTCTCAGGTAAATCACCACCTCTAACAGATCCTTTTTGTCAGACAGACCTGTAACCTGAGTATCTCTCTGTGGCTGGTATCCCTATCTATATTGCCAGTTTTCTTAGAAGTTTGTTGGGCTTTTATTCCAGGATTTCCACAGGAAACAAAAGTTAAACTATGTACCTCAGTGATATTATTTGTCATTAAGACCATCCAAATTCAAATTACTATACCTAGGAAAAAGCCAGGAAGAGTGCATTTTAGGATTCTTCCTGATTGGGGACTTTTGTAGATATTAATAAAAAAAAAAAAATGGGTCAAGGAAAACACCAGTGTAAGGGGAAAAAATTATAATCTTTATAATGGTGAAGAATTAGTCGTGAAATTCTGGTGAAGACTTAATTCACAGACATGAAAAACGAAGTGAGATGATCAAGATCTAAGTCTTTACCTACATTCTGAATTAACTGACCAAAAGGGCTGGTTTAGATTTCTAAAGAGTCTTGAGACAAGGATTTACACCTTTCAGATAAATATCCTAGGCGAAAAAGTCTTAAGAAACTTCCCTGCAACTAAGCAACTTCTTAATTTTTTGGCCAGATTCAAGCAGTAATTTGAATTAAAGGAAGAAAAAGTTAGTCAATTTCCAGATACAGCTATAGGCCAGCAGGGGAGGTCTGTCTCAGCATAGAACAATAAAATATTTTTTTGCTGTGCCTCCTGGATCTGATGTAAAGTCACTGGTGATCAAAAAACTAGGATTTTGATGTTGAAATGTTAAGATTCTGAATCTTGGGTGAAAAAACTTAGAATTGAGTTTTTAGGACTACAAAAGGTTGATCTGTGGATACTTGATACAATGTATACATATATTATATATAAGAATATGTGTATTTCAGATACTAAAATCAAACCAATAAATTTTCTCTAAAAATTCCTTCATTTACATGGTGAAACCATCTCTGACTTGGGATGCAATTGTATTGAAAAGTTTGTTGATGTGTGCCTTTTGTTTATTGGAAAATACTGAACTTCATTATTCTGCAGTCTCTTTACAAAGCCAAAGAGAATGAAATTGAAACTGAACATCACTTTAAAGCCCTTGCTGAGAGAGAATATGGACGTCTCAAAAACGACATTAAACGACTCAAAGATGAGATAGCTTCCTTGAGGCAAAAGAAAAACATTCAAGAAGTAAGGTTTGAAATTTTTGGAAGGGAGCACCTATATTGCAAAATTTTATGGCTTGCACATACAGCTACAGTAGTATAAGTCAAAAATAGCTATTTATAATTAGAGCTTATAAACTGTAGCAGATGATCTGGGTGGGCTTTTCCCTGTGTAGGCAAGTAGAGTGACACTGAGGATGTTACTGCATAGACTGGTCAAGACTTAGCAAATATTGATTAGGTATTGAAAGAATTCTGTTCTTAGTGCCAGATACACAGCCACACATCCATATCACTGTATTTCTAATTCTCACTGGTATTTTCTTAATGGTTTAAAAATCAAATGGTTGGTGGCAAATCTTCTCTACATAAAATAGACTTGGGTCATGTTTTCAAGATCAAAGATTTGGTTTAAGTTACAAAGTAATCTAATGCTACTCAATAACAGGTGGTCTTCTGAGTTTGAAACTGTCTTCTTTTCTTTCTATTCATTATTCAATTATTTAATTATGTTTAATTATTTAATTCTATTCATTATTTAATTATTTAGTTATATTGGTTTTAATTTGTTCTTTTTTTTCCTTAAGTCTGTTTGTGATCTCCAGTCTCTCAGAATGGGTAGCAGGGTGAAGATATTCACACTGTTCAGCTAGATCTAGATTCTCTCATTTTTGTGTCAGGAAGTCTCTTCACAGTCATGTGTAGAGGTCACATTTGAAAATTGATATGTAGGATAAGGGTCTAACAACTGGGCCTTGATGAGTGAGGGAGAATCTTCACCTTTGGAAGCCTCAGATCAGTTAATTATATGGAACATATGGAGTACTCTCTAGATGGGTGTATCTTGCCAGAGGCTGACTTTTCTGTTTAAAATTATTTGCATTTTAAATTTGTGGCAACCTACTGTCTTGTTTCTTCTTTAAGACTAGGATGTCCAACAGCATTCCTCCAGTATAACACACAATTAATACAAAAGAAAACTATCAATTCTGTGGACAAGATGTGGGTACACTTGTTACAGTAGCTTCAACTGGTTGCTTCAATTACTATTCAATGGATATTAGACATTTGATATTGAACATTTTAATTTTCTCTCCTTTTATTAGAATACTATAAATAAAACCACTAAGAAGCTGGAAAACTTAAAACAACAGATGAACTTGGATGAGGAACTTCTGGAGAGCTGGCTAAAGGAATTAAATCGTACAGATAATGATGCCATTGCAATCCAGAAGTATACACTGCAAGATGAAGGGAAACTAGGAGTAAGTAGAAATGACAGCAATTTTCAGAAACCAAAGAAAGAACCATTTTGAAGAACCACTTGAAGACCTTGTTATGTTATCAAGTCAGATAAAATGAAGACAAGATTTTGTACAACACTGCTTTGAAACTGGTTTCCATTTAGCACAACAGTGCTATTCCATATGAGGATCATTTTGAAGTTGAGAGTACAGGTTTTACAATAAAAGAGACATAATTGAAGACATTAATTTGCCTATTCATGTGGGTAAGATTTAAGTTAAAATTTTTTGAGAGGGTGCACAAATAGAAAATAAAGTCTAGAAAACAGTGACACTGAATTAAGAGGAGTTTGTTCAAAAATTCACACCAAGTGTGGGTGAATAGTGTAGGATTTCCCTCTAGAACTGAATTTATTAATATTGCAGAGAGCAAATTACAGCTTCTTTTGTAAAACTACCTGGAATAATGGAAGACATAAACATATATATCTGTATAAAAAGGAATTCCAGTCAAAAGTTCAGAGTTTATAAGGGTGAGGTCCCAAATATATTATTAATGTAGAGACAAGTAACCCTGATTATTATTCTTTTTAGCCTTTAAATAGAGTGAGGAGAAATTTGATTTTTACTCATTAAATACTTAACCCCAAAACTTTGGTTTACACAAACACTCTCAGTGCTGTGTGCCAAGGGCACCACACACACATTTACACACAGTGGAGGGTTACTTTGGCCTTGCTGCAGTTTGGTTTTTTGGCCACTTGTATTGACTGAAAATTTGGGAGGCTACACTGTCAATTTTTTGTTTCCTAAAACACAATAAAATTGATGCCTCAATAATTTAACCCCTGATTTTAGCAGGGCTCTAAGAATTTATAAAATGTGATCTATTTATTTTCAAATACTTCATTTTCAAATATTTTCGTATGCTTTCATTTTAGACATTAACCCTTCAAATAGAAAAGTTGACCATGGAAGCAAACCAGAAGCGCAGAGCTCTGGATAATGAACTTACAGAAACCATGACAGCTCAGGTTTGTGCTCAAGGTTCTCAAAGATCCCTTGTTTATTTGTGACATTTTTAACCTCAGAAATCATGGAGGTGCTTTCTTTTAAACAGATGGAGCTTGACAGAGCAGCTGAAGATTTTCGCAGGGTTCATCAAGAAAGGCAAGGAGTCATCAGGCAGTGGGAGGATGCAATTCATCAGATGCAAAAAAGAGATCAGGAGATTGATCAATGTGCTTTGGTAAAACTGCTGTAACTGATCCATATCTGGGGTTTGATGTGGGTGTTTTCTGGGTTTGTTTTTTTTTTAGCATCTAAACTGCAGTATAGTTTTCTGGGTAGCTAATGTTCTGCTTAACCTTTCAAAATGCACAATTTTTACCGAGTAGCTATGAATCTATCAGGTAAAGTAAGCATCATTAATGCTGGTAATTTGCCTGTTTAATTTAATCTCTTTCAAGTTCTACCTGAAGTTTTGTTTAGCTTTTTTTTTTTCCCCAATTCAATCAATCAAGAATTATTTTATTTTCATAAGACTTTACAGTGTCTTTTTGTTTTAAATTATTGGAATATTTTGGAAGTTTCCAGTCCAAAACCACTGTAGTGTTTGGTGTGATGTATCCATGGAATAAAGTAATTTTAAGAATGATAACTGGGCTGTCTCAGTGCAAATAGTAATCATAATAGGAATTGATCTTCTGGTTGTACCCTTTATTAGTCTAACACAACTAATGCAAGCAAATCTAAAAACGTTTTTATCCTGATAGCTAATTGCTGAGATAAAACAGGAGATCCGAAACAAAGAAATTTTGCTGAGAGAGAAGACTACCTTTTTGGTAAATGAAACTGTTAATAATATGGAATGTGAAAAGAAAATCCTTTCTGCTGAGCGGGAAGCAAACAACCTCCGAAAGGAGTTCCAGACTCAGGATGCTCGCAGGACTCAGCTGCAGGATGAGGTAAGGGGGACCAGAGAGTTCAGGAGAACAGACTGAAACTGTAACTGAGGACCAGATGGAGGAAATACAGGAATAGCATTTCCTTTTCTCTGATTTTATACTAGGCTCTTAATAATTCAACAAAATGTTGTTTTTCTCAGCCAACTCCTGTTTATTGGGATCTGAACCCTCCACTTGATCCTGTCATTGAGAGTGATGAAAAGATTGGAATGTATTCTCTGTTGTGTAGGTGTAAAATGGATGAATTTTCTCTTAAATGGTCTAACACTCTTAGATGCCTCAGGAGGCTTCTTTCCTTTAGCATACAGACTGCAATATTGTATAAAGATGAGAAAAATCTCTTCCAGGTTCCAAACAGTTTCTGTCCTGTGCTCTCAGAAGTGTGTGTTGATGGCCTGGTAGTCAAGTTACAATTCCTGGGGGAGACACCCAGTGCTTTCCCCTGGCTTTCTAATCAAGAGGCAGAGGGACAGGGCTGCCCTTGATGCTGTCCATACTGAATCTACACTTAAAACTGGGAATGAGCTGCACTGCTTAAATACTTAAATGCCTGCAGAAGTATTTCTAAGAAGTAATTCAAGTTTCATGGCCCTGCCGAGAAGGGATACACTTGTATTACCTGAGTAAGTCTTTTCTTAACAAGGAAATGGTAACACTGGGGTAGTCAGCAAGCTTAGTGATTTTTGAAAAACCCTGCATCTGCAGTTGCCTTAGCTGTGGATAGCTTTTCTGTAGCAGGTGGTTCATAGACTGATCTTGTAATTAAACTGTAGGTGTCTCAGACAAGGTGGAGGCTATTAGATTGCCCTATAATTCATGCAAGCTTGAGGGTTTGTAGAATTGGTCGGTTTTCATGTCAAGCTGTGAGATTCTGGCTTGAAGTTTTTCACAATTAATACTCCATGACTGGATAATAGAACAGTCTTCCCTAATTAGAACATCTGTGGGATGCATGTGAGAAACAAGGAAAGGGGACAGTTCAGCCAACAACTTTTGACCTCTAAGAAACCTGCTATACATGCCCTTGATCAGTTTTCTTCATCTGTGAAAGTGAAAACAATTGAACTTATGCTGTTAAGTGATACTGTGAAGATGAAAGAGCTACTGATTGTAAAGTATTCCTGTCCTATTTAGTGAGTGTATGCTGTCATGTATTTTTCCAAATTAAATATGTGTATTTTTGCCACAGTGATATCTTAATCAAAATAATTTTATGTATCCAGCGAAGTTTGACATAGAAATGTTTATTAGATATATAAGGTTATCCATGTTAACAAAGAGCCTCAGCAGAGTCAGCTGTGCACTGTAAAACCATGGTTCCACTCATACAGATGCTGTTGGACAAGAACTGCAGCTCATAGCACCTTTGTAATTCATTCTGTGTTCTTAATTATTATTATTTTTTCCCAGTATTCACTCTGTAATTAGTCTATTGAATTTACTAGCTGGGCCAATTTACAGTTCCTCAGAATTTGCAGCACTCCTCATTTGGAGGGCACTGTTTAAAAGTAATGGAATACTTTCCAATAAATAGGAAATATCATTTTAAATATCTTAACATGTACCAAAGTAAATAAGAGCTTGCTTGCTCAAATTTGTAATTTATTAGCTGCAGGCTTTGAAATCTGTCGTGAACAGAACTGCTTCTGATCTTGAGTCTTTGAGAACAGAGATAACCATTCTGAAGAAAGAAATTCAGGAAAAACAAGCCAGGTAAGAAACAGACCTTTAAAGATAACATTTGTAAGGATTAATAATACAACCAAATCCTTGAGATAGAAAAGAACCTTAAATAATGTTAATGACTGAAACCTCCAACTTTCTGGTTACTTCATGTCCTGCATTGATCTGGCACTGGGTAATTTCAGCAAAATGCTCCTGGTAATCCTTGTTTTTAAAGGGTGGGGGGAAAAAAATCAGGGCCTTGCTTATCATAGGTTGGATATTAGACTGAGGCAACTGCTCAGTCAGATTTGCTGCTTCCTTTTGGCAGCATTGTCTAGGCAACCTACATTTAACTTCTGTCATTTTGTTTAGCTTAAAACTTCTTAATGAAAAAAATGCAAGTCTTTCTCATAAACTGAAGCTTGCCATTGAGGAGACACTCAGTGCAGAAGAGAAAGCTTTGAGGTTGGAAGATATATTGAAAGAAGAAGAAAAAAGTGTTGAGGTAAAATGTTTTTCATGGTTTCTAGAAATGAGGAGTCATTTGTTTTTGCAAGCTTTGTATTTTAAAATTATCTCCTTAATTTTAAAATTTTCTGTTAAAATGAAAGGAAAGTTTTGATGTGACACGTAGCTCTTTCATCAAATACTGAAGTAAGTGTGCATGTAGATATGTCTGTGCTGAGAAAACTCTGGAGGAAAATCAATGATCCTAGTAATTCCAGCTCTATTAGTTCAGGATACTGATACCCATCAATAAGGTTTTTAAAGATGAGACTCTTGTCAGGTTGACTTTTCAGTATCACTGCCACCAAAAACTTCTTGGCTCTAGTAAAACACCACCAAAATTTATAAACCTGCAAAGAGCTGTGATTGTGGCAAACAGTTCAAAAAACATTTAGAAATCTTAATCAGATTTGGCTGACCTGGTCTGCTCTTCATTATTTTAATTCTACTACAAGATACTCTGACACATCTAACTTGTGGACTGTTAAATAATTACTGGCTCACTTTAGATTCATTTTTGTGAATAAAGATTTTGATCTGGGAAGTGGCATATACAAGCTATATTAGAGTAATGGGGTTTTTTTAACATGCCTAATAATACTTTTGTAAAGTTAAAAACCCACTTCTTAGGTTGCAAATTAAGTATAGGAAAAAAAATTCATTATCATCTGCTTAGCTGTAAAGAGCTTTTGAATAAATCAGTGTTGTAACGCAATCTTCTGAACTTTCCTGCATTTCAGGAAATGCTTATACTGCTTTGTCATTTTGCTACTAATTCTCTTAAAGTATTTTCTCTACTTAGCTTCTGACTGAACATGACAGAAATATTCTTTTACATTTTGCTGGACAACTGAGCACTGAATATGCAGAAGCTTTCATTGCTCTAGAATGACCAGGTTAAATTAATGTGACAGCAGGTGTCCCACACAAAGCTGAACCTCTGCCTGCTCTTTCATACCACTGTTTTTTTCTTCCCTATTTTGTGTTTCCTAGAGCATGCATGTGAAATAATGCCTTGCAGTAGATTGAATGTCATTTTTCAAACTTTTTAACTCCACAGGCATTAATGACACATTTTAAATATACTTCCAGAAACTAGAGAGAGGATGTCTTTCCTTTATAGAGAGTTCCTTAAATTACAGGCCTTACTGTTTTGGCTTTTCAGATAACTTGAAAACAAGTAATGGTGTAGCATTTCATTAAAATGAAAACCTTCTTTGCTTCCCCTTAAGACAGTTTCCAGGGTGGCAGAAGCCTTAGCAGGGTTTCTTTACCCGTGTCTGTGGCGGATAACCTAAGGTGACATTGAGCTTGGCAGCTCCACAGCTGCAGGGGAATATTTTAGCTAGGATGAACTGTTCTTGAACAATGTCTGTAATGTATTAGTCAGAAGCCTCCCTTCCATCACCATTAGACACACATGGCTATTTGCTGCATCTGTTAATTTACTGTGAAGAGATATTTACAGGAACAATGTGGATGAAGTGTCACTGTTTAGCTTTCTAGTTCTGTGGTACTTCTCCCTCTTCAATTTGTGGCAAAACACTTGCACAGTGAGGGTTATTGAATATCTTATCTCTGTTAACAACCTCATTTAAAGGGAGAACAACAATTGCTGTTAAATAAATTAATTTAGATATGCAATAAAGACCATGAAGTGAAGGTCAAATCATGATATAGTGTCAGTGGATGAATTTATCATTGTCATTAGCTTCAGAAATACAGCTCAGCATTTGGCACGTGCTTAAAAACCAGTTTGCTTCCAGAAGAAAGTTCCTTTGTTCAAGCATGATGCAAAGCCCACTGACATGTGCCACAGTCCATGATAATTTCATATTAAACTTACACTTGCCTTTTACATCCTGAGTTTTGAATTTAGAATTGCATTTACAGCAAGTTCAACTACAAAAAAATTCTGTTGGTAGAATGTGCAATGTGACTACAAACCCTTAGAGAAGGCATTAAATTATCTTTCACCATTATTTAAGCCAGCAAGATGGTTACATACATATTAAATCCAGAATAAACACATTGTTAATCAATGTAGAAAAGTGAGTTCTCTGGTGTTTTGCATATTAATTTCAGTGTGCATCTTCAAATTCTGTACCAGACTTGAGCTAAACGTAAATGAGTCCTTTGGAACAGGAAGGGGAAATCACATCACTTGTTTTAGGATGTACCTCACAGGAAACTGGAATGCTAAGTGGCCTGAGCTTTGGAAGGTCTTTGGCTACTTGAGTGGGAGAGGTGGAAGGAGGGAGGAAAGAATAAAATTCTTTTCCTTATTAGGATTATAAAAAGAAAATAATCTCAATTTTCATTGTTTTCAGTCCATTTCAGTTTACCTGAAATGTTCAGCATTGTTTTTTATCCTACTAAAACCTCATTTCCTGCATTGATTTAGATGTTAATGGCAACTTACCTCTGAGAAAAAGGAAGTGATTTTAGAAAGTGTAATTTTTCAGAGTTATTCCATCTTAGATAAACACACATATACATATATGTGCACACACAGCCTTATAAGATTTAATAAACCATTGCAAAGCTTTGTATTATACTCCTCAAATATTCACAGATGCTGGAGGCAGGAAGGAGGTTTTTCAAAAAGAATGACAGGAATTTAGTTTTCTGAAAGGCTGAGAAGAGTAACATTCCTGTAACTGGGAAAAAAAGTCATGTAATTGTGGGGTAGGATTAGATTTTTAAAAAATTAATAAAAAGTATTACTTTCTCTTTAAGTCAAATACTTTTTTTGCCAACCATTTTGAAGACTTACGAAATTTCATATTCGTATTAATGGATATAGTAATAATATTTTTTTCTATATATGATTAATAAAAACAAATCATGCCTCAGAAATTAATTCTGAGGTGATTTATTACTTCTTTCTTCTACTTGATCAATTTGTCACCAGGAAAAAGAAAACGAAATGAGACAGTTAAAGGAGCTACTTTTCAAGAAGTCTCAGGAGTTAAAAGTGCAGAGTGATAAGGAGAAGATTGTTCTGGCAGAAATTGAGGGAGGTCAGAAATCCCTTAAAAATCTCAAGAGTCGACTGCGCAAACTGGACACAGATCTGTTAAAACAGCAAGAATTAATATATAACCAGGTAGAATGTTACTGTATATTCATACTGGGATTGTTTCTTGGGTTACTGATAGCATATTGCTTAAATTCTGTAATCTTTAACAGTTTTGCCTTTTGGAAATGTTATGCAGTATCATTTGCAGTCTGCATTTATTTCTGTTTCTAGATGTACAGATAAAATTGAAATTACTGAAACTTGCCAAAGTATCACCTACATTTTGCCCTTGTGTGTTTCATTATTTTTTGGATCTGCTGCTTTTCCCACTAATTCCTAAAATCCATTCTTTACTTTGATCCCTCTGAACCATAGACACCTCAGGGTATATTTTTAAAGCAATACAAGAGGTACATGCCAAAATCCTGTTATTTACTAATTGGATTATGTGCACATTTCCTATGCACCACTTTGAAAATTTGCTCTTTTATATCAGCATCCACTGGTAGCAACAAGATGGCAACTCCATTGTAAGCCTCCCTCCAGCAGCCTGTGCTGAGTGTGCTTTGTTACCCTTCTACAAGATTACCCCAAACCATCACTGCTCATCAGTCATCTAAGATACTTGGCTAATGAGGTCTAAAAGCCAGAAACTATTATAAAAACAATAGCTTAATTGGGTGACTGTCCTAAAGCCAACATTTAGATCCAAGTTTATTGCTTATCTCAGACTATTAATTCTCTTCAAATTTATTTTGACAGGATTTTTATATTCAGCAAATCCAGAGACGGCTGTCACGGTTAGAAGGGGAGGTTAATTCAGATGAAAAAGAAGTTTTGGAAGGAAAAGTTGCTGAACTTAAGAAAACCTTAGAAGAAAAGAAAAAGGCATATGATGTTCTACAGTCACTGTACAGGAAACTTCAGGTAACTTCCTTAGAACAACATTTTGACTGTGTATCATTTAGGAGCCTCAGTAAATTAAGATCATGGGGTCTTAGTAATTAAGTAATTCATTAATTGGTATTAGACTAAAGGGAATCTGACCTTTGTGTAACCCATGTGGAAAACTTCATAAATTCCCTATAACTTCCAGAAAAATAGATTATTACTGCCCAAGTGAGACACCTTAGCATAAGGACAACCTTTGAATGTTGGAAAGACAAGCTGAGCTTTCATCCACATGTGACTCAGCACTTGCAAATGTCTGAGTTTGTCATTAGGCCCATGCAGAAATAGGAGAATGCTGTTTTGTAAAGCTATTACTTTTATAGTTTTCTTCAATTCCTAAGTACAGTTGCATTAAAAGCTGTCCAAAGTCCCCATGCAGCACTCTGCATGAGGTCATGCCATGCAGTTTGCAGAGCAGCATATTGGACATGTCATGATGATGCTTCCTGGTTCCAGGACTTAAATACATCTCATTTAAAATTAACTGGTAGCTTCTGTTGCAATATGCATTCACTGAAATAAGTTCAATATAACTTATTTTGAAACAGAATGATATCCAAATCACCAAGAGAACAATTGATAAGACAAGAGAAGAAACAAGTGGTTTGATAGTGAAGATAGAAGAACTAACTCTTTTCAATGAGAGATCACTTCAGGAGTTAAGAAAAGCAAAACACCTTAAGCAGGTACAGTATTATTTTGCAGCTTTACTAATACAGGACACTTGTTTGGGATGTCATCTGCCTTCCACAGTGCTACATCATTACATCCATAAGTACACTTTCTGTAGTTTTCTAATTTACACTTCTTTTCCAAACTTTGAAGTTGTCTTCCTCTCTATCATCTTACTAGGAAAAGTGTTGTTTCTCTTCTCTACACAGCATAAAGTTTGATGAAGTATCAATTTAATCCCACGTTAGTTGTACCACAATATCCACCAGGTCAGTGGATGTTGGGGTTTTTGCCCCTGAGAAACAATTACCTTTAAAATAGAAAATATATTTACTGTTCAAGAATGTCTTTACATAACACTGAGTTTAGACTCTCAATCTGTGATGCCTACTAATAAGTTTGGCTCAGTATTGCTATTAAACTGTAAGCATTTTTTTTCTAACAGATGGTTTGATTCAATTTATATTCCAGTTTAAGGAATTAGAAACAAAGTGTAAATCCGTTCCTCACATTTTGATAAGCAGAAAAACACAGTTTCCACTCCTCCAATTATTGCACAGGTTTTTTTCTGCAGTAAGCTTTAGCCTTCCTAAAGGAAGCACTAACATAGTAGAAAAAAGCAGTCTTAAGTAGCAGGGGAAAGAATTTTGCCTTTGACTTAACTGGTGGACTTCCTCCTCGATGAAAAGCCTTTCCCTCAACATGTAACTTTTTGGGGGGATGAAATTTTGGGGAACAAAAGAAGCTGATGACCTAAAAGCACTCAGATAAAAATTGGTTGAGTTGGAATCATAGGAGCATTTAAAAGAATGATTTAATGTATTTGCATGCTAATGAGGCTCACTACTTGCTGCTTTCCATAAATTTTGGTATATAGAGTATTTGCTCATGTAACAACATGATTTTCAGACAGAAGCTACAGAATCTAGAATATACTCTAAGACAGTTCTAATGGTTTGAGTGAAATATTAACTGCTCCAGAAAGCTCTTTCTAAGGTCTCTTATTTTATTTGAAACCACCTAAACTGAAATAGTTGTAGAAGGAAATGTCTAATAACCCAAAACTCAGCCCAAATTAGAAATTCTGATGAATTTGTATAAGACCATTCAGGAAACAATCTACCCCCATCACAGTCACCATGTTAAACTGTAGGCAAATGAGAAAATGACAAGATCTTTAAATGCAGAGCAAAATGAGTCTTCTAGTTGTATATATATATTAAAGATAAAATAATAAATATTAACTTACTAAATTATAAATAATCTTAATTAAAATAATGATTTCTTATTTGGATACCATTTGGCACTTATTAGGAGATGATGGTTGAAGATAATCTCTTAAAACTAGAACTGAAGCGCCTTCGAAATACTCTGTGTAATAAAGCAGAGAAAGTTCTAACACTGGAAAAACAACAGTTGGAGTTAAAGAAAGTCATAGCAGAAAGATCTGAGGAAATCAGGATCCATAAGGCAATGCTGGATTCCCAGATAAGACTGCTGGATCAGGAACGACATCGCTTGAGGTAACTGTTCTTACAGAAATTCAACTTCTAGCTTTGACTTGAGTGCATTTTATATGGGGACTTTCTAAAAAGAGAAGCATTTTACCCAGCTTCACCATTAGAGAAATTGAAGATTAAATAAATCTTGCTCAAAGTTATCTAGCAAGACAGATGAGGCCAGCAAAAAGACCCCATCTGTGACCCCCAGGCTGCAGCTTTAACCCCTCAGTGAACAGGAGATCAGTGACCTTGCTGTGAGTGAGGAGCCTCAGCAGAAGTGAGAGGAAACCTCAGCCACAGACACTTTACAGTAAACACAGTGTGTGTAACTCTGCCTTTTTCAAAATAATCTGGACATGTGAAACCATGTGTCTGGAGGTATGCCAAAGTATATGAAACAGAAAAGTTGCTTTTAAAGAGGGCTTACTCCCAGCTGCTTGATAAAACTGTAATTTCTTTGATTCAAACATTAAGACTGGTTTGCTTTGTGGTGTATTTTGTTTGGTTGGGCTTTTTCTTCTTTTTAACTAATGAGCTTTTCATTATGTATCCTATATAACAAATTACATCTTACTAATTACATATGCATCATCTTATAAAGCAATGATGTAGAAATAACATTTCCCTCTTGTAATAATCAGTCCAAAGTATCTGGGATGGTTTTAGCCCTGAAATCCCAGTATCTAAATTCAGCCAAAGATGAACACTTCAGCAGCTGACCTGCCCTGCTGAGCACACCCCTCACAGTGGGAATTAGAGTGATTTAGTGTGGCTGAGAGCACAGACTGTGGCCCTCAGCCTTTGGTATCACCCAGCTGCTGGAGACTTCCACAGAGTCTGATTTGGGCTGTTCCTCACACTCCTCCTGCAGGGGGAATGTTGAGGTACCATCAGCAGGGGACAGCTGGGGCAGCTCTGAGAGTGAAATCCCAAACCTGTAACTATGGGGAGAGGACTGTGGCACAGTCCCCCAGGATGCAGTGATCTGGGATGTGCAAACAGATTGCACTCCATGTAGAAGGCACATGTGTAACCAGAACAAGGGATGTTTGTGGCTGGGAGAACACAGAAAAAAACCACCAAGACCTGTAGCAGCACAACTCCTGGTCCAGGCTGCTGGAATAACACCTGGAATTTAAACTGCCCACAAAACATTACCAGACAAACACCTTCTCAACCCATTTATTTTCTCCCCAAACAAATCAGTGCTGAATTTCAAGATCGCCTATGGAGAATTGATAAACTGAAACGCAGATATGAAATTTTTACTCTTTCCATGATGCCACCTGAAGGAGAGGAGATGAAAAGTCAGGCCTACTATGCAATTAAGGTATTTTATCAACATCATTCATTATAATTTAATTATTTAAGCTATAGATTTCCCTGGGCTTTTAGACAACCTCCTTGCCTACTGCCTACTTTGAGTCTAATTGTTTCATGTTAGTGGAGTCCATTGGTTATTTAAATGTAATAAAAGTAATTTCACAAGAATTTATGTGGAGCCTTAATTCTGAGCAGCTTGAAAACTTCACTTCAGTGCTCATTAATTTACAAATACACAAGAATTACTGGTCAAGTGATAATCCACTATCAACTGGAAACAACTTTATTGGAATCTCACATGACCTTAAGTTCTTCTAAATGTCAGGGTTATTTCCAGGGATTCATTTTACCATAAGGGGTTTATACCTTGAAGAATGTCTGCTTTCCTCTTTCACTTACCAATCACTTATGTATACTTCAGCTTTTCACTGGAAATAAGAGAAAATCAGTCTTTATCCAAAATGCAATACTCTGGTTCTTGAACAAAAATCTGTTTATTTTGATCTCCACAAATTCTCTGATTTCCCATTAAATCAACACATTTCCAGCTGAGAGCTTGGCTCTGAAGTTCTTTTTTTTCTTACTCTTAAATGTTAAATTTCTTAATGATGGTATTTGTGCTACTGTGAGATCCAGGACAACAGAAGACCCTCTGCAGAAGCCATGTGGTCACCGTGGGTATATAAAATAACCTCTAAATATTGCTATATAATAAATATTTTCTGTATAATTATCATAATATTTTCAGTATGTCTGCAGTCACCTGGAATATTGGGTTTGCTTTCAGGCTGCACAGGAAAAGCAAGCACTTCAACAAGAAGGTGATGATTTGGATGCAAAGATCTGCAAAGCTAAAAAAGAAATCATAGCTATGGAAAACAGTTTGTGTGTAGTTAAAAACTGGAACAAAAACTACAAAAACTCTTTCAAGGCAGCCCCTGAGACAAGTATGTGAAATAGAAATTAGATAGAAAATAGAACTTAATTCTAAATAATACTTATTATTTAACTTTTGTGCCCTCTACTGGCTCTAGAACCAGTAGCTCTTAAATCATTCTCCCCCCTGAAGTTTGTTACTTTTTCACAGTGATTTGGAATTAGTAGGAGAGTATTTAAAAACCCCTCAGACCTTGAGGCACTGAAATACTGCCAATACCAACACAGTAATATTGTGAGATGCTGTTATTTTCAAGTTGAGTTGTATGCACAGCAATAATGCTGCTTCATTGTTTGGGATCACAGGTGAGGAACTTGAGGAAAAATTGCAACTAGAACAGAAAAAAAGGGATGCTGAAGAAAAATACAGAAAAAAACAAAGACGGATCAAAGAACTTCAGGAAAATCTCCAGGTAAAACACAAGTAAAGTTCCAGTCAGACAAGACTGCAGCATGTCGCTAAATCCATGCACGTCATCCTAGAGGAATCCTTGGAAATTGTGGTACAATTTTTTTCCTGCTCTTTTATTAAGATATAATTTTTAGAAAGCTCTACATCCCCTTTTAAAAAGTGAGTGATTATTTGAATCTTCTTGAATCACACCAAAACTTCAGGTGTTTAGTCACATACAGCTGGAAGTTTCATAATTTTTAGAAAACTGACAGCTGCTGCTCTGGCAGCCACTAAAGCAGCTGTGTTCATGTGCAGCACACACCACTATTGTACCATCCTGGCCAGCACTGCAGATTAAAATCCACAGAGTTGGGGACCTCTGGCATCAACAGCCCAGGATTTTTCTAGAACAGATTCAGTTTTGTTAGCACTGAGGGTGCCTCAGCTAAACAGGATTAAATCAGCTGACTTGCAACTTAGCAGGCTGAGCACTAAATGCAGGCAAACAAGAACTTGTGTTTTCAGGCTCCATATCAAGGTGTCACTCATGGTTCCCCTGGTTATCAAAAAGCCACTTGAACCTTAAGAAAGAGGAACACTTATTTCTGATATGTGATATTTCAGTTATAATTTTATTTGGCAGAAGAAAGCAAAGGCACATCATCATATTCTACATGACTGTTCTAAGCCCTGAGTCACAGCCTACAATCAACAATCATTCCTATTGCTTTTTCTGCCACCACAGGTCATAGCTCTTATTTCAGAGATGTTTTTCCTTAAGGTAAAGGGACACAGATCTTCATCAGGGGTCCTGGGATATAATGAGGTGTTAGAGCAAACCCATCCCTACCTTCTATTTTTTTTTTTAAGTTTTATTTATTTATTTTAAAAACCCAGCTGCCCTTATGGAGCTGATTTTATTCATTCCAAAGGTATCCCTCTTCCACAGGAAAAAATGTTGGGGTTTTTTTTCAGGACNATTTATTTAAAAAACCCAGCTGCCCTTATGGAGCTATTTTATTCATTCCAGTCAAAGGTATCCCTCTTCTGCAGGAAAAAATGTTGGGGTTTTTTTTCAGGACAGCTTGCACTAGTAATTTGGTAGGGTGCCAAGTAAATAGTTTGTAGCCACTGAGATACATCTGAAAAGACATACCTGTAACTTCATTACCAGTACTTTTAAAAGAGATGTAAATTACCTGGAAGTTTCTTTGTCCAGGTCTGCATCCAACAAACGGTTGGACTGGCAGAAAATTTCAAGTTAATTAGCACTAATTGCTTGAGCTACATTTAGAAACAAGTAGTAATGACAAGAGACCCTTCCACAAATACAAAAGGTGAAAAGATACCAAACCTGCTTTATAAACTAATATTACTGTTCAAATGAATTTGCAGACCATGCAACAACACTTCGATATAATACAGAAGCAGCAGGCCCTCTTTGAAGAGCAAAAGAAGGCAAAACAAGCTCTTGTTTTTCAGCTGAAGAAAGACATTGAAGAACAGAAGCCAAAACTACTGAGGGTTTTAAAACAGGTTTGTGTGTTTATTGATGAGAACTTCTAACTTTATAGTGATAGTCAGTAAGTGTGGGTTATCTCTGTGGGTTAAACTGTGCGGTTTTAACTTAGCAGGTTCCTGAAAAAGTGTTGTATGTTCATAAGAATAATGCTTTAAAAATATTTGTGTTAAGTGTTCCAAACTATCCAGAGAAATTCAGGCTCAGAGGGAAGATGGGGCAGAAACAGTGGCAGAGAGAGACATTCACCTTCGTGAACTGAAAGGCTTCAACAAAACCATCGACCAAGTGATCGCTGATGTTCTGGAAGCAAATCCTGGTTTAACTGCAGCCTTTCAAATGTACTTTGACAAGGTGAGCTTCCCAGCTAACTGCCACCAAAATCTTGAGTGAGAGCTCCAGCCTATTACTGAGTGTCTTTCAAGTACAACACACAATATGGGAAAACAGGGAAGTGTTCACCTGCTTTCAACATCTCTTCAAATGCCAAGAACTATAAATGCTCCTGATATCCCAATCCTATTATACAACCATCAGGTCAACTTGTTTCTTTTTCAATTTTCTAGTACAATTTGGAGCTTCCTACACCTGCTTCTCCCAGTAAAACTCCTCAGTCCCTACAGAGCTCACTACCTCCTACCAGGTAACTACTAACATTCTTGGGTTGCTTTGAGGTTTTCTTAAGATCAAGTTTAAACAGCAAAATTAGTCCCTAACTGAAGGAATTCTTTACTCTTAAAAGTCATCTCAATTGTCTTTTTGCTGAACTCTGTAAAAACTTTCTCCTTACTCTGTCCTTTAAGTTTACTACATTTTTCTAGCACATGAGGAAGTTTACTTCAGCAGCCATCACAGTTTAGCAAACCCAGTAATTACAGAATAATTACATTTACTTTTGTTTACTGAGCTCTAACTAAAAAAAAAGGTGGTTTGATGTTATAAAAGCACAATTTTGAGCCACAATTTACACTTGGTAGTGTGAACACTCCTTCCTAATTAAATAGAGAAGATATTGATGCATTTACAGGTACCTTCTTCCCCTGTTCAAGGTATAGTCAAATAAAGCCTGTGCCATGCTGACCCAGTTATAATCCAACATTCCCTGGGGTTACTGAAGCCATTTAGTGGTGGTGGCTGCAGAGCTCTTT
Source organism: Illadopsis cleaveri (assembly GCA_013399915.1). NCBI lineage: Eukaryota > Metazoa > Chordata > Aves > Passeriformes > Timaliidae > Illadopsis > Illadopsis cleaveri. The sequence goes on along the minus strand of VXBB01024238.1, from coordinate 107,279 downwards.
TAGGGGGTTTCACCTGGAATGAACATGGCTACTGCATGGCTTCCTTATGAGCCACCCTTGGCAGCTCTGTTTTAGATGCAGGGATTTCTGTATCCTAATTAGTAAATTTTTGTCTTTCAGATGCCTCTGTAGAACAGCTTCAGCCTCTAGTCAGGCTTCATCAGCCAAAGTCGTGGAGCTGACCTTGCCTATGCCCACCCCTGAGGAAGCAGCAGCTTTCAGCTCACAGCCACCCAGCAGAGGCAGCACCTCTGGCATTTCTGGACACAAGAAGCCTTAAGTCATTGTTTGAAGGCCACACCAGTTGAGATTTATCGATTTTTGCAACTAATATCCATGGAATTACCTGGAAGACTTGCAGCTGAAGGACAGTTGTCCTTGTGCAGTTCTGCCACCCACCTTGGCAGATCTCCCTGTAAACTGTGTAACCTTTTCTTCAGCAACACAACTGCTGCCTCCAAGTGCTTGTAAAGCAAATCCCCACCAAAGCTCAAACCAATGGTTCCCACTTGAGCTTACCTAGACAATAAATGGTGTTGCAAAACTTCCTCTTCTATGTCAAGTTGGGTTTTTGGGTGTTTTTTACATTACTCCTAGAGAACATGCAATACACTTGCCTTCACAGACACGGCAGGGTTCCATAGAGTAGACAGCAAATGTAACAGTACACCAGGATAAAACATCCCAGCAACATTCACAAAAACCCAGACACAAAAAATTAAGAAAAATTAAGAAAATTTAATCAAATGGGCTATATACATTGATGGCACATGACTTCATTCCATTATCCCTTTTCTATGGCTGAAAGTTAAGTTTGATAGAAGAATATCAACAGTCAGTAGTACCCCAGGGACAAGGAAAACCAATTGTTAAAGTGTGTGTTTGATGTGAGCACAGCTAACTACACCCAGGGGTATCAAGGGATTTCAGCCCATCAGACAGAATATTGTACAGGAACACCTCAAATTAAGAGCACAGGGAACTTTTATTTTAAATAACTGATATTTTATATAAGATATTCTTCCATCTCTTTCCACCATATGATCTTTTAGAATTCTTTAACATTCTGAAAGGCGGAAAAAAATCTGCCTTTCTCTCACTCTTTTTGTGTATTTACTCACAAGATACTAAGTTAAAAGTTCACATAACTACACTCATCCAAGTAGTGTATTCTCAGGTACTTCACTGTTTCTTCTGCTTACTTCCTTTTTCCCTCTCAAACTCAGCTATCTGATTGAATATGTTAACTAAGTTCTGAGGCAGGTTTCTTTTAACACCACTTTCTGCTTGTTCTGTACCATTTAACGACACTTCTTCCTCTGGTTCTTTTGTTTTATCAGTCTCTTCATAACTTCTTTTCCTACTCTTAGACTCACTTTCATTTTTATGCTGCCTGTCACTTTCACAACCTTTGTCACCTTCATGTGAGCAGCTGCTAGAATGTGACCTGTACTTCCCCCCTGACCTGCCAGAATAGTCAGACCCTGGGGACAGGTAATGCCTGTCTTGGCCTGAGCCATGTCTCTTAAACTGCTCTCTTCTCCACTCCCCATCCCTCTCAAATCTCCTGTAATAATGCATCCTGGGTTTATAATCTGATTTATGATACGAACCTGAAGGACCCCTCCAACTGGAGAAGAATCTCTCTGGTTTACTGTATTTTTCAGTTTTGCTATGACTTGGCTGACTTCTGGAGCTACTGTAAGAATCTCTTGAATCTTCAGACCTACCTCCAAAAGTGTCTTCATCATCACCTGAAGTCCTTGAAAAAGAACAGTGTCTGTCTTTCTCTTTTACCTCCATTTTTGGGCACGCTACGCTGTCCTGCCTTTCCAGCAGCTTTTCCACTTCAAAGCTTTGGTTAAGAAAGGAAGCAGAGGTATCAGCTGGAGGGGAATACCACTCCTCTTTCTTATTCTGATCTTTATAATGGGAAGAAGCTCTAGATGAGCTTTTTTTGGAGCTGCGAGCAGACTCAGATCTATGCCGACGCTTTTTCCTACATTTCTTGTGATCAGAGGAAGAGGAGGAAGAAGATACTGATACATCTGATGATGAATTGCTTGATGATGATGAGGAAGAGGAGGAGGAGGAGGTGGAGGAGGATGAAGAAGAAGAAGAGGAGGAGGAAGTCGATACTTTCCTTTTCTTCTTCAACCTAAAAAAACAATTAACCTGTGAGATAACCAGCATCAGGCAAAAACTACACATAGAAAGCAAATCTGCATACCCCAGCTTGGACTGCAAGGTGGGAACAGAAACTGAGCCTGACTGGCAAGACAATTTCAAATGTCATTTCTTCATCAAAAAATGAAGATTAAATCCACTGAATGTTTTGTTATAAAAGATCTCTTTCCCAATTTCACATGGCATTATGCTTTACAATTATGTCACATTGCTAAGTATTCCTTAAACAACACTTGTCCATTAAAGGTTATATGCACTAAAGGACACTACCCACAAAAACATTCTGAGGGAAAGCAGCTTACCCAGGGAGTTTTCCCCAGCTTACTGTTTGTTGAAATGGGTTGCTCAGTCTCATCTGCACTTATTGCCACACATAACCAGTACATGAATGTAACAGTTACCTTTTTTCTTCTTTTAAGAGCTTACGCAATTTTTCTGCACTTGTTTCTATTTTCTTTGCTTTCTGTCTCTCTTCTTTGGCAGCTTGTTTCTCCCTCATTTCCAAAGATTTCTTTTTTGAACCCAAGCATCATAAAAAAGATTACATTAGTAGTGTTAACATGGGTATTGACCCCCATTCAATCCCATCCAAATGTATACACCAGGAATGTTTTACCAGGATTCCCAGACCAAAAATTAATATTGTTCAGGAATTTGGTATTGGCCATTGTGACAGGTTTATATTTAAGGACCATATTGCAGTTTTTATTCCATTAAAAAAATACATGTGACCAGTCATTGCAGTGGTACCCATGATCCAGCACACCAGGAAGCATAGAGCCCAAAAGTTATAGATAGAATATGCAAAAAATCCCCATTACCAACATATAGAAAAATAAGGAAAAAAACCCAAACAACCGAAACAGAGAGAAGAGTTTGAGGGAAGTGTCATCATTTTTGTAATTCACAAGGGGAACACAGCAGAAACCAGTTGAAGATGAATTCAAGTTGGCCATGTTTGAATACAAACCGTTTTGTAACAATTTCACAGAGCAGTTTGATGCATAGTTTACGTAAGAAATCAAGTTCCAGGGGTTTGGTGGTGATGAGCAGCACCAGGCAGCAGGCACAGCAACAACAGTTCCGTTCAGAGGGAAATGCATTGGAGGAAAACACATAATCAGTATTACAGGAAAACACACTGCAGTTGTTTCAGCCATTCAACACAGCAGGGACAGTATCAGATTTATGTACCAAGTTACAGGTAAATGCAGGAGAGCATCTAAGCAGATAAATAATCCTTAAACTACTTAAGTCCATAAGAGATCAGACTTCTGCCACTTACAGCTCTACAGAGTCGCTCTATTCAGATTGAGCAGGAAGTCTGATCATAGTTTTCAAAACTCAGCAACTGTCTTAACAGCTATAATAAAGGAAACCCTTCACTGCAGCCAAGGCCATGCATAGCAACAAACAACAGCTGTCATATTCTTTATCTGCTGCATCAATGACTGCAGGACAATGTCAAAGGAGTAACATTGATCTCCTACTTGCTGAGAACATTCTTCACCATTTTAACTGGCACCTCTTTCTAAAGCACCCAAATGCAGGTAGTGCTCAAATAACATACACCTCTTTATCTCTGGTGTAGCTCAGTTTTTTCAGATTGTCCTATCTCCTCTTCCCCCTTGTTTCCACACATCCTGTCAGCATTATGGCTCCACCAACTGAAGAACTGCTGACTAAGGCCATCTACCCCAGCCTGTGTACATCCTCACATGCAGAAGCACAGAACAACACAAGCCTGTTCCTCAGTGCTCTATCTTACTCTTTGACCCACTCTGGAAGACAACACAAGCAAAGGAGGTAAATGAAAGGGAAAAGATGACAACTCAGATTAGCACAGAGACCCAGCAGGCTCACCTGGGAAACATGCTGCGTGCAAGGGAAGAGAGAAAAAACCACCAGACAGCAGAGGAGAAAGCTGATATACTCAAACTGCCTGCCCACCCACCCTCCACCTCCTGCTGTTATCCTTTAAATTACTTTTTAATCTCCCTCTCATGTGAGCTCCCTGTGCCTCAGCTTTGCCTGGTGTTACTCTCTCTAATTACCCCAAGGACCAAGGGTCTGACCAGACTTATGGTGACAATTTTTATTTGGCTTGTAGAAGTGTTTTACACTTTGAACATTGTTTTAAATTAACTTCATTAATCACACTGTGTGATGGGACATTGTTATCCCTGCTTTGCTCTTTCCCTGTCTCCACGGTCTGGCATTTCTTTACTATCCCAAAACAGTGGAGTCACCAAGGGGTACCTTTCTTCTGGTAGGTACAGCCATAATGCTCACTAGAAAACATTTACTGTGGAGTAGGGAAGCAGAGAATAAGACAAACCATCAATTTAACCCCTCCCTGTTCAAAGGATTTTATATGGTTTTTCATGTTCATTTATTGTCACAAAGTGCACCATATGAAAAGAAAGTAAAGAATCACCTGCATGTGCTTACGGAGTTTTGTTAAAGCCTCTTCTGCTTCCTGAAAAGTCTCATCCAAGCTTAAGGCTTTTTTATAATAACTTTCAGCATTTAGCAGTTTCTCTTCCTCTTCCAACCTAAAATTCAAGTGATAATTCATATACAGTTAGAACCCAGATTTTGGCAGCTATTTCTTACTTTAAGGCTTTTTTATTTGCACTATGACACTACCACTGCATCCCCCTGAGACCCGCTGTATCATCTCAGCTCACCTCGCTAACAACACAAAATATTTCTGACCTTATCATCTCCTAATTCTGACCTGTACCACTGTTCTTTGAAATATCAATTCCAATTTCAAAAATACTGTCTCTCTCTCTTCTTAACACAGGGCTTAAAAGAAACCTATTCCCTGAATATTCAAAACTAAAATTTTGCATTACAGTGGGTCACCAACATTTCAGCAGAGTAACAGAACATAATTTTGTTACAAAACTTTAAAAAAAAAAACCCCAAACAATCCTCAACCTTTTGGAATACATTCAAAGAATTCACAGGACTTTATGCAAGCCTGGTATCCTACCAGTGAAAGGGTATCAAGGATTAAAAAGGATATCAAGGATTAAACCTCAAATATTTTGCCAGGATTTTAACTGGGACAGAGGACAAAGTGTAAACCAATTACACAAGGATGGGTATTTCCAAGGACTTTTATTTTATTTTAAACACATAGCCAGGAAGGAAAGATGCCATTCTGTGTCCTCACTAGAATGGTATTAAAAAATATATTTTGAGAAAACTTGTTAACAACCAACCAAACTCATAACCCCAACACTTACTGCCCTCCTCTTTCCACAAGGGTCTGGCACAGGTATTTCCTCGCATTTCTATGGGTAGGACAATTTTCTAAAGCAATTTCAAAATCCCCTATGGCTTTGTTCAGACTTCCTTTGGTTGCATACCTAGAACAACAGAAAGTTGCATATGAAGCAGTGATGCTTCTCTTTCACAAAAGGGGAAAAAAGTGAAACAAGCAGACTTACAGAGCTCCACGTGCTACCAAAGCTTCAACATTTTGCGGATCAATTTCCAAAGCCTTGTTGTACTCGTTCATGGCTTCCACGTGGCGCCCAACCTTAAAATAATCCACCCCAGCCTTTACACTGCAGAAAAAATATTTAGAAAATAGCATGTACAGTTAGTCTATGCAGATTGTTCTGTTACTCACAAATTCCAAACAAGGGACAGGTTAAAACCTGATCTTGTCATGGTGTACGTCACACTGGCATTTCAGGTAGGTGATATTGACTTAATTCCACAAAAATGTAGTCTTTAATCCAGTATCTTGAGGCACTCGAGAGCATTTCTGCAGACAGTGCTACTGTATTACATTGTTTTTCATTTATGGAATCATTGTTAAAGCAATTTTCTGCACAAAACTATGTGTGACTTCCCACCATTAACCTTGAACAGGCTTGATTATATCCAAACCTAAAAATCCCCATTAGAGCAACAGCACAAGGTGATTTGGGCAGATGGTGCACACTCAAACCAGCTCATCTCACACAAATATCCTGAGGTTTTATATTTCATATCACCTGAACATTTCTTGCATGTTTTCCAAGAGATTAACTTATTAGAAGAGGACTTATATAAGTTGATCTTCAGAACAATTCATTACAGACTTCTCTTAACAATTAAAATTTAATTTGACATTATAAGCAACCCTTTCTACAATTAATCAACATTGCAAATACAGTGCATAGTGTAAAAGGAAGAAGTAAATATCCAGGGCTGCTTCTCTATTTAACTTTCCAAAGACAGCAAGTGCACTTGCTACATCTACAGTCTGAGGCTTAAATGACTTGACAAGTATGACGTCATTCAAAATTCAATCATAAAACAGAAAATTGGGTGCTTGGTGTTATCACAAATCTTGCTCTCAACTCTAGCATGGGTCAGGATATTAAAAGTATTCTTAGAACATCTCCCTTAAACCTGACACACATTTTGGAAGTGAATCTCAGGACTTTATCTGTCACATTCCCACTTGGCAGATAGGTTTATTATCAATAAGATCTTGGTTACATTGCTACACATGCAGTGGAAAAACTGTTTCAAAGTGTGTTTTCTTTGCAGAAATATAATCTGTAACCCAAAAGTAGTAGTAGACAAGAAGTAGTATCGCATACCATTTCAAGGCCCAAGATGCAGACTGCTTTTTCCTCAAGGCAGGGGCAAAATCTTCTTCACTGAAATTTTTACTTTAAAGAACAAACAAATAAAAACATCAAGCTGGCTGTTTAAGTCTACAAAGTTAAGCTTACAGTATACAGTGCAGTTGAAATATTATTTGTCCATGCCTTACTGCTCTCCCTCAGTCAAGTCTGTTCTTTTATATTTCTGAAACCAGTTTTTCCCAAACCATTCTAAAAGTGCTGAACTTATACAACCGCAGAATATACAACTGCAGTACATTTAACAAAAACAGACAAAGTCCACACCTGCTTTCAGCCTAACATATGTAGGGCTCACAACATCAATCATTGTATATATTTGACCTTTATTTCACAAAAGGAGTCAAACCTATTACTAGAATAAACATTGTGAATAAACATCTCTCAGAAGACATTAAAACCTCAGCACCCTGGATTTCAATTCATAGATGCTGACAAGAGCTACACAATAAATTCCATAAGTATGTGATATCAAACATTGTGTGTGGTAAGGTGTCGTGCTTATTCAAAGCAAAAGGATTTCAAATGCAAATTTCTTACTCTAGAGGAGTTTGCTTTTAAATATTTAAAGACGTGTACACTGCAGTCATGCAAGTCAAAATGCAAAATTTTAAGTATAAATGGTCTAGGACTCCCACTCACGAGTCTATTTCAGTGGATTAGAATAATCTCCACAGAGCTACAGGAGAGGAACAATGTAAAAATCACTTACATTTGAAGACTTCTCAGCAAAGACGGTGGATTTGACTCACTTAGTCCCAGTTTTTCTGCTAAATATTCAACTAATGATGGATTAGCAAATCCTGGGGAACGATGCAAAACCTCTTCAAATGTCTCTCCTGTGTTGGCAACTTCCAGGCTTCGCCTTAAAAACAGCACCAATGCACACAAATGAGACCTCAGGCTCTGTATCCTATTTCATCAGCTTATGTTTAGAATAAAAATGCCTATATGGTATCTGTATTACTGCTCACAAACTGTTCTCTTCTACAGGCATGTATTTCCCTGCTATTTACTGACCCTTATGTCCTTAACCCCAGGTGAGCTTCTGAAAGCTATTTGGGAACCCACTCCCATATCAGCAGGACATACAAAAAATTACAAATATTACAGACAGCTGTGTCCCCATCTTCTAAAGGGAATTCTAAAATGCTAAGAACTCATATTCCAGCCTAAAAAGGTTTTGGGGTTTTTTAAATTGTTTGTTAACACAGTCCAAAAGCAACAGATATCTCACCCTGCCTTTTGCTTTCCTTATATTTTTGGAAAGAAGCTAAAAAGCCAACCACACCTACATATCCAGACACAAGTATGCTAAAGAGAGGAACACCAAGGAGGACATGATCACCCAATAAAACACAAAGCCCACTGAGGAGTTTAAGGGACAGCCAGCCTGTCAGAGATGCTCTTCAGACACCCTGACAGCACCCAGCAAGTGCAGCCAAACAGCACATCCTTACTTATAATGCAGTGGGAAGTCATCAGAGGTGATGACACCCAGTTTTGTGCTGGAAAGGTTGGGTGGAAGAGCTGAGCTGTAAAGTGACACCGCCAGCTTCTCGTGGTAGCGGTCAATGTCCTTGAGCGCCGCTGCAGAAATAAAACAGGGCAGGATAAAATTACTGAAGTGGCTCAAACCACAGACAAACCAACTCCTGACAACTTCTGCAGCTCCTCACCTCGAATGAGGTCTCCAGTTTGGTAATATGACAGAGGATCTCCATGGTTGCTTTGAGGAGGCACATCCCTCACAGGACACAGGGCCTGCAACAGAACAGAGCAGGAATGTCATAAATTAAGCCATAGGGTTGGGGGTTTTTTTCCTCCCCAAGATCAAGCCAAAAAAGAGATTATTTTAAGCTGAACTCACATCAGAACTGCAATTCTTAAAGTATGGCTTGGTTCAAGTAAAAATTCATGCATCCACAAATCACAAACTTTTCAGCTCAATAATGTGGGTCACAGCAAGACGTGTTCACTGGCTGAGCACAGTATCACAAGCTGCCCACAAAGTCAGACACTACCCATCATCCCAAAGCTGTTTCACCCTTACATGTTCCACTCCATGAAGAGATGCAAGAGCCAACACATAGATGTGAAAAAAGAAGTATAGACCAAAGCTGTATCTTACAGTGATTTCCAAATCTGCAATTTCCCGTATGACACCACTTCCCAGACAAATCAACACCATGAAAAAGCCAAATTCACGGATAGATGTAATCCTCCCAATCACGATATCGCCACGCTCAATGTCACGGAAGAACAGCTCTCTCCTCTCCTCCCTGGGCACCTCCAAGAACCTCTCCAGGGGTGGCATGACGGCATAATACTCTGCAACAAGGGCACTGCCTGTTACAAACGGCCAAGCTACATCCTGAGATCACAAAATATTTGACGACAGCAAAACATGTTAAAATATGATATTTTTTGTGCTAACGGGAAGCTTACGCATAGCCTATAGAAATCAACAGGAAAAATTTTAAGTCTGCTTTTAAAGATACCCCGAATTCAAGTACTGTCCTTAGAGGAAATCCCCACCAACCCACACACCCTCATTCTCCTCGATGGTGTCCTCGATCGGCCCGTTGGGTTTCCACGAGTGCGCGAACAGCAGATCCGCCTTCTTGGCGATGAAGCGCTTTATCTCGGTGTCGATGCTCGCCCTCTCTTTCCTGGGGGAAGGAGAACGCGGTGAGTCGCGCCCCGCGGCCCCTCACAGCCCGCCCGGCCGCTGCCCCGGCGNGGCGCGGAGCAGCGACAGCAGCGCGGGGCCGTGGTGGCTCAGCGCCTGCCGGAGCAGCTCCCGATCCATCCCGGTGCCAACGCCGCCGCCTCGCCCGGAACGGGAACCGCCGCTCGGGCAACGGCGACAGGGCGGGACCGGGCGGCCGCAGCGCCCCCGGCGGGCGGGAGGACCGCGCTGAGCGGCGGCGGCACTGCCTGCTCTGTTCGAGGGCCCATCTCTCGTTTATAAACAGAGAGTAATTAAAGAGAGAATAATTAAAAC
>VXBB01024238.1:228-89649 GCA_013399915.1 Illadopsis cleaveri | reverse complement strand
CCTAAGTAAACATATTATTGCTTTGTACTTTAAAATAATGATCACAGAGAAAAAAAAAAATATTGTAAAGTAAGATAAGAGTACAGCCTGAAATATACTTCACTGCTACCACAATGGAAATGCAGACATTTTTTGTAATTGCAAATAATGCAGACACTGCTTTGTAACAGGAAAAAAGGAAAGCCATTATTAGCAAAAATCTGTAGATTCTTTAGGTGGAAAAATACACAGCATAAATTGTTTACATTTTCAGTGGGGAGCATCCCTGGGTGCATCAAGCTGTCACACAGCTTAGCAGCATGACACATCTTAGTGATTAAATGCTGGCTCTCTGGCAAAATCCAAAAAACAAAACAAATTAATTTTTCAGTGGAGAAAGTCACTGTTCTCTTGTACAGTGGCTCTCACAGCTGAAAAGAGGCAGCAGCAGGGTGGTAGAAATCAAAGTCACTCAGCAGGTGAACTGTCGTTTGAATGTGCAACTTCACAGGGTGTCTTTATCTGCCTTTGGTATCACTCCTCCATTGGGGTAAAATACACCATTACTTACAAGTTTGATTTCAGTTGTTGACCATATGATGGACCTTGGAAAGCAATTATTACATCCTTTCACTTATTTTGTTTGGAAGCCCCAAACGAAGCAGAGTTAACCCAGTTACTCAGATGCACGAAATCAGAACAGTGACAAAGCAAGTGCAGCAAAGGCCACCTGCAAATGGAAGAATAGGTGAACACCTGACAGTAGTGTCAGGATCAGGGCTGGGAACAGTGAACAGGGTCAGACACAGCCCAGTAGTTGCCCAGTGGGCTCTCAGAGATGAGACAGATCCAGCTGGACAAGCAGCCAGTGAGTTTGGGTCTAGGTTCAAGTCTGGAGGCCAGAGCTCAGTGCAGGCACAACTGCAACAGGGCTGCAAAACAACATGGGGAAAATGATATTCAACCCTCAACTTAACAGAACTACCCAGGGAAAGCAGGGGCAGGCCCTCACTTCTAGTTTTATTCACAATAATTCTTGGCAGTGAAGATGGTGATCTTGAGCTGAGCCCATAAACTCCTTAACTCATCCAACTAAACTCCATTAGGACGTGTACTCAAGTCTCTGGCATAAACTCAGGCTTAGCTTTTTGGCCAATGCAAAAGCACTTGTAGCAGATGGCACAGGTCCATTTCATCATGCAGGTGCTCGTATGTGACTCATCGGCCAGTCTGAAAAGCAGAATTATCTGTATTTCTTGCAAAGTTCACACTTTGTTATCCCCCAGCTGTTCACTGTTACCTGTCCCACCCATATGTTGCCACATGAGGAGTCAGCTTAGGCTTACTTCAACTGGTATAAAAACAGTATTATCTTTTGGGTGACTTTGTAATGTTTACCCACTTTTGTTTTCTTTATGCTGTTTGCAGTTCCAAAGGGGTCACATTCAGCAATTGATCATGAAAAATACCCTCCTTAGATCAAAGAAAGTAATGAGAACACTGTCACAAGGGGCTGATGAAATGCACGAGCTCACACTTGACAGGACAGCGATTATCCCAGAGTTTAATAACATGTTAATCATCTTAAGAGTCATTATTTTCTCCCAGGCACACACTGTACTCCCACAGGGACATAAAAAAAAATCCCCAACAAAACACACCAGAGGGTATTTCTGCAGGACAAAACACTCTGGAAAACTAAAAAGATGCTGTCTATGAAAATGGTCTCTTCCACTGTCCCAGAACACAAAACCACCAGAAAGGTGGTGCTCTTTTTGTGCAGCTCTGTGCTACTCATCCCAAATGATTTTGGATATAATTACATAGACTTTTATTTACTAAATTTAATAATGATGTGAATGTGAAAATGCAATGTAGTCTCGGCATATGAACACAAACAGCAAAATCTTCCCCCCAGACGCCTTATGTTTCTTGCTAGGTTGCAAAGGTTCCTGTGGAAAATCTGTGTTTGATTCCTCTTTAGGTGACACACCTAACTGTGACTTCCAACAGAGCTGGAAGACACTGCCAGGTGTAGCAGTGGCTTTTAGTACTTTTTTATCTGCATTATCTCTGATTTGAGGTCACAAACGATACTTTCACATATGATACCAGTCTGGAAGCTTTTAATTTTATCTGAACCTGCCTGAACTAGAGGTGGGATATGAGTACTATGGGAGGTTGCAATGGACAGTAAATGTTTGATTTAGGCATTTTCAGTCTGAGAATATTCCTTAAAAGAGTGTCCAAGTTTGACAGACCCATTTAGCCCAAAGGGAGACTGCTCCTTCCCAAGGAAGCAACTGAGCCTATTTGGTGAAGAAGGTCCCACTGGCACACATGGCAAAAGAGGAATGAGAAAATGACAGTCAGGAGCTTGGTCTGAAGCCCAGGCAAAGACACTGAGACACTTAGTGGTCCCACGAGGAAAATCCCTAGGGACAAGAACAAAAAGTCATTGAGTTATCAAAAAGTCAATCCAGAAGGAAAGCAAAAATCTGCAAACTCCCAAACAAGAAATGAAGACATTATTTTTTAAATCCCATTTGACTTTGGGGTTATTATAGATAAAGAAGTTAATTACTGTAGATCTTATTCTAATACAAATGACTTACGAGTTGCAAAGTCTTTGGGGGACACTCACTCCATAGATCTATATGGACTCAGTGGGAGATGGGACTGGTCCCAGGCCCTGCCATGGGTCTGAGCTGCACTTGTTTGGAGTTTACTGTCCCTCAGCCAAGCATTAACAGCCAGCCCAGTGCCTGCTGCTGCCTCATAAGGCACTTACACAATGTAGATTAATGGGAGTTGGTGAGAAGGTCATGTCCTGATACTAATGGAAATGAATTATTCCCAGAAATATATTTAGTCAAGACTGTGTCCAAGTCTTCAAGCATTGAGGTTCAAATAGTTCCCTGCGAGATTTTTACAAGTTCATTTCTGTATCAGAGTTTTTTTCCTTGGTGTTCAGCTTAAAGTTTAATTTCTTCCTCCTTTCTGCCTTAGGACATTCTAAAGAATTCCTCTTATTTCTTGCTGCTTATCCCACTTGTAGACTGTTGGAAAGTTCTTTGTTCTTAACTGCTTAACCTTTTTTCACCATCCTATAAATATTGATCCGTTCCAACCTTCCTTTTTGTCTATACAGAAGTCCCTCTGTAGTTATTTCTGCCCTATACTGAATGACCTTCCATTGGTTTGTGGTAATGAGCTACCTAAAACCATGTGTATTCTGCCAGTGTTATATGGAGATGAACAATGGCTCCTTATTCATGCTGCATTGGCACAGGCATTCCAACAGTTTCTCAGTCCTTCATGTTACTCCTTCCCAGATTTGCCCATCACAGTAAGTATGTACAACATCAACTCCTCTCCTTGAGATGAACTGGCATTTTTCCAGTTCAAATTCAATTTTTTTTTTTGCATTTCATCAAGATTCTGAGACCTCTAAGAAACAGATTCTTTGCTTCCCAGTTTCTTTCCATACTCTTTCCCTTAACTCATCCAGAGTACATCCAAAGCACATGCAGGATGTGCATTAACATGGGATTTTTTTCTTTGTCTTTGTTCTTAGTGACTGTATGTCCCCAGGAGCTACAAGTGACCTCTGCTGTTCAATTAATCACCTTATTCTAACCCATCATTCATCCATTTACCAAACTGCATCTTGATGTTACTCTTGACTCACCATCAGCTTCGGGAAACAAAAGACTATTTGGCAACATTAAGAGGTATCATAGCAGTTGAATCTTATTTCAGGAATGGAAACCTCTGCAATTTTGGTGTATATACAAACAGATATATTTATGAAAATTAGTATGATTCACTACACAGATGAAAATTTTGTATTTCATAGTCATCATTTCATAGTTCATATTTCAATCAGTTTTTAGTAATAAGTAGATATTGCAGCAACTGCTGCTTGCAGCAATAGGTCTGGCAAGCTTGCAGCTGTAGTCAGTGCTATAATACACCGTGAAGCCATAACATAAACTGCCCTGGATGGTGACCTGAAATCAAGAAGTTAAAATTCAAAATGGGAATTAAAAATAGAGGAAAATAATTTAGAGGGAATTTTTCCCCCGTTCAATTCAACTTAAAATGCAAATTCCTAATAACAAAATCTGTCTCAGCAGTCATAAACTACTTCTGCTTAATATCAACATATAGAAAGAAGCCTGAAAATCTGTTTAAGGGAGTTATTTTTAGATGAGTTGTCTGTTGAGAAGAAATTTTCCTTCCATATTCCCACCAGAACAAATGAGATGCCACTGAGCTTTGGAATCAGTGCCCATGGCCACCTGCACCCATTTGGCCTTAGTCTAAGTCTTTTCTTGGCTTTACACAAATAAGGCTCCATGAAGTAAAATCCCATTGTTTAGGGCTCACAGCACCTGCTAAAAACATCTGGTTACTGCTATTTATCTAGAGTGCAGAATCTTCTCTCTCTATTCTTGATTTTTTCCTCCAACTTGTCCTCACAAAAGGTCACAGAATAGAAGAAAATCCTTCCTTTTTGTGAACCTGGTATAAACCTATTGATTTACCTTGTGTTCAACCCAGTTAATTTCAATTTACCCTTTTGTGATTTGTTTCCCTCAAAGGTAATAAACCTGTGCTAACCATTTTACTTGCAGCTATTACTTGTTTTTGCCAAACACCAGGGGAGAAAAATGAATGGTGATGCCCTGTGCTGTGCCTCCAGGTGATGCAGCACAGCAATCCCAGCCCACAGCTCACACAGAGCTGGGACAGTGCTGGTGGGCTGTGCTCCTGGAATGTGACCCCACTGGGTGACACCTGTGGTTGGTTCCTGTCCTGTCACCCAGTCCCTGGAAACACCTGCCCCGTGGCTCTGTATGGGCTGTGACATAATTCAGGATCCTCCCTTCAATACACAGTCTTATCTATGATACTTCTTTCAATTTTGATATGCCTTTTGCACAGAAATGCTGCAGGCAGCTCTCCATGGTGCTCTGTGGGGAGAACCCACCACAGTGACCAGCACTGGACACTCAGGGCACACAGCACTGAGAGCTTGACAGCAACCAAACCACTTTGGTGAGGTGCCAGATCTGAGGTAATCAAGAACACCAATTTCCCAGGCAGACTGCTTAGCTCAGGAACATTGTGTTAGAGCAGTTTCACTGCTCTCCATTTCTTTGTGGGGTGTAGATGCACCCCTCATGACACCTGAGCACGGGAAGTTCTCTCCTGGCTGGGACTCTCTTCTGTGTCAGATGCAACAATAGAACCTACAGACTTCACCACACACAAGACAAAAGAAATCAGGAGAGATCAGGACATATTATAATGTAATCTGTGAGCCTCTGCATCAAGGATATGTTGAAGTGATGTTGAACAGGGATGTATTATTAAGGAATGGCCTCTGCATTCTTCTGTGATCTTTCTCTGAATGTGTTTTCCAGTGTTCTGGGATCTTGTCAAAACATGCTGAAATCCCCATGGATTCCAAAAGCTACATCACTCTCCACAACTTTTCTGATAATGCTGATATAGGAAGGTCAGAATTTGATGATAGCAAACATTACTGAAGTCACAGCACTTGGGACAGCAGGGATTTTAGCCCAAATGCATTAACTCACAATTATATTTATTTCAAAACATTTACATGAAACTGTGCCCATGACTGATGAGGTGTAATTTGGTGTTCCTTTCTGTATAAGCTGAATGTTCTCTCTAAAATCCAGTTTCAGTGAATATCTGCATCAGTTACAACTTTTTCATCCAGCAGCGATTTCAGCTCACTGCTGAATTTGAGGCCTGTGGCTTAGAGCAAAAGAATAATTTGAGAAAAGCTCATCTCAGGAGTCTGGTGGCAAAGTAGGGCTGAAATGTATCACACTGTGGCCTTCATGTTACCCCTATTTCAGCTCAGGCAAACACTTTTCCCAGGAAAAAAACATAACTAGATCCTGTACCAGTATTATTTTAATTAGATCTGTAGCAAATTGCACAATATATGATTGCTACCAACTCAAAAATGGCTTCAACTACAAGTAACAAGAAAAAGGTTAGAGCAGGGCATAGAGCCTGGAGATTTTACCAGGCAGCAGATCAAACAGTTGAACTCTTGACAGACTCTGCTGCTTCCCTTTGCCTGCCCTTTCCTGGAACAGCAAATTCAGGAGCCATTTGTGAGTCAATGGCCAGTTCACCCTCACAAACCATTAATGGCAAATCTGAACTTCCAAATGTCACAATGGAAACAGGAAAAAAAAAATCCAACTCAGAAGTTTCGTGTGTCTCAAAGAATCGTTTCCTTGTACTTTCTGGACATGTTTTTGTAACGTCGTGTTTCAGGTGGTCGACAGACCTCTGTTTGACAGAAATTTGGGTGGAAAAATGAAAAAGAAAAGCTCTTAAAATGTTCTCTTATGGTTATTCTGCTGAATAAATATTTTTATTATGGCCAAGCATCAAATGCAAAGCGCCATTTCCTGAGTTCTTGCTGAGGGCTTTCAAATTTTCTTCTCTTGAGAAAATTAATGTGATTCCCACAGTTCCCCAGGGAACTAATGCGTTTTACTCTGGCAAGAACCACAAGGACATAAAGCTCTATGGGGCTCATATTTTGTAAACCATTTTACTCATTGATTTTGTGCCTTGAGGAATCCAGAGTTCAGAACAGCCTTTTGTGTGCCACGACAATGAGGCGACCAGCCGGTGACATTTATAAATCTACTATTAATTGCTTGTATGCCTGGGCTCCGAGGCTTCAATGCTTTGAGTCACGTATCTAATGAGGTCGAAACTAAAACATACCAGCCATGAGGCAGAGGGGAAATCATCAGAGAGGGATGAAGAGCCAAACTCTGCTGGCTGCCGGCTCTCCAGGTGCTCACTGATTGATCAGTGCAGCCTGAGGCTGGGGAAGGTTACCTGGGACAGCACTGCTGCTGTTCCTGCTCCTTCTCGTGTCACCAGGGCACTGTTTGCCTCCAGAACATCTTGTTAGTGCCGGGTCCCAGCTGTGAAGAGCAAAGATGCCAGCAACAAGAACTCACCTCTTTTGCTGATGGGCAAACTCTTAACGGGAGTCCTGCTCCTCGGATCTAATTACAGGCAAAAACTCCCTCTCTGCTGACTGTGAGGAGAAACAGAGAAAATCTTACCTGACTCAGAGCATTTGACTGAGATTATTGTCTGCTGGAGACATAGAATAGATTTTTTTTTCTTTAAGTATTTTAATATCTGGCTTTTTGATAGTTTGCATCTTTAAAAATATCATCAATGCTCTGAAATTATTAAATCAGGCTTCTAAGAAAAACAAGGTCCAACCTGTTGCACAGAGAAATAAAAAAAGTTTTACAGCCTAAGGGAGGTTGGATCCCTGAACTATTCAGGAAGAATTTCTATACAGGGAATCCACAAAGACAAGTATAAATTCATACAAAAAAAAAATTACCTAACAATGTGAACCTCTTATGTCCACAAACTTCCCTGTTCCATTTAAGTCTCTTATCACTTTGAAATAAAACCAAACTGTTTTAATTAGCAAGGCAGAGATATTGTAGAAAAATAAAAATATTGCTATTAAAAATAGTACTGTTTTTTGTATAGCACTTGCAATCATTAGGTCTCAAAGTAATATACAGAGGTATGATGATCCTCAGAATCTAGATAAGGAAATTAAAGTACATAGAGGTGAAATCACTTGCCTAAAACCCTCCAGTGGGTCAGAAATATCAGTGAAAAGAGCAGATTTTAAAACCTTTGCATCACCTTGATGTGTTGAAAAATTTCATAAAGAAATTACTGATGTTCAGGTCAATTCATAACCTGAAAATGAAGTTCAGGTTCCCAAAATGAGCATCTGGCATTGCCACAGAAACTAATCCTCCTGAACTAGGTAGAACCTAATGTGCCAGGTATGCTATACAAAACTGGTAAATATTAGTGTTTGTCTTGAACAGATAAAGTTATAGTCCTTTTTGTTATTAAAAATTCTTTCTTACGTCTTCAGAGTTTCACAATTTTAGCTCCCTTGCTATTAACTACACATCTATTTCTTAAAGTTTTCAAGTAACAGCTGCCTCAGAGATCAAAGCCGGTCAAAATAACAGGGGGTGCTGGGAAAGAGTTCTATTCTTTTTAGTAGTGTCCTCTGGTTTTGATCAAAGTACACAGAGAATCCCACTAAGCAGAAACTGAATTTAGTGGGATTCAGCTCTGTTCAGCTGAGAAACAGGAAAATAATCTCCTCTAGTTTGCTGGATGCATAACTCTGTGTTTATCCTCTGTCTCTCATCTCCATGTTTTCCTACCAAGCGTTTATTCTGTATGAGCAAATGAATGGGTTCAGGAGTGTCCATAAGCCAGTTAGGGTCACAAGTGCTTCCACTTTACCTTCTCCTTTATGTTCTCAATTGCCAAACCCTGAGGCTGTAAGAGCACAAGAGGAACTGCATCAGAGGTCCTCAGCAAAGGCTGGAGAGTGATTGCTAATGCAGATGGCACCAGGCTTTGCTTTTGTGAGCAGGAGTGTTACCTCTTTGTACAAACACACATTTCAAGGGCAGAATACAATGCTTAGGAATACATCTTGCATTTCTTAGGAAAAGGTCCACAAGGTCACCGTCACATATGTTTGAAATGGAAAAAAACATCCCTTACATGACTGTTTAGGTTCACCTAAACAGAAAATTGGCAGCCAAGAAGATAGAATAGACTTTTTTACAACTGTTTTATTTTCTATTGCCAAGTATTCTCAAATAGATCATCAGAAGCAAGAGAATCTGTAAGTTTCTTTACAATTTTGGAGCACAAAGGATGATTATATGAGAAGGCAGCATTCATATAAGATAAAAAGATCCCCTAACAGTGTAATTACAGCAAAGCAAAAGATTTAATACCCTATTATTTACTGAGAAGAGTAGCTTGTTGTCAATGACATTAAAATACTTCTAATAATTTCAAATAAAATGAAACAAAATACACCACTCAAATTGAACTAAAAGAAACCTGAGTTTTTCTGCAATGGTTTAACCATCTTAGATGAAACTCATTATTAAATTATACCAGTGCAATTCTGTGACAAAAGTAGGGTCATAAATGATATGTTCATTAAAACCAAGGGAAAATGAATGGAATACTAATGAAATGAAACACGAGGGCAAGGGCCAAATATATGCATCAATCAGGCTTCATAAAACCCATAATCTGCTCCTGAAGCTAAATAAAACACACACGTGGTCAAGGCCTCTGAATTTCTGGAAAGACTAAAAGTCTGAAGACTTGATTGTTAGAAAAACAAAACTCAATTTTGTGGTGAAAAGAAAAAATTCTTGCAGAAAATAATAATTTTTTCTATTTAAATATTAAAAACAAACAAGCAAACAATGAATTCTTAATGGAAATATAAATTTCAACGTTTCCTGTGAAGTTAAACATTAATATTATTATTACTAAATTGGGAGAAAATTCCCTCCAACTTTTGAATAACTGAGAAGAAGCTTTTTGGCCCATCTCTATGAAACTCTCCAGGCCAGCAGCTCCTCAGTGTTGGGCCAATTTTGTTTGTTCCCAAGAGCACAGAACTCCTTGGAGCACATGGGACAGGGTGGGGAATCGTGTGGATGTGCCCACATGGCACAGGATGATGTGGTGATGATGGCAGATGGGGGATGTGAGTACCTAAACTGCTTTTTTAAGAGTGGCTTGAAAGAGAGAGGCATGAATAATTCTGCGTGCTGCCATGCAAAATGGATCATTGTTCCATGCCTGAAATTCAGGGAAAAAACCACAGCTGGGCAAAGGGTGAGCTCTGACCTGGGCAATGCAGGATGTGGCAGAACTCCCTGCCTTGTCTCATTTCTGGGGAGGGCAGTGCCACAGAACACAGTCCAGCCCAAGGTTTTGATGTTGAAATTATCAGCATTTTCCAAAGGAAACAAATTCTTCCTGAAAATTTCCAATGAGCTCTTACTGCGTGCTGATATTGAAATTTCAGGGCAGCCAAATCACATTTTTCTTATGTCATTTTCTCTATGTCCCTAAATTCTCCCTTTTCCATTTGGGGTGTCCTCCTCTTGTCCTGAACTCAGCTGTGACACTCATTATACAAACTGCAGTGATCTTTTGCCCTCTTAAAGGCTTTTTCTAAGTGCTAGATTATTACTCATTTATAGTTAGATTGCTGCTCACTTAGCAAGGGCCTATTTCTGCTTTTGCAGTCTCCTTTAATTGTGAGACATTGCACAGAAAATATGTAAGTGGTGAACAAATAGGGAGAAAGAGAAGGTCAAGTCCAAACTGATGAGGTTCTCTAGAACAAAAAAGGAGTTATATAAATAGACAATTATATTTTCTCATTAATAAGAAAGTTTTTTCATTTTCTTTCTGGGTCTTTGAATCTACTGTAGCAGATTCAGTGGGAACTTTTGTTTTCACTGCCTAACTCTGGTTATTCTTAAAAACTTCTAACAGAGAGTTTAGCTTGCAATTTTCTTGTGCTATCAGATGGAGAGCTCTGTGATTATCTTAGTGGGCAAGAGAGGGAAACATTCCTTAGGCTGAGAGCAGTCTGAAGACAAGCATTTCAGCCTTGATGCTGAGTGGCCAAAGTTTGCTTGCAGGTTCATCAGCATAAATCAAAGGCAACATCAGCACAATCATGGGAATTAGAAAGGTAGAATCTCAAGAAACGACAGGAAAACAAAACCTCAGGGGATTTTAAGAATGTGGACTAGTTTAGGTAATTTTGAGCAACTGTTCTCAAGAAAGCACTTGGGGACAGTTAAGTTTAATTAGGCTGCAGCTCATCCTCACAGCAGGAGGTTTTGTTTCTGCCACAAAACTCTTTCCTCCTCTCAGGTGTAGAGTGAGCACCAACAAACCCCTGGAACTGCTCCTGCTTGATAAGGAAGGAAAGGAGAGCTGACTGGGCCTATCTATTAAGAGGTGTGACCCTGATTTGGAATTACCAAGAGCTAAATCTCACTGCAGGGGGCTGGGCTGGGTGGGAAGAGGTGCTGGAGTGTGTGAGCTGGGCTGGGAGCACACCCTGTGTGCTGCCAGGGGCTCTGCAGTGTGAGAGGGGCTGGTCTGACACTGCTCCTCTCAGCCCAGCATTATTCCTGTCTGGGCATCCCCAAAGTGTTTTGTGCAGACTGCATTCTCCACCTTTTCCTACTCAGACCTTTACAAAAATGCCACATTTATCTGCTGGAAAATTTACTTCTCTGATCTATTTGAGGTCAACACAACTACAGGAAGAAAATTTCAGCAAGTACCCAAAACTTAGGAAGAGGTTTTAGGTTGCTGGGCAATTTATTTTCCATTATTTTTAATTTATTTCAGTTAAATTTTAATCAGGAAGAAAAAATGTGAGTCTAAAAGCAGTCAGAATTAATTATATTTTTTGTTTTCTATATTCATCCCCAAGTTTTTTTAACATGGTGTCTTGACATGTTGCATTTGTGACAACAACATGGTGGAATGGCTCAATTTTATATATAATTTATCAAAAAATTTTAAACTCTACATTCCTTGAGTCATTTTCATGTATAATTGAGCTTAAATTGCATTTGTGTTATTTTGAATTAGGAAATCTTATACTGGATCAAGTCACATTAATACGTGCTTATCATCTAATAAGAAGCCATTTCTATGTCCTTACTGATTTTTAAAATATCCTGGAATCTCATAAAATTAAATCAAATTGCTGTGATTTTAAAATCTAAACTTGGACTTTGAATATATGAAAATAGGGATTTTTAAACTTCCTGAGTATTTCCTTACTTTCTACTGAACTGTGAAGTTGTCCCAAAAACATTCCTGACTGTATTGTCTGGTTTTAAAGTATTGATCCTAGACTTAGAGAAACAGCAGAGAACCAATGAAATTCTGGCAAAACAGACTAAATAAATTGCAGGCCAAGCTGTAACCCCACTGCTCCTAACCACCCTGAAGCTCTTGTGAGGAGCCATTTAGATCCTAAATGTCACACTGGCTGCATTCAGCTATCACCATCTTTGTACCCTCGCAGGGGCAGCTGGTCTTGTGCAAAATGGGACAAAGAGCAGGAAAACGGGTGCAGAGAGGCTGCTAATTTGGGAAGATGTGAATTTTCCCTTCCTTATCACACGAACTCTCACAGTAGTCACCAAAGTGTCCAAAAATAGGAGCTTGCAGCCCTAACTATAGCCTTGTGAAACAACGAGGAACTCGTAGTGTCTCTCCATCTCTCCTACTAGGGAGACTTGTGGTTTGAGGAGCAGATGGATGAAATGGTGCAGCACATTTCAGCCACTCTCAGTAAGCTGGCAGAATATTTCACAGTTCAGCAATATCATTTTAATTACAACACAGTTCTGGTTTTATCATCAAAATAATTTTGGCCTAATTTTGATTCATATTGACGTGCTAACAGGAAGAAGGGATGATGGGGAAAGAGAAGGAACTCTAAAAAATTAATATTCATGCCAGCAAAAAATTCATCATGCATGACCTCATACCACAAAAGTGTGAAAAAGAACATTATTAACAAAGGCAGCACTCGGGAACGTGGCTGGGTTTATGCTGGTGCCAGCATTTCTGTAGGACATAATTTGCTTTCTTTATTCATTGTAATTGGATCTTAAAACACTTCCTCGGTTCTGCAACTTGGAATTTCAGCACCAGCTCAGCAGAAAGATTCCTTAGAAAAATATTTGGAAATTCAAATCTCTTCTGAATATTGAATAAAACACAGATATTTAAACCCTTTAAGATAGGCTTGCTCTGAAGAACTCTCATGGCACCTTCTTGTTCAACAAGGCTGCTGTCTGACATTGCTGCACACTGAGATGCTGCAAGTAAACTTTTGCTCTCCCATTCCTCCTGGAACTGATGCATCCAAGAGGATGAAAATTTGTTTATATTATTACTTTGTACAACAGAAGAATCTCTACATTTTCATTGCCTCCCTTTGGGGGTCTCCCTGAAGGCACAGGGGTGGCATTGGTCTAGAAGTCTGAAGAGTCCAGCCTTCAGAAGTTTTGTTCTTGACAATAACATATGAAAAGATGTTTGATTTTTCCCCCTTGATTTCTCTCTTCATAAAAGATATTTTAAAATGTAAAGTAAGGGTATTTGATATAGAAGATTAGTAGGCTAAGCAAACAAAGCACCAACAAGATTTATTTACAGCAGAATTTCACTTTAGAGGGGTTTTTTCTGCATCACTGTAACAGTAAAAAAAAATCCTCATTTAATTGTAAATACTACTGTTAAAATGTTTATATTCTGGGATTGCAGATTTCTATGCAATATGGCTTGACTACTTTCAGATTACAAATTCAAAATGAGTGAAAAATATATATCAAATTATGACAGCAAATGGGTAGAATTTCCAAGGGTTCAGGATGCTGAGAAAAGAGCATTTTAAATTTCTGGCCATTGATATCACATGAGATATGAGATTTTGAAAATCAGGCCTTAAACTCTTTGTTTGAGCTTTCCAAAGCATTTACTTGCCTAGAGATCAAGACAAACAGCCAGGGAGATTTATAGAAGCACCTAAACCTTGGTTTTAGTCAATGTAAATTAAGCATGTAAGCCTGTCAGACGCTTCTGTAGATCATACTGGATGTCCAGCTACGTATTTAAAAATAGAAAACAATTATAAATCAATTCCTTTGAAGCTATAACCCCTCATAAACCTTATCAGCTATTGGCATCTCAGCATCCAGGGATAGATTGCTCACAGCTCAGATCCTCATTTTAAAGGTGCTCTTTACCTGTATGATGCAGCAACCAAACACAGATGGACAAATCACAGCTGAAACATCAGAATGTTTCTTCTAAGGGACAGTACCTGAGCTCCAATAACCCTGCACACGTCATGGAACCATGGGAAGTATTTTGAGATGTTTCCTCCTGTGAGATTTTATACTCATGCAAAGCCAGGTCAAAATGACAGTGGCTTGTGATTAATTTTCCCATAAAACCAAAAGGGATTTTTCCTGTTTCAGCTTACTCCTGTGTTGTCTAATATAGACTGGCTAGGAATATACAGGGAGATGGCCCATGTTTTGTTTGAAACAGATGCAAACTTGGATCTAAAATGAGAGGTGTGTTTTGTGGGTTGTTACTGATGACATATGGGCAGGATAAATTCAGAACAGATTGTCATTTAACACCACCAAGAGCCTTACCCTTCAAATGAGGCTGGATATGATCCTAACGGGTTACATCTTGCCTGCACTCGTGTCTTTGTGTCCCAGAGGAATTGTTTCAGCTCCTTTGGCATTGTGACAAATCCACAAGAAGGATTAGTGTCATTTAGAAGGATGACTTTGATGACCTGCACTGCTGTAAGTGCCCCTGCTCTCATGGTGCCCTGTGTCTTTGTGCTCCATTGAATCCACACGTGCACAGCACAAGCTCCTCAGGCCTCTGTCATACTGAGGCTTACACCAGGAATTCCAGCAGGGAACACCCTCATGGGACATCTGATTCCCCAGGATTTCACCTCCAGGTCTGTGTGGTATAAATCAAGTGAGAGCCACTCTGCCTCGAGACTGCCAGGGGAAGGGAGGGAGCCTCACCCAGGCAATGATCACACTCACTGGCAGCTTGGAAATGCTGATTAGCAGAAAGGTATTAGGCTTTAGCTGTAAATCTGAAACTTTTGGCTTGCTGGACTGTCACCTGTGGGTGACTATGGATTAATGATGGGAGAGATGGCAGCTTTCCATGGAGCTGCCTTCTGGCTTGTAATCAGCTCCTTATTACCTCACCAGTCCAAGAAAATTTCCAGAGAACTGTGCTGGCCTTTTCTCCAGTGACATGAGAAAGAGTGACCAAAAGAGAGGAGGGAAGATAAAAAAAGAGGTCAGAAATAAGTTACTTAGTGCTCTGTTCCTCTGACAAGAGCTCAGAGTGGGGTGAGAAAAAAGCTGTGTGAGTTGTCCAGCTGCCAGAGGAGACTGAGGGATGCTCTGAGAGCCCGAATGAAAACCTGGCTCCATGAGACTGCACGTTGTGCCTGCATGTGAGACTAGTCCTAAGTGGTGTTCTCAATTTCCATATTAATTCAAGGACTGCAGCCAAAGGTAGAAACCCGAAGTCTCCAGGGAAGAAAAACAAATTGCTTTGACTTCTGAAGGAAATCAATATTAGACGGTGCATTGGTTAAAGTGTTGAAACCCATGGATCGGTTCCAGATCCTGTGTAAAGAGATCCCTTAGGAATTCTTAGAATAGATCTTCATTATATTCAGCTTAGAAGCACTTCAAGCAGGAGACAAAGTAAAGCTGGACAATTCTGCAAGTAGCTTGTCTTTTGTCTTGGAACCCAAAATATATTTCAGTGTACTTTAAAACAGACTGCAAAACCTGTGATCTCTGGCAGCTGAAACACCTCTCTGCCTCTACAATCTCCTACCTGGGACAATAATGAGCAAAAGAACAAACACCTAATGTTAAAAGATAGAAAAAATTTAAGTGAAATGAGAGACAAGATAACCACCTTCAGTTATGTTAACTTACAAAGCTGGAGCCTAGAAAACCCCCCTGTGGCCTTAAGAAATAATGTGAAATTAGGAGTAAATGTACAGGTGAGTTACAGGAATATGAATTTTAAGAAGACAGAAGACACTGTATTGGTTTAACCACTCCTAGGCAGTAAAAGGACATGCTCTTCTGTTCCAGCTGTGCCACTGCAATATCCTGCCACTCTCAGTCTAATCCTCATGACAAATCCTCAGATTTCCTGTGGTAGAAATTATGCTGCCTCAGATCTGTGACTTTTCCTTAACCTTTATCAGTCTAAAAAAGGCACATTAGTTGAAATGGTTCAACAGTACATTTGTTCAGTAACCCATCTAATTTTTGAATAAAATGGGTTAGGGAGCACACACAGAAGCAGTGCTGCTGGCATGTTTGAGGGGGCTGTTACCTCCAGCACAGGAATGGTAAGTAGGTGCTGGGGACTGTAGAACTTTTGACAGCTTGAGAGAACTCTTTGCAGAGTGAACCTCACACCTCACCCTTCTTCAGTTGCCTTTTTGAGCTTCATTGCAACCTTAATGCTCTGGGCAGTATCCTTTTCTGGAAGGAAAGTTAAGCCAAATGGTGGAGAACCAAAACAAGAAAAAAAAAATCAAGACTGTTATAAAATCTTGCTTTGTCCAGTCCCACAGTCAAGGATTGTAGCTACTCTCATTTAATTAAAAATCAGAACCAAAAAACCTCTTTGGCAAAGGAAGTGTTGGTTTCATAAATCAATGAAAAAACCACATTTTCAAGAACTTTCTAAGTCTTTAAAAAGCCAGTAAAATCCATATCATGATCACAATACATGGTTTCATAACTAAATACTTATTAAAGACCAAAAGCACACATACACACTCTCAAAGTCAAAAAGCATACAGAGATCCATGCCACACTCCATTTACACAAAAGCCTGGTTAAAAAAGGAGCAAGTCACCATCTGCTGAACCATCTGCTCCATCCAAGTCCTGTTCTTCATTTCTGGTCACTGGGATAGGAGCTTCCACAAGAAAAAAAATGTTCAGCATCATCAGAATCCTCGAATAAGTATTTAGTACCTTCTAATGCCACCCTCAGCTTAGTCCAAACAGTGGTTTCAGGACAAAATTTTGGCTGTGGACAGATTTGTCTGAGCTTGAGGATTAAGGACATGTTTTTGAACAGTAATTGAAGTGCTGAGTGAGTTATCTGAGGGGTTCTGCTATTTCTGCTCCACTGCTTGCCATGGCAGTAGCCCATCACCTTGGCAGAGAGCCACTGTGGGAAAAGGCTGCCCTGTTTGAGCTTGTGGGATTGGGGCCATGTGCAAAAACAGTTGAGTTTTGCCGGTTCATCCTGGTGTGCTTTCAGTTTAAAAAGGAAAAGCAGTGAGACTCACAAGCTGTGTTATTTCTTTCCCTGCAACGCAGCAGTTAATTCATTTTTGCTACATTATAACTGTTTTAATGCAAGCCTGCTTTGATGTTTAACCTACCAAGGTATTTGGGCATTCAGAATTACTTTCCTCCTCCAAAAACAAATGTTCTGTGGAAAAACTCTCTCTCTGAATGTGATGTGAGCAATGAGAGATGGAGGTTTCCTTGGACATCTAAATATTTCCTCAATCAGTTCACTTGCTTGTGTCTTAGAAGCCCACTCAGGCAGGCAGAAAACCAGGCTTTATGCTTTCCTGCATTGAAAGCACCTGTGTATGTAGGGGACAGCTGCATGCCTGGGTTATTTACTGTGCAAACAGCAGGAGATGGAGCAGACAGCTCTTCCAGTCCCTTTCTCTGCAAACACTTGGGCAAATATTTAATCCAAAGCAAGCCTGTTTGGTGCTGACCAAATTGGTGTGTTCCCTTGTTTCCAGATGCAGAGGTCAGAATTTAGTGGAGATGGGCACAGGTTATGAAGGGCAGGTGAGCTGGTGGCAGAGATGTGTGTTTTGGACAGTGAAACAGTGCACTCTGAGCTCTGAGCTTCACCCACCACAGAGGAACATCCTCTGTGCTTCACTACTGCTCTAGGCTGTAGTAAAGTCACCTTCAGATGGACTTCACTGCAGTGAAATAACAAAATGGGTCAGATGAGCACAGCTTATCTGCTCCAGTGCAAAACAGATGAGTTACTTGAAAAATCCCAGCCCAAACCTTTGCTGCTCTGACATCTCATGTTCCCTGAGCTGTCACAGGGCACCTCTGCACAAGTCCCCACTGCTCATGGCCTGGATGTTCTGCACTGCCTTTCTTGTCCTGTCCAGACCTCTTCTCCACTTTACAATTCTTCAATTATTTTGCCTTCAATCACTGAAGAGAAAACATGCCTTAAAAAAACCCCAAAACCCTAAGAAATAAGTGTCCCCTTCCCCTCTCAAACTCTTACTCTTCCTTTTGACCCTTCCTTTTCTGGATCCATTTCAGTGGATTCTCCCAAAAGGGATTAATTGCAACAGCTCATCAGCACAGTTACCATTTCCCATGTAAATGGTTGTGTTCAAATGGCATTTTCAGTCCCATAACAAACACACCTGATGGGTGCTGTCACCAGCTTTCTGTAGCAACTCCAGTGCTCCAAACTGCCCTCAGCAGGCACAGCTTTGGGTAAAGTGACCTTAAATCTTCTGCACTCTCTCTCTGTCGTCTTCAGCTGGGGCTTGGCCTGGTTTCATGGCTCGGAGCCATCTAATAGAGGCTGCTCTGGTGCATCATGGGCTGGCACAGCCCCAGAGGGATATTCTTGCAGAAAAGGATACACTGTGGCTGAGGGCATTTCCCGGATCACTGTCCAAGGACAGCAGGCAGAAGGCAGCCAAGAACGTGCCACCACTTTGTCACTCTCCCACCTTGAGGGCTCATTTACTAACAAGAAATTCCCAAACACACCAGGATTTTGGTAAATTTAATCCCTGGAATGGCAGAATGGAGCTGGAAAAGGTCATTGTCTATCTCAATGGGTTTTATTTTCACATGTGTCATAAGCTGATCCCTAGAGCTGCACAAGGCAAAGTGAATATCATTGGAAGACTTTTACAGTCACATCTCACATACATAAATGATAATTCAATATGTAAAGCATAAACTAACAGATTATAAATTCATGCTAATGATCCATTCTTTAGTTCAAAAGGAAACAATTTGCACCACTGCGTTAGCCATTGTTTACATAAATATTGTACAAATTCATCATAAACTCCCAGTCTTGAAGAATAATGAGCTATGATAGCTGAGGAGATCTCAAGGTATCTATTTACTAGAAAGGGAAGCAAGACCTAAAATGAGCAAAATGATGTGTTTAGAGTGGGATCCCAGAGCAGAGTGCTCATTTAAAACAGGAAGGGTGAATGCTAATCACAGCTAATAGACAAAGCAGAATCACTTTCCACAGCAAAATGATTTAGTGCTTCCATTAGAATTCCCATATAGCTTGAAAGCAAGACTTTCAAAATCTGAGAAAACTGGCATGGAGCTGGGCACTGGTGTAGGAAAAACACAGCTCTGCCTTGAGTGTAGGAACCTGCAAAGGTAGTGATAAGTGGATAACGGACAGGATTAGCACAAAGCCTGACTGCCTCATTGGGACAGTACAGAGTCAGTGTTTATTCCTCTCCTGAAAAGAGGGAAGGCATCCAGGGGAGTGGACTGGAGCTGGAGAAGGTACATCCAAAAAGAGAGTGTGGGTTTTGCCCTGACTGCTCTTGGTTAAGGACAAAATTCTGCAGCAGCAGGGCTGTGGTAACCCACTGTTCACTCCTGTAGGGACTGGCCTCTTTGGAACCCTTCTGTGCTGAAGCATGAATTTGACTGAAATGGGATATTTATCTTTCTTAAGCAACATTCATATATTTTTTGTGTCTCAGTGCATAGACTTGCCCGACTCAGCACCATTTTAATGAGAAAGAGATAGGACTCCCTCATAATGAGGAATATTCAGGCCATAAAATATACTCCTCTCTGGCTCTTTCAATCCCTGACATAAAAAACCAAGAGGATCCACATTACCTGATCATTTCATAACTGCTCTCTCTCTCTGCCTTGGCTTCTTGTGACAGCAGATTGCAGTGTCCAGTCACCAGGGCTGCACATATCCTGCATCCTGCACTTCATTTCTGTGGAGGATAAGGATTTAAGAATATTTGGAGACAGCAATTTAGGGGAGAAACTCCTCTAAAAGCCGTGGATTTGGTGATATTTTCAGAAGAGTATGGCTCTGCCTGTTCAACCCTCCCTTGTGTATTTCAGACACACCAATACAACCCCCAGCCTTTTCACAAGTTTGTTTGATATTTCACCAAGTACCCTCATATTCAGAACCCACCAAAACAAAGGAATGCCTTGCTACTTTACAGTTAGATACTTAAGAATATTAACTTTGTGCACCAAAGATTTCTTACTGCTGGTTTTCCAGACCACCTTGTTTCTGCTACTCAAACAACCAAAGTTTTACTGAAGAACTAGAGCTGAAGGATGAGGAGTTAAACGCTGTCCCAATTTTTGCTTTTCCACCAGATTTTCTTGCTGAAATTAAGCCATTTGTTTTTCATTGGCAATAAATAAGTCCCAAAGGTATCAGAAGTGGTACTGTCTGGCCTGAATCATTGCTGTTACCTGCAAATGATGAAGAAATCTGAGCCAGGTTCACTGGCAACACCTAAATGCTGCAGTGTACCCACATTTGGCTGGGAAAAAGCACATTTAGATGAAGTTCAAATTGTATTCCTCCTCCAAAGTAAAAGAAGGTTTAAACCTGTTTCTCTAAGGCTTCATCACTCTGTTAGGAATGTAACAAATAATTTCTTATCTTTTAGCCAATCCCATTCCATGGCTGGTTTCTCCATGAGGAACCTTAATTTTGAAAAGCAAGGTCCCTTGTGGAGGTTAAAATAAACATTTTAACTAAGTCATTAGGAAATAATTTGTGCATTCTTTTCACCCTTATTCAGCTGCTACATTCATTAATTTTAGAGAATTCTGGTTGTAGAGATTGCAAGTCTTGGTGGAATTAAAGGCTAAAGAACTTCATAGTGTGCTGCACTCCACCATAAATCATGCCGGGCTACATGGCCAACCCCATTTTCTATCATTAGCAGAAGTGATACTGCTCCCTCTAGGGTGAAACTATTTAAGGAAATTCAAAATCCAATGCCACCATTCCTGCAAACTTGTCAGCATTTGAATCAGGAGGCTCCTTAAGTAAAAGGCCTGCATCTTTTATTTTTCAGTTATAACCCATCAGAAGGTTTGAACTGGATAGCTCAGTAGGATGTTACCATCTCTAACAGCTGAGATTCCCTTTAGCAGCTGCCCTACAACCCAAGAGTAAATGCAGCCCTGTAGAAAGATTTCAAACTTGCAGTGCAAATGGGAGCAAACCCATGATTTTTAAAATCTGAAAATTAAAATTTATGGGATTGATTTTGGAGATTTTTCTCAAGAGCAAATGACTGAATAACAGAGGATGTAAATAACAGATTTTAGTGCTTTTTCTCAACATGTGAACAGCCCTAACTAACTGCAGTCTTCTGCAGGGAAAAATCAGGACCAGCTCAGTATTAGAGATGATAAAATTGTTCTAATTATTTTTTTATTGAAAAATACCAGTTCATCAAAGGAGAGATCATATCAAGATCATAGAGAGATCATATACTGGAAGATGCTGTGCTACCCAGAAATTTTTCTGGGTGGTTTCTTGCAAAGTCTCATCTTCCCAGAAGGTGCTGATGATGCCAGCACTGCCTTTGCAGTGTATTTAGCCTGGGAACCAGGCACATTTCAGTCAGAGTCCCTTGGTTCTGGACTCCTAATTCAGAAATTTGGGCTTTGTGATGCTGCTTTGTGAGATTTGTGGATTCTGTTGGAATCCTCCCATTTCCAGGAGGACAGATCTCCCCAGGATGAGGCTGTACAGGGTCTGGAGCCTGGGCAGGACACCCAGACACTCCTGGAAGGAGGGACTGCAGTGACTGTACCCATCAGAAGCACACAGAGCTGGGGGTGGGATCCACACAGGGCAGGCAAAGGAGCAGAAGATCCCAGTGAAACTGCCAAGGGAATTTATGAAACAATCCTATTGCACAAGTGACCAGTCTTGCCTATTCTTCCAACAAATTTTATGGAATCCTATTGACCTCAAGTTAAACAGTTCTTTGGTGTATGGTGGGCATACTAAGACTCCTGAGATACCAGAATCCTTTACCTGTAACCTGACAGAAAGTTTCTTGGTGTCTCTGCTGATGATAAATTCTCCAGGTCTAGAAAGAAAAATTCTTCCTGTATTGACGCAGGATTTTTCTTAGTCAACTCCAAAACTACAATTCACTCTGACCCCAGGATTTTTGGTCTGTAAAAGCTGAAATGTAGTGAGGAATTGAGCATTTTTGCATCCTGCTGTCTTGCTCTTTTCACATTGCAAACAGCTTTATGACAGTGGTGCTTAAAGACATTCTTGCAGAGGCCACTGATGAAATATTTTAGTCATGTCAAATGTCATCCTTGTAAATCCCTCAGACTCTGTCCTTACCATTGATTGAACAATTTCTACCATGACCTGATATTATGCCTATGAAGGTCGTAAGTGTAATGCAGGCTCTAGTAAAACTTATTCAATTTTACTTGAAGTTCTCAATCCAAATACTAGCCATGTATGCCACTCCCAGTTTGTGTTGGCACAGAAATTTCGGGAAGGACAGCAGCATGATTCAGACTACTTTCTTAAAATCTTTCAGCATATTGACATTACTTTAAATGCCAAATGCCAGAGGAACTGCCTTTTTCAATCCTGACATTGCTGCTGTTATCTGTCACTGTTACTGAACTACAGCAGTGCCAGGATCCCAAATTTAGATCAGGGTTTTAAAGCACAAAAAAAAAAACCAAACCTAAAAACAAAATAACAAACAAACAAAAAAAACCCCACCAAAAAGTACAGAAATCCAGAGAAAAATCTTTACCTTGATAAATAGTTTAAGTAGACAAACCCCAAATGGCATACAAATCAAATATAGATATCCAGAAACTTGGAGCAATTTACCAAGAGTTTTAAAGCAAGAGTGCAACACAGGAAACAGAGCCAGTGCTTGTGAGCAGCTACGTTATGCTTTAATATTAAATTTATTATTTTCTTATTACATGATTGATATTCTCTATTTAGCAGACATTCAACTGCTGTTTTCACAATAGAGTCAAGGGATATTTCATAATACCTGTCTTTAACTGGCAAAAAGGCTTTAATGTCCTAATTGTTAAATGCACAGAAAAGTAATTTACATAGGAGGGAAAATAGAAAAAAAGGAAAGGCACAAATGTGTTTTGCAATGTTACAGCATGTTACAAAGACCATATATGAACTACCCACACAGAAAAATAATAAATCACACAGCATCTTCCTTGAAGTCCTGCATGCTGCTGAACCACAGTGACATAAAGAGTTTATCTTTTATATCTTCCATTTCCAGTGAAGCTAATCTTTTCCTCCCTGGTGATTCTTCAAATTAATAGCTTCTAAATGTTCCTTTCCAGCAGAGAATTTATCTGTGCTTGAATTTTCCTGTAGCATTTACATTATGTGTGATTCTAGCAGAGATCACAAGTGAAGCCTGTAGTTCAGAGTGCTGAACCCTCCTTACATTAATGCCTCTGAACAGTGCCTGGGCCATGAAAAGGGGGGAATTAATTTGATGAGTTATCAGCACAGGGACTCCTGCTCAGTGTGCAGAGCACTGAACAGCCTGCAGGGCTGTGGCCAAACCCCTCTCTGCTGTGTTTGCTCCATCTCCTGAGAGCCACAAGGACCCTGGGACAAAGAACTAAATTGGTGCATGCCCAAACCAGATTGATCCCTACCAGAGACCCAGCAGGTTCCCCATGCAGGTCAAAGGCATGTAAAGGCTTTCCTTCTGCCCTTCACTTGTGTAAGCCTTCAGGGCTGAGAGGAATTTTGCAACTGTGTCATTCCACTGACTTCTATGGACTCATTTCTGCTTTAAAATGAAATTTGGGTCTAAGAAATCAGACTTGATAGTGTCCTAAAATATTGTAGTAGTCTATCCCTGCAGTCCCTGGCACTGCCTTTGAGTGGAAATTTGCACGTGCATCTGCACAAAAGTGGATTTAGAAGTTATTAGATAGATTTGAGCCTAAATGTAAAACATCTAATTTAACATTACACGTTCCCATGAGTTTTGCTTGTTTGTGTGCATAAGGAAAATTCAATGATTTCCTGTTAACATATTATTCAAAACATAAAAATCAATTAAAATAATTTTCTACAATTCACTCCTAGCCAAATGCTGACACAGTTTAAACTCATTACTGCCCTCAAAAGCAATGGGAAAACCAAGATAAAGATGAATATGGATTTATCCACTTTAAGAAAAAAAACTTCAAGTGTTTTTCCACCCACATTACCAAGTAACTGAAGAACAATGAATAATTAAACAGATTGGTCAGGTTTTAAATAAGCTTTGCTCATATGTGCTCTAGATTAAATAAAGCTATTGTGATAACTTAAATAAAATTAATTCTATTTTTAGAGGATTTAGTCTAACTGGATGTAGCTGGTAATTAAGGAAATAGCAGTTCCAGCATTTGCTCTTTCTTGTACTTTCTTGCAGACAAAGAACACATAACTTCCTGCAGCCCAGGCACTGCAAACCTTCTCAATATGAAAAAACATCTGTGGCTGGCAAAAACCTGTCTCTACAGTCACAAAGGAATGATAAACCACAGGGAATATCAGAGTCCTCACAGGCCTAATTCTTTCATGGAAATAACTCTTCATTTCCTGAGCATTCTCATAATTTTTGTAGAATGTGACACACCCTGGAGTTTGCAGGTTGTGATTTGTTCTTCATGGACTATGAGAATTCTCTCTATTTCACCTCTTCCCTGATGGGCAAGAGATCCATCTACTCCAATCACAGCAGAATTTGGCCTGTGAAGTAGGAGTGATGAAAAGATTGAGCCAGGACTTGTATTTTAAGATTAAGACTTATTTGTTGTTGTTCTGACAGGACATGCTTTGTTCCTCCTTTTGTTCAGGAGGTTTATCTTAAAATATGCTGAACTCTCCACAGATCCTACATTCAAAAGCCAGTGAGAGCCTATAATTAAAGAGGACTTAAAATTCAGTAAGGAAATGCTTTTCCTATTCATGGCTTGACGACTTATTTTAAGTAGGGAGTAACTTATTTCAAGTTATAATCAGAGAAATTAAATGGTTAGAACACAATAGCTGACTTTCAAAGGCATTTTGTTAACAACAGGATTTAAGCACTTCTGTATCTTTATAAATCTGCTCCACAGCATTCTTCCTACTAATGGAAGAACTAAAATAACATTAATCTGTGTTGGAAATGAGGAGCAGTGCTATGTTTTCATGATCAGCAGGTCCCAGGTGGGGAGTCAGGCAGCAATGAAGATAATTTGTTTCTATGAGGGGAATTGCTTGTGTCCAGCTTCGTCCCTGCACACCCCTCCTCATCCCAGAGCCAAGCTTCACCTCTAATTAAAACAGTTAATTTCAACATTTTTTCCCTCTCAGGCTGATATTTGAGAGAAGGTTTTTATTCAGGCAACTCTTGTTTCTTGCCCTATACACCCTACAGTAATTCTGCTCTGAACCTGCCTGCATAGTGAGTTTTTTGTTGCCATTTGGGGTTTTTTTAAACCTGTTTTGGAGGTTTTTTTAGTTAATGCAATATTATAGATTGCCTGGGATCCTTGGCAGGTTTTTGATTCTGGCTAAACACATCCTGCCTTTCCCCATGGTAACTCTTTATCCAAATCCCTATGTGCTGTAAATCCTTGTTACTCACTCACTGCAGACCAATGAGGTAATAACAGCGTGCAACAAGTTAATAACTGTCCCTCTAAATGTCAAAGGCAGGGAGAGCTTTGAGCAACAGTTTATCTTTAGCTCCCAGCTTATTCACCCAAGGCAGCAGGACCGAGGAACGTGTGTAGGTGTTCGCTGTAGCAAATGTGGCTCAATGGAGAGTCAGAGCTGAGCTTCCTCTGTCTGAACTATCACAAGTAAGTGACACAGATTAAAATGCACTAAAAGAGTTCAGGCAGAACCTGGGTAAGAAGCAAGCAGCTAAATACAATGTTATGGTTTTCATCTTTTTTTTGGCAGAGGGGAATTAGCCGAGGCAATTTCTGCGCTTTTGGTAGAATACTCACTGAACAATCCCATTAGAGAAACAGAAATTGAATGGGCAGCCAGTCGTAAAAATAATTACTCAACCTTCATCCTTTCCAGCTGATTTTTGAGAATCTAAACTCAACAGAACTCCACAGGCTAAGCATGAATTGATTCACCCAAAATTGAATTAATTTAATTTGGAAACAGTCATGTTTGAAGGCAAAATGTTGCTTGATCAAAATTTATTATTTTGATCTCTGATTTCTGTGCAAGTGCAATCAAAAAATTAAATACCTTTATGTGGAGGATGATTATGTCTAGACATAAAGCTTCTACTTCTTTATATCACCAGGACCAGAATATTTGTACAAAGACCTTTAGACAGAAGCTCCAATATGAAAGCAAGGCATGGAAATCCCAGAGCTCTATTTCCTCCTTAGATACTGGGTGAGATACATAACCTTTCTATATTTGATTTTGACAAAATAGCAAGAAATATTCCTACCAGCCCAGCTGACACCTTCAGATACATTATACACCTAGAAATGTGTAAAGACAAATATTACTGAGATCAAAAGCTGCAATTAGAAAAGTTCCAAAATATAAAACTCATGCAGATACATTAATAGTATAGAGACTATCTGTAAGCTGACCCTGCACATCAGAAAACATCACAAGATTATCTGGGTATTTCTTTAAGGTGTCCCATTATAGGAAACAGCAGTAAGAGTTAAACAGAGCAAGTGCATTCCAGAAGCTGATACGAATTTATCTGCAGGCCTACAGGTGTGCCAGTTAATGCTTTTATATCAGGTAAGGTTGCTGAACTCTGCAAGGTAACAGTGAAATGGTGTGATTTTAAAGCCACCATTCAGGCTACATTTATAGCCAAACTCACAGACCCCAGTTTGCAGAAGGGCTGAGAACTTGCTGTTTCCACTGCTTGCCCTAGAAAACCAGGGATGCTTAAACACTTGGGATTAATGTCTGAGTCTGGCCAGAGAAGGACTGCAGAATTACACCATATATTACCATGGAGCTGCAGCACACCTTTTTTGATCAAAGAATAATACAAAAAGAGCTGAATTTCTTCTATTTTATCACCTCTTAGTTAAGCACAATCATTTCCACTGATCTGTGCCATGGTAGCACTCAGGATCCCAACACTGAAGCCTGCTGTAGGCACACACTGACTCCTGTCATGCCTGCACATCTTGTAGTTGTTTATGTGCACAGTAAGTGTATGCAATTTTGTGTCTGTCTTATTTGTTAGCATTGCATTTATTGCACATTTGCATGTGCAAATACTGCAGAGAAAAGCAGAGATCACAAACTCTTTGGGGATCCATGAAAACATCAAGGTGTTGGCATCATTAAAACCCCGTTCTCTCTAAGCACTGGCAGCATGGTCTGGCTCACTGTTGTTGCAGTTACTGGGTACTAAAGGCAACTAAAGTTACTCAGAGGACAGTACAAAAAAAGACACTTGTCAGAGACATGGGAGGGGAGAGTTATGTAAGGATTCATGAGCTAAACATTCCTGCAAACCCTTGAGCCCTTCTTGTGTAACCTTTCTCAGCAGCTAGACAGGATGAAATTTCCAAAGGGAGAGCTTCTCGCAAGGAGATTCACAAAATACTTGTTGTCTACACCCTGTGCTGATAAATATTTCCTCTGTAACAGACATCTAAACTCCCCAGGCCCACCCTATCTTTTTATTCATGGTTTGGACAGAATTTTTAAGAAGAAGTTTTTCTATTAGAAGCAATAATTGGCATGTCCATTCACTATTTCTTAAGACATGGTATGCTTGTAAGCCTTTCACAACTCTTTTTCATTACCATGCAAAAGAAGTAGCCCTTCCTCGAGAAAGAAAGGTATCCCTAAGCAGGAACAGCAAATGGATGAAGGACAGCAGGCAGGTTCATAACTCTGGCAACTGACAATAGATCAGGAATAGGTTTTTCACCCAGAGGGTGGCTGGGCACTGGAACAGGCTCCCAGGGAGCAGTCACAGCTCCAAGCCTGTCTGAATTTGGCCATGGCTCTCGGGGACATGTGGGATCGTTGGGGTGTCTTGTGCAGAGCCAGGAGTTGGACTCTGATCCTTGTGTGTTCCTTCCAACTCAGGATATTCTGTGATTCCAATACTGATCTCAGTTGTTCAGAATTAGACACAGAAGCTTTTAGAATCTGCAAACACCTTAAGATATAGGAACATTTCTCTTTTCAAGTCCAGTTAAAATATATGTGTGGTTCAAGCTCTTTCTATCTCCTGCTAGCTTTTAGTCTTTTTTTAATGAACTCTTTACTAATTGGGAAAAGGTCCTTTCCAATTTGTGACATGATTTTGGATTGCTTAACAGATGTAATTAGCATTAGGTCACTTTATCTCTGAATCAAGCATTTTCCTGCTCCTGCTATCTTCCAACATTTAATCCATTAGTGCCTCTTAATGCCTTCAGGCCATTATTAAAATTTGTCCCTTAATCTGGAAGTTTGAATTGATGGTCCCCTGACTCTAAAAAACCCCATTGTTTGTGAACTCAGGGGAGAGAATGCGAAAGAAGGAAGGGTGCTGGCCCTGGAAAGACAATAAGGATGCACAGACAGGAAAGAATTCACTGAGCAGCAATCCCAGCACTGAAAATGAACAGAAGACTGAGGCAAAAGTGACTTCATTGTGTCCCATTCAAGACATCAGCAGGTATTTCACACTCCAGAACAGAAGTCCTGACCTTCCCAGCATCATTGGCAGGCCCTCCAGCTCTGTGTGATCCTGGAAGGAGACTGAATCAACTTTTAAGGATTCATAAAAGTAGCCACTGTAAAAAAAAAAGTGATGCAGAACAAGTTAGAAAAAAAAATCAGAAACTGCCATCTACATGCTGATAACTTATTTATTAGTTTACTGACTCACTTAACTTATTGTTCACAGACAAAACAACCTGTGGCACAGACAGAAGGCAGTCTGGCATGCAGTGAAGATAAATAGGTACCTAGATACACATCCTATACCTGCAGTTCAGTGAATGCCCTCTGGTTGCCAAGTGTGAATGAACAACAAAGAATTCAACCCAATGACTCTCATCAAAAAACACACAGTGTTTTTTATTTGCAAAATGTGAAAACCATCTTACTTTATTTTCAGTTCATTAGTATCCTTTGTTCCCTTGTGGGGCACAGAAAATATTGTTCCTTTGTTTGAAAATAAGTTATAAAGAGAAACTGGAAAAGGAAAGCAATAGCGAATGAGGTGGTTTTTAGAGACCCTTTCTTCCACCACTTTTCAGTTTTTGCTTTTGTGTCTTGGTGGATAAAAAAGCTGGAAGCTGGATGGCATCCACACACAGCATCTCAAGTCTGAAATACCAAAACTAATTCAAGGAGCAGAGAGTTCCTTCTGAGCTCTGAATGGCACATCTGTCTCAGTCCTTTGGGCTTTCTCCTTCTCACTCAGCATTTATTTCTCTCTTTGTGTCCCTGAGTTTGTGTGAACACAGACCTCTTCTCCTCCACACGGCTGCTCAGGCAGCTGCCTGGCCAGAGATGAAAGGAACCTGCATTGCAGGGCCTGGAGCAATGTCAGAGCTTGCAGAGAGGCAGAATGTGCTGCCCAAGAGTAGCTGTGGCCACTGGCCTGGGCCAGCCTTGGCCAAGGCACCGTGGCCTTATTGAATCTCAAGTGTATGTGCCAAAATTAAGCTGGCAAACATCTCACCTCAACACATACTTCAACAGCTGAATTAGTCTGTTGAAACTGGGAATTGCACCATCCTCTTCAGTTCACAGACAGTGCCCACACTGCCTCAGGGGGCAGCCAGAGTACATGCCAAGCTTGTACTTGTTCAAAGCAGATGTGTTTTAAGTTAAAACCTTACCAGCTGAAAAATTACATGCCATGTCTTTAATTGTACATCAGGTACTTCCTAGCTTCAGCTTTTATTCAACTTTGGCTGAAGTTCCATCCACAAAGAAGGTTTGAAAATGTAGGTGGAAAAACTCCTCCCTCCTTTCCCAGCACCATGCCTATTGCTGCCAGTTTTTATCAACAGCCCAAAGCTCCAAAAGAGAGAAGGCCAAACCCTCAAAGCTGTTATTTTTACATCTTGTAATCCTTACACCATTTTGGGGGTTTCCAACTGGCTGGCAGACATTTGCAACATCTGATGTTGGCAACACTGCACATTGCAGCAGCTGAGCTCACACGAGCTGGGTCCTTCTCCATTTAAAGGAAGCTGATTTCAAAGCATATCCATCACCTATAGATGCTCTTCCATGACTTCTCTGAAGAAAAATAGTGTTTGCACTCTGGCCAAAGCCAAACTTTTTATTTCAATTGACTTTGACAGTGACAGCACATTACCTAGGTTTACTATTCAGAAGAAAAAGTAATGCAGTGGAAGGAAAAATGAGGGTAAGTGTGACAATGGAAGAATGACCAGCTTTGCTTGACTGTTTCTTCTTGTGACAAAGAGAAATGTTAAGCAAGAGAATTGATCATTTAGACACATTACAAAGTGTAAAAAATGGGCAGTTAAAATTAATAATCTCTTAGATATCATTGATTCCAAACTTTTCTGACTAAACACAAAAACCTGAGCCCCCAGGAGTAGGAATTTGTTCAATCCCAACAGGCTGGTGTCTTTCCCTGTACTGCAAGATACTTGAATTTTAAATGCTGTACTACTTAGCACTTAAAATCTTGGCTCTATATTCATTCTAATTACTTTCAAACCCAGCTTTGGACTGTGCAGGAAATGAGATAGCTGGCATGACAGAGTAACACTGCAATCTTCCATTACTGCTTTTTTGTGCTAAAAGAGGAGTCAGCCATGCCGTGCTGCAATATCCCCACTATTTTTAAAATGAGTAAAAATATATTTCTGCAATTTTTATAGTAGACTGAGAAACTCTCTTCAGCTCTGCTCAATATGATTTTTTAATACTTCCACTGGCTCTGACCAGAAATTTTATGAGGAAGCAACAGATAATTCAAGGCAAAGTGCTTATTTCTCTGACTGTGCTATTGCTTGGCTTGCTTGATGCATGGGGCAAAATGCAAGTTTTAGGCATATTGCAATGTCCTAGTGTCAGACAATCAAATATTGGTTAGTCAGTGTCAGGGAGCTGTTAACTTGAAACTGGGACAAAAAAAAATGAAACCAGATATCTTCCTTCACACAGATAATATTTGTCTCCCTGGGTTTGGGTGCTCTGCACTGCATGTACAGCCAAGAAAATTTTTGCAGCTGGTCAAAAGACCTAAAAAAAAAAAAATGGGGATGGGGAAAATCACCAGTGCTTTCATGTCTCTGGTGTTATGTCTTTTCAGTTGCATCCCACAATCCCTTTCACTGTCAAAAATCACTGTAGCCATGGCCCTACTCTATCTTAGTTCAGCTCCATGTGACTATTTTCAACTAATTTTTGCAATTGTGTATCTACCATTTCCATGCATTATAATGACTTTCCCTGCAATCNGAAATCATTCTAAAGCCCAGACTGGTTTGCCTGAAAGGGCATCACATGACCTTTGCAGAATTTCCCTAGGGCAGAGCACAGCAAGGGTTTATCTTGCAGGGCTGTTTGAAGAGCCAACAATTCATTGATTGCTCAGTGCTGTGGAGATGGAAGTGTTATGTCAGTGCTTAACATTTCTCACGATTTCTGTAATGATTACTTGTGCCTTGGGTCTAGCAGAGGAATCCACCTTTTGGAGATTCTCTCTAAATGGAGACTCATTTAGAGCTGGACACTGGATTCAGCTTTCAGGGCATGTGATGTCACTGCTGTTTGTGGCTACATTTGAACATTTGCCTCCCTCATTATTTATTTATTCCTGGTGCAACTTGAAAGTGTGTAGGCCTCTCTTTTTAAAAATTATAATTTATTTTGAATATAAATATATATTTATAAAATATTTTATAAATTTGTGTTGGATATAATTTAATTACAATTTATTCATGCTCATATAAGCCAAACACAATAGTATAAAGATATTAAGCACCTGGCTGTGATGAACTTTTCACAGCAAACCCCTTTTGGAAGTAAAAAAAGCTATCCCTGCCATCTCTCTACAGAGATCTATTGCCATGGCTCTGATAAGTAGTATCCCAGGAGCAAGTCTGCTCTGTGTGCAGCTAAAGAAGAGATAACCCAGAATTGCATTCTCTTTCCAGGGTATTGTCTCAAAACACAGTGTCTCCTACTCAAGCTCTTCNCAGATAATTCAAGGCAAAGTGCTTATTTCTCTGACTGTGCTATTGCTTGGCTTGCTTGATGCATGGGGCAAAATGCAAGTTTTAGGCATATTGCAATGTCCTAGTGTCAGACAATCAAATATTGGTTAGTCAGTGTCAGGGAGCTGTAAACTTGAAACTGGGACAAAAAAAAAATGAAACCAGATATCTTCCTTCAGACAGACAATATTTGTCTCCCTGGGTTTGGGTGCTCTGCACTGCATGTACAGCCAAGAAAATTTTTGCAGCTGGTCAAAAGACCTAAAAAAAAAATGGGGATGGGGGAAATCACCATTGCTTTCATGTCTCTGGTGTTATGTCTCTTCAGTTGCATCCCACAATCCCCTTCACTGTCAAAAATCACTGTAGCCATGGCCCTACTGTATCTTAGTTCAGCCCCATATGACTATTTTCAACTAATTTTTGCAATTGTGTATCTACCATTTCCATGCATTATAATGACTTTCCCTGCAATCTTCTCGTGGATGGAGTGTACAATTAAAATAGAACTACAATTCCTGATTTGCAACTGCATTTCTTTGTGAGGTGTTTAATATTCAAAGTCTGATGTATATTGATTGGAAGTTCCAGTCATACAAAATAGATATTTGTATTCTAGTTATAAAATTCTAAACTAGATTTTTATCAGTTTCATCAGTTTAAAACTTACATTCTCCAGAGTCTCTTTCAATATTTGTTTTATATTTGCTGCTTCTATTGGGGAAATAATTTCTTAGAATACTTATGAAAATGGAGTATAAGAAATATAAGCAGTGTTGGAAAAAGTGGATTAACCATCCAATTCATACGTGCGGTTGCGGTTTCACAATGTTCATTTAATTTAGGACAAATTTTACTAAAATGCCACAAATATGAGAGTACTCCTAAGCTATTTCTTTATGCAGAACCTAGACTATTATCAATGTAGCTGTTGATTGTGCAGCAATGTTCAAGGTTCTCAGAAAGCACAGACTTTTAAGGAGAGAAGATACAAGAGGACATGAACACAGTGTCATATAAGTCAGTTCTTGTGCTGCTGGCAGCATGGATTGATGGTCCTGCCCTTGGAGGAAGTCATCTTTTTGTACAGACACTGCCAGACCTGACTTGTATCATGCCTCAGAAATCATTCTAAAGCCCAGACTGGTTTGCCTGAAAGGGCATCACATGACATTTGCAGAATTTCCCTAGGGCAGAGCACAGCAAGGGTTTATCTTGCAGGGCTGTTTGAAGAGCCAACAATTCATTGATTGCTCAGTGCTGTGGAGATGGAAGTGTTATGTCAGTGCTTAACATTTCTCACGATTTCTGTAATGATTACTTGTGCCTTGGGTCTAGCAGAGGAATCCACCTTTTGGAGATTCTCTCTAAATGGAGACTCATTTAGAGCTGGACACTGGATTCAGCTTTCAGGGCATGTGATGTCACTGCTGTTTGTGGCTACATTTGAACATTTGCCTCCCTCATTATTTANCAAGCTCTTCACTCAACTTCTGACCCATCCTAAAAACTCAAATTTTCAAATGGAAACTCACAAACTACATTAAATTTAAACCCCGTGCCCTTCCATGCTGACCAGGTATTCTGCTCCTCACAACCCTGTAGGCAGACAGGCTCTGCATGTGGATCTCAGAAAACATTTGCACACTTTCAAGATTTTTTTTTCCACACTCTGAACAGTGCAAGGGAGATTTTGCTTTTGTAGCAAACCATCCCTGCACCTGCAGACCTGGATACAGAAAGACATCCAAGGAAAAAAATCCCCTTAGCTAAGAATTTTAGCCATTAGCTTTCAAGCAGCAACTGAATAATCATTATGATGAACTTTTTTAATCATTGCGAAAAGGCAAGCATTTTGATGCCACTAATAAATGCACTCACTGAGATTTCCAAACAGCCTCCATTACTTACTGTCAGTGCATCCTAAGTTGGCAAAGCCTTGTCTATTTGGTAGCTTTTTTGCTTTTAGTGCATTTATCAGTCATTTTGAGTTCCAATGTGATTAGCTGGTATCTGAACAAATTCCTTAGGCAGCTTTCCAACTAGATTATATGATGATTAAAAAATTACATGAAAATTGGAAAGGAGAATCTTCAAGACAGAGCAACAATCCCCATCAGAAGTATAAATGGTGGAGTCAAGGTGAGAGTGAAGTCCATTATTCTGAACAACTTCAACACAAGCATCACAGGAGAGAGAAAATGAGAGCACAGGGTGGAGATGAGATAAATCATTCCAGTTTAGGGAGCATCAGAGAGGTGGTGCTGATGGAGGATTGTGCACACCCCTGCCAGTTCCCATCACAGCAGGGTTCCCAAACTGCAGCACTTTGAGCCTTTCAGGT
This sequence comes from Illadopsis cleaveri, assembly GCA_013399915.1. Taxonomy (NCBI): domain Eukaryota; kingdom Metazoa; phylum Chordata; class Aves; order Passeriformes; family Timaliidae; genus Illadopsis; species Illadopsis cleaveri. The sequence goes on along the minus strand of VXBB01024238.1, from coordinate 55,462 downwards.
ATTTCTGTCTCTTGGGCTGGGCAGACAGAAATGATGCTCTCAGGAGGCAGAGCTGTCCAGCCCTGCCTCACTCTCACTGGAGGCTCTGTGCAGGCAGCAATGCTCCATCCATTGCCTTGCTCCTTCAGAGAGCATTTTCAGGGTCCTTTATCCTCCTATTCTCCACTTCCTGTGCCCAGATAGGATCTCTGCTTCCTCCAGCTTCCTCCAGCTTCTTCAAAATATTTCTAAACTGCTTGGTTGTGATCCAGTTATTTTAGACTACATTTTTGGGTATCAAAACCTATTTTTGAGCATCCAAACCTATTAATCACATAATCTCCAGCTCCTGAATAGGTGTAGATATGCAAAGGCATCCATGGGCAGGACATCAGTGTGTGAGAGTGTTCTGGCAGTTCCACCAGGAGCTGTCTTGCAAAAGAAACCTTTCCACAGCAGAGACTCACATGCAGAGCCCTGCTTTTTCGTGCTTGGGGTGTCAGAAATATCATACAAAGCATTTAACTCCAAACCCCCTGTACTGTCATAGAGGACACAGCATTTCTGGTGCCAGTGCCTGCCAATCCACAGGCCAGCTGGGAGCTCAGGGAGGCTGAAAATCACTGCTCAGTCAGTGAGGGAGCTGCAGAAGGTGGCAGCCATGGTGTGGCCAGCAGAGGGACAAGTTACAATTCCTCCACAGCAGCTGAGAGAAGGCTGATCCCTTCTTTACACAAATTTCAAAGTGTAACACCACGCTGCTCTAGGCCTTTGGTACAAGAAAAGCACATTGTCCAGTGGCAGGGTTACACTGTTTGCATTTGGGAATGGTTTGTGGAAATGATTAGCAATGATTTTGAGACCAATTTCTGCCTCAGCCCCTCTGGCACTCACTGCCAAAGGCCTCTGGCTCTCTCAGAGAGTTTTGCAAACGCAGCATTCAAGCTTTTGTCTCTGCTGTCACCAGTTCTCACAGCTCTGAGGGATTAATTTTCTGCAAATGGAAAGTAAGCAGCTTGATTCTGTTTACCTGTGCAGTGCTGTAATAACACAAATTCAAAGTGGCCTCAGCCTTCAGCACGGCCAGAGGCAGCACATTGGAGAGCTCCGTTCTGCTGCTTTTCCATGAGAAAAAATTAACCACAGAGTTGTGTAAAGAATAGAGAATACTGACAAGGGTTTTTTTTGAAAGGGAAAAGGACTGCAGATAGTGGTGAAGCAGGAAGATTCAGTTTAAGCTAGGGAAGGTGAGGAGATGGTAACAGAGACAAAGGAAAGAGAAAGGAAAGAGGACAGCAGAGTTTGGGGAATGCAGTTGCTGCATTCCCCTTGTTGTACCCAGCTCAGGACCAGAGTTTCATCTGTCCCACAGAATGGATGAAGGCAACAGGGTAGGGAACAGGGAGATCAGAGGCAGACTGGGCAGGGAGATGTCTGTACACAGAGGTGTGGCTGAGAAAAGCTGAGCCTGGACTGCTCTGGGCTGGGGGGCATCACCCTCTGCTCTCCCTTGCACACGTAACTGTGCTGTGGCAGGGCTGAGTGCAGGGAGGGTTAAAACAGGGGGTGCATCCTCTTAGAGCCCTGCACATTAAATGTCTCCTGTGCTCTGTAAGCAGCCTTTCCCAGGAGAGAAAAGCAACCTAAGCTTCAAATAAAAAGATTTGAAAGAAGCTGAAATCTTCTATTTTGAAAATAGCAGAATAAAACAATTCAATTATTCACCAGAAAATAATCCTCTTTTTTCTGTTATCAGGAATTATATTAAATCCTAACTTTAATCAAACTAAAGATACAAGTTTTGGTGAGCAAATGATTTGGTTAATGACATCCAGTTTCATCTGTCACCTGTAATTGTAGTTCTCATGGAAAGAAATGGTATATACCAGCAAATACTCAGCAGGGAGACTCATTAGATGGGACTCAAACATTTAACAGAGTTTCTCATGTTTGTAGGAATATGAAACCCTATGAATTGCTGCTGTGCACAGAAGAGCCAGGTAGAAGAGGCTCCCTATTACTTTCTTCACTGGACCTCCAAGAAGAGCCTGAGAAAATGCACACACAGCCACCAGAGTGAGAATTAAAACTTGCCCCGATTTACAGAGGTTTATTAATGGGCCCAGACAGGAGGAGAACACAAGAGACACAGAATATAACCTAATAGTGAATGGAGAGCCCTATTAGCAGAGCCCAAGAGAGGTTTTACAAAGCTGTGAGGAGAGGAAACAAAGCAGGAGCTGTGGACACGGTGAGTGTGCAGTGCCTGTGGCTCACAGGAGCCCCTTTCTTGGAAAACTCATTTCCACCACAGGGTTAAACCCCGTGGAGGGATCAGCAGCCACCCCAAATGTTTCCTCACATAACACATGTGATAACACAACACTAATACTGTTCATGACAGTAACTGCATATCTACAGAGGAGAATAGACTGTGTGTTTTCAACAGAGTTAACAGCCAGCCTTCAAAGGCAGGGACCAGAGCAAAGAGAATACAAACAAAAAAATCATACACCAAAATATGAAGGTACAAACCCACTAAATGTAGTAGAACAGTGCTGGATATCAAAGTAGCCACCCCTGGTATGTGTAGCTGTTTTAGGATAAGTGAAAATCATCCTACATAATGGTGAATCATTAAGAAAATACATGTACACAATATATCCTAGCCCCTTGCTATTACTGCTTATTTATAGTGATGTGTCAATATATATTTGCGTTTTATATTCTTCTGGCTAAAACTCTGAAGGAACATCATGTTCACGAAGAGGTTGACAGAGCTGTAGTTTCGAAATAACTTTTTAGACACTCTTTCCATGGTAAAAGTTGTGAAGGTTGCTGTTTCTAAAAAATCAAGATAGTTTAGTAAGGTACAGATAAATAATAGATGGTCAGCATAAAAGATGTCTGCTTTTCCTCTCTCAAACATGTTAGCCAAATGCAGAAAAGTAAACCCTAAGGAGACTGGGTCATAGTTAATTTGGTTGTCAAGGGAGAATATTAAATGATGAAATCACTTTTTCACCTCCATAAAAAATGCAGGGAGGATATTTACTTTGCATGTATAAATTAAACAATTTATTTTTCTATTTTAACATTTCTTCAGATCACCTCTAAGAGGGTTTCCATAGAAACCTAAGAAGAAAAGCAAAGAGGAACATAATTTTGCTCAGTTTATATTGATTTTAAATACCACTGCACTTACACCAGCAATGTGTCTTCTGCACACATTTTTTATCAGCTGACAATCTAAGTGTTACAGTTGATTAAAATAGCAATTTAGATTTAGCAGTTATCAAAAACACTGTTTGCAGTTCAGTCTATCACCTACCCAAATTATGGCATTGTAGAACATCAAAGATGAGTAATTTTTTAAGTGACTATGAGCAGCTTTATCAAGATGAAAACTGCTTTTGAACAGCTCTGGTCCTCCATTCTGTCTGTTCCTGCCTAGGGCAGATTTAAGGTACTATAGACAATGGATTAAATCTATAAATTAATGACTTCAATTTCTAAAACTGCCTTGTATTGGTAATTAACAGAATTATTTCTCCAGAGAGCCTGACCTCTGTTCTTTCCAGGAGATGTGACTTGGCCACTTTCTGTGGATGAGTCTCTCATCATGCTGGAGCACAGGCTTTTTGCAACTTGATGTCTTGATTTCATTCCATGGGTTTTTATTTATTGCACAGCTTTCTGCTGCTGTTGATTTGTTGGGTTTTTTCCCTTTCTCATTTTAAAATCTCCTCGCCAAAGCCAGAAAACAAGGAAAAGTGGAGAAATCAGCATGTTTTAAACTATTCCCAAAGGCTCCAAGGCTGCCTCTTTCCTGCATGCAATTACTTACTCCTGTTGTTCACTCCTGACTCATTTATACGTGCCTGAAACCATTTTAGGATAACCTGTCCAACAACAACAACAACTGAATATTGTGTTCTGAGAAGGAGCCTCATGCTGAGATGGCTGGAAGATTCTGTCTGAACCTACAAGTACTTTCACTCACAGACCTCCCTGTCTTCTCCAAGAAGCTGCAAATTAGCAAACTCTTTCAGGATTCCAAATTCAATCCAATTTCTTCCTGTTCACAGAGGGCTGAAGCTTGGTGACCTCTCACACTGTTTACCCAAAATGCCAATTGCTGGAACTCAGAGCTGTCTCAGTGGTTTTTACTTCTGTGCAGACCTAGCTTTGGTACTCAGAAAAGAAGAAAGAAAAAAAAAAAAAAAGAATAAACGTGTTGTGATATGAAGCTAAAAGAGTAAATTACTTTCGTTTTTCTCTTTGGGATCCCATTATTTTCACTTTTATCAGTTCTGGATGAGAGAGCACTATTTATGCAAATACAGCTACACACTCTTTTACAGACAGATCATGTGAAGATGAAATTCTATGTTCCCTTTTGATTGCCAGGTGATCAGTAGAGAGGACCTGTGATTTGGGGCTTTTGCTCTTAATTTATTTTTCATCATAGTCACCTTAGGAATGGCAGGATCTTTTCCATTCTGCTTTAATGAAAAGCTTTTTTTTTTTTTCCTCAGAATATCCAGAGGATGACAGAAACCTCCTTGTAAAGAAAACAAAGGGGATTAAACCTTCTCCACTTTCTGTATTCACAAAAACCAAGATACAGGCAACAATACAGAAAAAACAGCAACATGATAAGACACAGCACCACTTCTTGGGAATTTCCAAGCTTGATTTCCAAATTATAACCCCATTCTAAGACCATATACCACATCATTTTCATAGTGGAGCAATTTCAGATTTCCAATGTATAGGTTTTTTTAGGTCAGGTCTGCTAATGAGCTCAGAGTGACAAAATCCCCCTGATGAAATGATGTAACAAATATGAACTCTGACTGTGTCCCCCACAATGGGTAACTATGTTGGCACTTGAATGACGACCAGAACAGGCCAAATTTCTGCTCCTGCCATTTTAAAAAAAGAAACACATTGGCCTATCTTTCCTCATTCTCCGATAGTGAAATGTAAAAATAGAACCACGCACTCCAGAGGGCTCCAAGGGCTCTTTTCATTAATGTGAAAAATCCATAATTTATAGCTCTGCAGCGTGAATAGGTTTGGAAGACATTTAATCACTAGTGAAAATGCCATAACCCCAACCCCACTCCCACGAAAATGTAGAGAGCTCACAGCTATTCATCTGGGCTGGTTGGGAGCTGCTCAAGTGTTCCAGATATTCTCCCTGGTGAATGAGAGCAAAGGAACATGTCGTGAGAACTGCCAGTCCAAAACACAGCTTACACTGAAAATACACAAAGAGTCATTTCAAAAGGTGCATAAGTGACATCAGTTGCTTTCTAAATATAGTACATTTTGCCTAAGTGCTATCCAATGGGGATCAAGTCACACTTTTGATCCTGTCACAGTTCTAGGTGTGATATGTGGCCAATGGGAATGCAGCTTTAAGAAAATCTCTCTTGGTATTAAGGATGGGAAGGCTTGTATTCCAAGGATTAATCTGTGTTAAACTTCAGACCCCTTCACAACCAGATTTGAAGACTCTATGTAGCTTTTTCCTTTCCAGTTACCTGCTAAAGAAGATGGAAAATGTTTTGCTGTGGAAATCATCTGGTTTGAAATGTTGCTTATGTTACCAGAGGGATCAAAATTAAATGAACCTACCTTGTTGTCTGATTACACACATAGATGCATCTATTTTTATTATAAAGCAGTTTAGATTTCTGAAATTTCTTCAGATCTACTGTCCCCTTACAGTGGAGTTTAAAGGTGGGTTAGATACTAGTGAGATCTACATGATCCTCATGATGTTCAAAGCCACCACACATGCTCAAAACCTGCTTCCTTCTAACAAAATTTTATAAAAATCAAAGTCCTCTCTTAAAGACCTGTATCACTGAAAGGCTAGGTACTGATTTTGAAAATAATAAGAGTGACATGAAATGTGTGCTTCTTAAAATTGAAGAAGAAGACAGTAGTTAATGTAAGTATTCAGAATCATGGACAGCATCTTTTATTCCATATCTCAAAAATTCTCCATCTGATTGCACAAAGTGAAAGAATGCAGCTTAGAGAATACAAAAATAAAATCAACCCAAACCAGAACTAAAATGTGGGGCAGGAATTGAGATGATATCCTGGGTCATTAAATCCAAATCTCACATAACCACGTGCTGTTTTAAAGAGAGAGACTAATTTTCCAGGTTTTCCATTTCAACAAACCCACATGAGGATAATTGTGGTGTCTCATTCAGACAATGCATTAATCCCTCTTTAGATCCCCCAGCACCAAATCAGAAATCCTGATTAAGAAACCGTGGACATGGTAGTGGACATGTCAAGATTAGTTGAAAAATTCTGTTTGGCTTCTGTTGCATTGGCAGGCTCTGTGCTGGAGCTGGTGTCACCTGTCTGTGCCATTCCAGTTTCACATAGCCCTGTCTGTCAGCAGGCACATGAAAGCACAAAGCCTCATTAGCTCAACACTGTGCTAGTGTTAATTGGCTATAAAAATTACTATGATTTCTAGACGGTTTTCTCTGTTGCACTACTGCTTGCATTGATAATTGCCACCCTGGTTTCAGATGCAGAAAAGGGGCACAGGCACTGGCTGGGATGGTTCCTGTCCATCTCTTCCCACTCTTCTGCAGTGCAGGCAGCTGGAGAAGGGAAGATGCCCTGGGCTGGCAGCTCCAGGCTCCCAAGGTGGAACTCCACAACCACCCCAGCTGGGGCTGGGAACACATCTCTGCCTGAGGAAGCACAAACACATCACCTCAGTGATTCCCACCACTTGCAGCTGAGTTTTCACTGACTTCATCAGGGAAGACAACATGTTCCACAGAGTATATGAAGAGCCTGCAAAATTTAGAGGTAAGCATATTGAAGGAAGAATCTTCCTGAATCTGGCAGCATTCATCCCTTTGTTAGCTCCCAGATATGTCAAGGACACTCAGGAAAAGAAGCTGAATTAACCAAAAAGGTGTCAATTCAAGGCAAATTGCACAGATCAGCTCTGCTAAGAGGATGGCTTTTCCTTTAAAAATAGAGATGATATAACTTGGTTTCACTCATTTCAAAGTGAATTATACTAAAGCAAATTGGGGCCATTTAGATTCTGACTGCGTGTACGTAAAACGGTTTATTATAGTTTCACTAATACATTGCAAATCCAAATTCATTTGATTTAATTTTATTGAACATCCCTGAGAAGACAAGATATAATCCAGCTTTAAACATCTGTCCTGGGATTTTTTGATTTTTGCATTCTCTCCCTTTTCATTTTCTTTCTTTTGCATATCTACCATTGCTATTTGAATTTCAAGATAAGTGTCCCACTGGGTAGTGTTAGTTTTTTTTTCCTTTCAAAAGGAGCCATATGGAGAAAAACAGCATTATTGCCAACACTAGCATTAAAGATGTGAGTCAGGCCTTAAAAAATGATGAGATTTATTTAAAAGTGTGAATCTTTCCCCCACAAACAATATATTTCCTTTTTTCTAGTATGCATCTCATATTTTTAATGTACACCAGCTCCAAACTGGGATACAGCAAAATCTGGCTTGGTCAGGGAACCCCTGGACTGCAAGAGCCAAGATTAGAATAAAACTACCAAATAACAGGAGAGATGCAGAGCTCTGAGAATTTAAATTCTTGCAGTCAGGAGCCAGGCCAGCACTAGAGCTGTTGATGCTGTGGATCAGTTAAAATGAATCTGTTCCAAGGGAGATAAACCTGGCACCTGGGGAGTTCAAATCCCAGCACAGAAATGGCCCATTTTCTCCTGATTGTTTGCATAAAAACTGAAGTCCTGCTTGCTGGGAGGGATGTAAGTGAAATGCAATATTTGGTGCATTTCACTGAATTATGACCGAGTAACCTTAACATACTACTCACACATATCAAACTTTTCTGTCTGGCTGTTACCCAGATTTTCTCCTGTAACAAAGAAGTATTTTGATCAAATTTTAGCTTAGAAGCTCTTATTTCTTAAAATCAGTTCCTTTTCTTAGGTTACAGACGATCTTATTGGTGGTCAGCTTAACTTTCTTTAGTAATAGAAACTTCACAATATCAAGTGTTCTGCATCTGGGTCAACCAGGGCAGACAGTCCTTAACCAAATTTGTGAAAAGAGTGACAACTGCTGTTTGAAACTATGGAGTTTCAATCAAAATAAAACTTTTAAACAAGTTAATGCACTGAGGAAATATTTCTAACTTGTAACTGGCTTCATTCAACCGATGTGAGTTCACTGTGCATTCACAGATGATGTATTTAAAGCATGAGCAGCATCACAGAAATATTTTTTCACAGGAACTAAGCTCAGAGCTAGTGCTATGCAACACATAGAGTTTGAATAAAGAAGGGATCAGGCATCAAACTGTGATGCTTGGTCCAAAAAGTCTGGAAGCAAAGCAATTCCTACAGGTTTACTCATAAAAATGATGAGAATTGTTCCAAACCTTCAGAGGAACCTCTCCCAGTCCCCCAGCACAGCCCCTGAGCTTTTCTCCAGGCAGTGCAGGTCTGGAAGGATGGAGAGAAGATCTCCTTCCTGTTACATCTACACTTTCTGCACCCATGACAGCCTCAAACCCCAAGCCTCAAGCCCACACATTGGTACAGACAGGCTGGAGAGCCAAGGGAGGTTTTTTCCATAGTCCCACTCAACAGAATTATTTTCTCCTTACTTGTGCTGTGAATGCATTAGCAGCCCTTCAGTGTTCAGCACTGCATGGGAGCTTTATACTGCACACAATACAAGTTATAGAAGAATAATTGCTGGCCTGCACGCAGCGAGAATTGATGAAGGACATGTCTACTTCTGTATTTTTTTTTTTCTTGAAGACATAAGTGTAGCATAAACAAAGAACATTAATTATAAAGCAGCTCCCTGGAGAAATGGAAATGACTTGAGGAGTAAGAATGATTGCTCTGTCCAGGCCACGTCCCACTGAGATGCAATTTGTTTCCATTTACATCACACCTCTTTCTCCTACAACATCCTGTGTTTTCCTGACTTTTCCTTACAACCCACAGTACATCAGGCTCAACGAATTCCACATCTGTTCTTCACAAAACATGCACAAAATGCAGTAAAAATGTTGATGTGGTGTATTTAGAGCTGCAAGTTATAAATATGCAGTTTTTACTGTAAGTCAGGTCAGAATTTTAAACCAGACATATAATCCTCCTTTTCCCCTGAATGACTGTAGACACAGCAGGATATCTTGTGTTTCCATCAGATTCTTTTTGCAGGAAGGCTTTGTTTTCAATATGAACATTTCTAATAAATTATGTGAGGGCAAATGAAGGGAAACTGTGTCAAATATGATTGTAACTACTAAACAACAGATTCCTGTATCTGCAAGATTGTTTCATGCCTGTTACAGGTTGGAGTGAAAGAACAACTGTTTGTCTTCCAGTCCAGCAATCCAACACGCATTTTATTTTTAAAACACAGATTGATCTGCCTCGAGGTAAGCAGGGGGGTGTACTACAGAAATCCTGAGGTTTCTTCAAACTCATGGTTCTCATGACAAAACACAGTGTAAACCTCATAGAAAATCAGTATTTACTCAGGGTGCTTCAAAGACAGACTAGAACACAAGAGCTGGGCTCAAGCAGATAGATATTTAAGCTTTCTCTTTCATTTTTTCATCTTCTGGGCCCAGGGATTCTACTGAGATTTTCTATCCACATGAAAATACAGCCATCTGGGAAAACATCAAAAAACCCCAAAGGCACAAAAAAGAAAAAAAAGCCAACTGATACAATGGTCCTAAGGTCTCAAAAGACTAAGTGTGTCCTGATTACAGCACCACAAACTACCTCCATAGACTTTTCTTCTAGGTCTAGGTCTAGTTCTAGGTTAGTCCTAGGTCTAGGTCTAGTTCTAGGCTCATTCTAGTTCTAGGCTAGGTCTAGGTCTAAACTGTTGTGTGGGGCCACAAACCACATTTCAGGGGTTTCTGTGTTCTGCTGCAGCAGAGGATGATGTTATCCCAGCTGGGATGCAAGGATTTACTTGTTTAAAACATGACTTGTATTTTGGAACCACATAAAAATACAATTTATTTTGTAGGTCATTCGTTGATGTGGGACATAAAACAATTGTGAAGCAAGGTCTGTACTCTCTGTTACAAGGGTTGGAGGAGCAGCACTGAATTGAGGGCTCCCCACTGCATATTTTATATCTCTATAGCCTGAATTTGTGGGAAGGAGCAGCCTGAGCAGCCAGATGCTCTCAGAAGCCTTGCTCCATGATACTGAATGCAGATGAGGAGTCCATCCCAAAAACATTGTGTGAAAGCACAAAAAACCAAATTATTTTATTCAGACTTTGGTTTATACCCAGCTTAGAACTCAGTCCCAAATTGGTCTGGTCTTCTATGATCCTTGAAGAGTAAGGATATAGAATAAGAAAAGTAAGTTATATGCAATGAAATTGAAGTCCAGTATTTAAGATCAAATATTCTGGAATAGGTATTAATGTATAGGGGAGCTGAAGGTGAATTGTTCTCTGGAGCAAATGGAAGAGCTTCCTCTAAGGGAAGGGAAACCTGTTTTGATACTTACTTTGCTAATGAGATGCAACATAAAATGACTTCCTAGTTATTATGCTGAAATATGTCATGCATATTCAAAAACTATCTCTGAGGAACTGAAACAATTTAGGCAAGATGAGCTACAAAATGCATGAAAGGAATTGACTTCACGATCCAGCTAATGATTAGATAGGCTTCACTGTTAAAAATAATGATTGAACCAAAAAAACGTGTATATTCACATTAACTGCAACCATGAGAAGTTACTGTGAGCATGCAGGCTGAATGGAAGTTTAATTTTGTTTCAACTGTTTGCTTTTCATTTGTCTTAAAAAAACCCCCAAGAGTCAATTTATGTTATTTGCATATGTGGAAACTCGGCATCAGTTTTCTTGGAGTTGTCTGATGACTAAAGTATTTCCAGTTATTCATTAAGGTATGTGCAGAAGTGTTTTAACTGTCAGAACTAAGGGGTTTGACACTGTAATGGTGCATATGCAGCCAGTAAATTTAAATCAAACATCAGGAAAAGGTATTATCCAAGTGGCATCTACTTAACACAACGTGGCAGTACTTTCCTGCCATTAGTAAAGTTTTAAACTAATTCAGAGGAGACCTGCCCTACAGCATGTCAGGCTACACCTAGAGCAAGTTTCCAAACTAAAATTGATAAATTCTCTGCAGATTTACAATTAACTGAAAAAGAGAGATGCTTGTCATCTTCACAATTCTTAATGTTTCTCAGCATCCTCCATGAATAAAAGATAAGTTAATGTGTCCAGGAAAATCCCCAGAATCAGCACCCAGATATGAATGTTTGATCCATCCAGGTGATTGAATCCCACCGACCCCAGAGTCAGCTGAGGAAGGGTCTGTGCACCCCTGCAGTGATGGGATGTGCTCTGGAATGCCCAGAGATGGTCCAGCACAGATTTTAACTGCTGCTGTTGACAAGTTTTGACCTTCAGAGCAAGACTGCAAGGACAGGGGTCAGGGAGTCTGATTCATCTTCAAACTCATTATTAAATCTGTCTCACCCAGGCTATTTAATCTCTCTCTGTTTACAGAATTAATATCTGGTTTATTATCTTCTAATATAATATTTGGGTAATTTGGAGCCCACTATTTTTATATGATCTCAAAGCTGTGACTAACTCAAAGCCTTTCACATAGCCTTCCCCTGGCATCCCATCCCATCCTTTAGAATTACTGGGGCTGCAAATGGGCACTGGTTTACTTCTGCACTGAATCAGTTGCAGTATTGGGGCCCTAAATGCTATACAAAATAATGAAAAAAACCATGCCAAAACCTACCCAACAAACAGAGAGGCATGAAAAGCCTTCATGAGAGAATTTTTGAAAAAAAATTTGGCATACTTAGTGCACTAAGTATGCATATTCATGTATACTTCTTTAATTGGAACAGGCAAAACAGGCAAGTTGAAGTAAAAGATGTTTTAAGCAGAATTTTTAGAAGCACCTAGCCCCAGGTAAAGAGAGGCTGAATGCCTTCACTCCAGCTTTCCTAATCAAGTCAGACAGATTTGCTGGGTATGGAGTATCTCTTGCTTGGGGAAACTGATAATTGACCAATTTTGAATTGGAGGAACCTGTGACTTTGCTGACTAGGGCAGTTTAAACATAGAAGTTACCCACAGTAGCCTCAAGCTCCCAGAAAAGTAGAAAAATTAATTTAACATCCCAATTTTCTTTTGTAAGGAAAGCTTAAAAAAAAATTCTCTATCTTTTAAAATTAAGTTACCAAGCCAACATTCTGTCTCTAAACTGACACTTCACCTTGCTTGGGCATCCTGCACATTGCAATATCTGGAGCTGATGCAGTAAAAAAGACACACAAAGTGACAGAAACAGTCATTTGAGAACCTATAAAAATGCATGGGGCATCCACAGCTTTTCTGGGCAACCTGGCCACTCTGGGTGATTTAATGTTTCATAAATCTAACAGAGGATTGCTATCCTTGTTACTCTGATGAAAATGCCAACCACAAAATCAAGCTATGTGAGAATGCTGCTCATTTGTGAAAGATGCTCTAAGCAAAGGTGCATGAAGTCAACCCCCAAATGGAAATGTGACAGGCACTCCTGTGTTGGATGGTGCCAGCCAGAACCAGCCTGGTGGTAACACAGCTGCTTCAGCAGATAAAATTGGTCCTGATGACTTGGATACCTTTTTGTGGCAGTGCTCCATGCCTGGAATGTGTCACACCAAACTGCAGTGTTCAGCTTTATTACCTCAAATTCATATCAAATTAATGCTGAGCAAAGAGCTTTCAACAGAGCATTGCCATCCTCCAAGTGTGGCATATTTATGGTATCTCAGAGGCTAAATGAATTTACTATTTACATGCAAACTAAAATCTAACCCCCTGCATTGCAAGCTCAAATGAAGTATTAATAATCCAAGTGGATTTTTTCATGCTCCACACTACAGATTTGGATAGAGCCCAACCCATTCACCTGCAGCTGAAGCATCATAACCACCATACACACACACAAACAAAGTGGGAATGTGTCATTTGATCAATAAAGTAAATACATCTGATTAACAACCACAAATTGCTGAGGTATTGACTAAAACAGTGCTAATATCTCCCTACAGTCATCTTGTTTTCTTTTTCTTTCCTTTTATTTCACTACTGTCTTTTACAATGAATATATATTTTGCTGACAGAAAGAAAGCTCCATTTTTTTTTCATAAAGAAGATCCTTTGTAACCACAAAGGACATGTAACTGAGCAAGAAAAGATATGGGAATTTAAAAATATTAAACCCATGTTTCTCATATTTATATCTTTTGAAAGATAGCTGTTTGTGCATCCTGAAGATGAAATGTTTTAATTGAAAAACTTCCTGAGGTTTGCAAATAGCTTGTTCATTCAATCTACACATCTCTTCTTTATTAATACATGATATAACAGATTTGGAAGTGATGGCCTTGCTAAAGCTGAATTTGGCAGAACATTGATATTCTTTCAGCTGGTAAGAAATGTACAATAAAATTATAAAACCAGAGGGAATTAATTTTGATAGTGGAAGAAAAGTATCTTTATTGAAGTATAGTGGTATGAGGATCTGCTTTTTTCTTGAGAGGTGCTCATAGTTCATCTCACACCATTAGAGCATCAAAGCTTGTTTGCCCCTGGTAACAAAAACTGGAAATATTTTTCACAAACAATTCCTGCAAGGCAATCTCTGCACTTTCAACACAGCTGGCTCTGCAAACTCTAAACTGAAAGTACTGTCCATAAAGTTGCCCTGATTAACACATCAGCCCTTTTACTAAGAGAGGTAAAAAAAAAATGAATGTTAACAGGTTAATGCAATACAGTTTAAGAAAATAAGGAATCAAAATAGGTTCTCATTACCTTTCTCAGTCATTCCCTACTTTGAGTGGATAACAGTTTTGGCTGTTGCCCTGGCAGCTTGCTCTACTTTTCCTTTTGCTGTGGGTCAGACAAGCAAATATCGAAATATGGACAAATAAATGTACAAAGGAGGATGAAAAATAACATCAGGGAAAATAACTCAGTATTTTTCAGGTGCTTGCTTGCCCACCTCTTGCAGGGGAACAGCAAGCTGGTATTTATGCATTTATGAGGCTGAAGTAGCCCCCACAGCAAAGGAATGGGGCTCCCTGTTGCTCCTCAGTCCCTTATAGGGGTCAAGGCTTGTGACTGGGCACAGCTCTCACACCACAGAGCCCTTTCCCTGCTCATCTGAGCCATTCCCTCCTACTCTGCTCACAGACCTGCTTGTTCTCACCTATCTCAATGAATAAAGTTCCTGTCAGTGAGCTGCAAGCTCCAGAATACTGCCTGGAAATTGGGTGACAATCCATCTTCACTAGCGCAGGGATTCAAACATCAGCACAGATGGACTTGAAGCCAAACTTCAGGCACAACATTTACTGTTTTCTATTCGAGAACATGGCCACAAGACCCTAGGTGCTTTTAAGAAAGGAGAAAACCAAATCCCCGAGGGTCTCATCCCACACACAATTGAGATTCTGTCTTTACAAAGCCATGAGAGTGCAGGTGAACTACTTCACGCTCATCCTACTGGGAAAGAGGTTTATTGGCACTGATCCCCAGGTTTCAGCCCCCATAGACATGAAAGTGGTAGGAACTAGAAACCATACAGAGAGTTTCAACTTTAAATGCTGAAAACAAGGGGTGGACATTCAGCTCATAGTTCTATGTCAACTAAAAATCAGCCTATGCCACACAGGATAATTTACATCACTAGCAGACGCAACATCTGAGAGGACAAACTATCACCTTCTAATAACTCACAAGGAAATTCTGATATGAAAAGCCTGTTGGAGAATTGGATTTAGGATTACTACTTAAATGCAGCATTTCTATAAATAAATAGGTATTTATCAACCTACCTACTCAGATGCCAGGAAGTGTGGCTCTTCCAATTTCAGAAAATCTATGTAACTTTTTATGCAATTAACAAGGATCTTGGTCAACAACAATTATGAACTCCTGAAATCCCAAAAGCTAATTTGGTTTGTTTGAATTCAATTCAGAAAGAAGTCAAGAAGAGAAAATTGACTATAAATAACAGGTATGATTCAGTTATCTCCCCAGACTGGAGAAGAGAGTGACATTTAGAAGAAAAAAACTTCTGGAAATACATTTTGTGGAAATCATATCGGGGACTATTTCAAAGCAATTCATCAGGATGACATAAATGTGTGATACAATTTTGGTTTACAAGTTCTGGATGTCCTTTCCACTTCCATCTGAATCAAACCTTCTAAACATGAAATATTTAACTGATCAATCTTGAGAAAATATAACACAGCAGGCATTTTAAGTCACAGATTTTGCAAAAATTATCAATGCAAACTTGTTTATTCTTTATCAGAAATATATTTTTAAAAAGTGCAGAAGGAACTGCCTACCGAAGTAAAGACAATTTAATGATACATCAGAAAAATATGGGGAAAAAAAGCTTTGACTACGTATCTTTGAAAATAACTTTGAATATAGAGCAGGACGGAAGCAGCTGAGTTACTGAACACAGTGCATTGCCTGAGTTTTTCACAACTCAGAAATGAGATGCACAAGTAAAGAGAATGAAAGGCTTTCCCTCCTCCAGATGGTGAGCTGCCTAGGCAGTAATTGATTTTAATCACAGATTCCTGACAACGTTCTTTGCCTAGGTATGGCTCAGTAGCTACTGATGTCTGAAGCTGAAAGAATATGGTGCTTGTTTTCAGTCATTTTATGGGCTTGTTCCCAAAAATCACAGTGAACTTTCAGTAGCACAGTTAAAAACATTATTATCCCTTCTTGTTCTGTACTTTACTGCTTAGTTTTAATTCCAGGTGCACTTTAAACTGAATCTTCAAAAAATGCCATATATCTTTTCCAAGCCACTGATTAAGCTACCAGATATAGATATTTATTACCTAATGCACTTGGTTTAGTAGGCCACAGGTTCATATTTTCTATTCACTCTTGCATAAGCTGTAACCAGAGCACCTTGACCTCTATTTTTATTAACTTGCTTCAGTACTTTTACCAGAAACTGTCACCAAAGTTCAACCCAGTCCATTTAATTTTACGATACTTCAACATGAGCATAATTAAAAGCATTTTTCTATATTCCTATCTTCCCCATTTGCCTCCAGTAATTTTTAATGATGCCAGCTATTTTTCACCTTCACTTTAGTATTCCTGGTCATCCCACAGAGTTATGTGAGACAGCCACACAACCGCCATGTGATGAAAAAAGGACTCTTCATATTTTCTTCTTCTCTTCATTCCATGTTTCTTTTAACTGGCTACTGCATCCCCCAAAACTTGAAGCCTTTGTGTATTCCTTTAATACAATAATAGGCTGTCCCTAAATTGCCTGTGAAAGCAGTCACAGAAGTCCAAGGACTTTAAACAATGCAAGTGCCTGAGTCTCCTGGGTTTCAGATTATTTCCCTGACCATGAAATATTGAGCAGCGTTCTCTGATGATACCCTCCAGAAATTACTCTCTGAAAGTCCTGACGCTGACAGGCTGCTGCAAAGGATTAAATAATCACCATCAGTCCATGATCCTCTCCCCTGTTTTATGTCTTACCAGATAAAAGAAAGACAAAGGAAATTTCTTGCACCTCAAGTGAGATCATCTGTACTTCAGAAGGAAGTGATATAAAACAGTTCTACTACTGGGCCTTTGTGAAGGACTTGAACCAGATACAAATCAAATAATTTAATTTTTAAAATAGATTCAATTATTCCAAAGGAAGAAATTCTCAGCTGTGCAGAGGTAACACAAATACAAGGAGCTCTCTAACCTTCACGGAATAATTTCTCTTGTTTGGGCATTACAGTTGCTACAGCAAAAGAGTCAAGTACATCATGTACTCAAAACTATCACATAATTTTCGTTATTACAACTGCACTACAGGCATCTCTCAAATTAAATACCATGTAGAGTCCTCTCATTTGGCTGATACAGTAACAGAATATTGTGTGTAGCCACAGATGTTCTTCACTGGGTTGTGCTGAAACTAATCTAATTTTGTGAGATAAATGAGGTGTTCTGATTCCAGGACTTGATTTCCCAGCATTACAAAAACATCAAAAGAAGTGAAGCCTCTTACCACTCAGAGTTCAGATAGAAAAGCTATTTTCTCTTTCCTGAATTCCAGGAAGGTAGGTGTGAAGGGAACATCGCTCAGCTACTTGGAGGATGTCTGGAAAACAGAAAAAGTTGGCATTGACTTATAAATTACATTAATTGAAATAATAATTAAGTATAAAAATATTGGTATCAGTGGAAAGACAGAGGGTCAGCATCAAAGAATGAACAAAGGCAGTTACCCAGAGAATTCTTTTAACTGAGCCTAAGTACCTCAGGATTTAAGTACTGTGGTATGGCAAAGAGTGTAAGATCAGCTCTGCTGTGACTTGACAAAGTTGCCAAATTTCAAAGCCATCTAAAGGCATATTTGATGTGACCTGGTGACTTCCACACAGTTCTCAGATAAGTGATGTCCTTGTCTTACCCACTGACATTATCCTGCAACCTCAGCTGAGGAATGGATTTTAGAGGGGAATACAGCATCCTGTCCTTACAGAGAAGTGGCAGAAAAAAATTCTGCCAATCAAAACCCACCCCCCAAAAATGTTTGAAACTTTTGGAGACATAGTTTACACCTCTGAATAGCAAGAACATTACTTTGTTAAATGGCATGGAAGGATTCTGTGCTGCTTTCCAAAGGTATGCCCACACTCTGTGATGAGAGGCAGCTCAGAACTGGTTTGTTGGAGGCAGGACAGCTCTGTTTGCACAGTGATCCCTTGGCTGCTTATCCCTGCCTGGGAGGAGATCAGGCAAGTTCAAGTACTGTGAGGTGTCCATCCATCTGCAACTGTGAAGACTATCTCTGAAAGTACATTTAAAGCATAAATTTAAATATAATTTTAACATGGAAAAAAGAGTCTTGTGGAAGTATCAGCCTGGACTACACTGAATAGAAGTCATTATTCCTAATGGCACAAGCTGGTAATATTTCCTAGTATTATTATACTAAGAAAGGAAGTTTAGCAGTAATGTAATATTTTCATAAAAACAAATTAGTAATACTGATTAACAGCCTCCTGTTAATAACAGTCTCCTACAGCAGTAACACAGACCACAGTCTGTACTCTAAGGTATATTCTCCTCAATAATGAGTAACAAAGCAGTGATAGTTCTCACTCTGAAGAGCAGAAAAAATAGTTCAGATTTTATTGTTCAGGAAAGCATCTGAGTTAATTAGTCCTTGCAGGTAATTACATCTGATTACAAAGAACTTTCTCAGACAAAATAATGTTTTCTTATTTTTATGAAAATTCACAGTGCAAATCATGAAAATTTGGTTACTATTGCTCCATTTTTTTCACTGTGGTGCCTGTGTGCAGCCCCCAAACCTGGGACCCCTTTGTGCCAGACACTGAGCAAACACATGACAG
This sequence comes from Illadopsis cleaveri, assembly GCA_013399915.1. Taxonomy (NCBI): domain Eukaryota; kingdom Metazoa; phylum Chordata; class Aves; order Passeriformes; family Timaliidae; genus Illadopsis; species Illadopsis cleaveri. The sequence continues at coordinate 36,966 of VXBB01024238.1, read as the reverse complement.
TCACTTCCCCCAAATGCAGAAGAGGAGGAGAAAGCCATGCAATTCTTCTCACTTAACTGTAAACTGAAGAACAGGGGCTGTTTAGAAGTTTTTGATAAAAATTTTGCCACAGTTTTTGGCAGAAACAGGAGCCAAGCCCAGCCCACTCTAGAGCCAACTCTAGTACCAGGACCAAAAAAAGCATCTTTTCCCTCTAAGGCTCATCATACATCTTTAGGAGGAAAAAAAAAATCAAGCATTAATTTGCTGGTTGGGTGTTTAATGACCTGTCACTGTAGTCAAATAATTCAGTGTCAAATGCTTATGATTTTTTAATGATTCACTGATAAAGGCAGGTTCCATACACATAGAGGTGTCTGGTTACTGCACTGCCTCGATGGAAGCTGTAAAGTAGAATTCAAACATCCTTCATCACTTCATTAATGAAACAAATTTATCTTCTAATAGAAAAGAAGTCCTTCAGTGTTCTAGAACTCCATTTTACATTCATAAATAGTCTGTACCTTGTCTGTTTGCATTAAAAGAAAATCCTTTTGATCAATGCTCTGGCAATGAAAATGCACTCCCCTGAATACAGTTCTCAGCCAGCTTGCAGTGTAAATGATACTTAATAGATAAAGAGACATGCTGTCAGGATCAGCTGTGCATGTGTTAAAGCTCAATTGTCCCTGAGGTAGCAAGGAATAAAAACCTTTCAGATAACACATTGCTGTCTGGTCTCATCTGTAATACATTTCAGAATAAGCAACAGGGTTCCTCCTCTTCACTCAATTTATTTCCCTCTGCACAAGGGCTCCATTAGGGAAAATGAGAAAACTTTATCACTTGCAAACTGGGAGATTGAGATGAAGGAAACCAATGTACCTCACCAAGATTTTGTTTCCTCTTGGTGTCCAGGTGGCACTAGAAATCAGGAATCTATAGATTCCAACTCATTACCAGTTCATCAGACCACATCTCTGCCACTGCCATCCAAATGGCACCTCAGAGGTTTATTCTACAAGGAGATTTACTCCCAGCCTTAACAGCATTTTACTCTTCCTCCTTATGATGAGCCAGTGAGGAATAAACTCCTTAGTGTGTGGTACAGAAATGATCACAGCCACACTGATCCTTCTCCATTTATTTGGGCAGCATCCACTCCTGATCCATTCCCTAACATGAAACCAAAAAGACCAAAAAAATCAGTAACTGAGTCCTGGGAATCCTTACACAATCACAGCACAGTGGGGTATGCGATGCTTCCAGCCCAGATTTGTTTGGAATTAAAAAGTTTTGAGATTTAAAATAAAATATACAACTCTACCTTTTCTTTTGCTGTATTTTCCAGTCAGCTACAATTTTTTCTGAAATTCTTGACAGCCAGTAGTTGCAATTTAAATAAAAAGCTATCAAAATAAGAAGAATTTTTTTTCACCAAGAAAAAACCATGGTACATAAGGAAAAACCAAAATATTTTGGTCAGCCAAAAGAAAATTTCAGCCCATGTGAGACTATGGGTTTCTCTCCCTTGCACTGTAAAGGGAGTAGGCTTAAGTTACTTATTTATAGGTATCATATCAGATCAGGCCTATTGAGAGCCATGAAGAAAAAAAAAAAATCAATCAAAAGAGAGGAATTTGATATGATTGATTAGAAAAGAAACTCTGACAAGTGGATACTCTATCAGACTACTAGGAGAACAACATGGGTTTTTTTGGTTGTTTTGGGTTTGTTTTTTTTTTTTTTTGATGAAGCAAGAAGCAGAAGGCAACAGTATTATTAACAATTGCATCAGTCTCCAGACATATTGCAAATGTTCCCAAAAGTTACTGCACAAAGCATTTCAGCTTGAGAGAAAATTGAATTTATTTGGAAAGTTCTTATGCAGCTACTGACCATAAAAATTATTTCAAAGCACTGTCTTCATCTCCAGCATTGTTTCCAGCAGTGTTTAAACAAATCTGATTTCCTCTGTCATCATGTGCAGCTGTATTTCCCTTGTATTTGCTTTCTTTTGAAAGCAATCCACTGTGAAAAATTCAAAGGAAATGCAACTTCATTCCATCGTTTTTCCATTTCTTCCCCACTCTGGTCACTGATCCCAGACACATATAATAAAACAGAAGCTGAGTCTGAAATTACACTAAAGGAGAACTATTTTAATGTACACAGGGACTCATGAGGTCTGCCCTTAAAAACAAAGTGTCTCAATGTCAGGGCACTGACTGACCCTGCTCTCCTCTGCTCAGAGAAATCTGGACTTGCTCTAGTGGTGCCTTCTGGAGCAGTAATATACAGAATGCAAGAAAATCTGTGCATCAAAACAAGAAAATTAAACACACCCCAAAGGCTTCACTGAACAGGCAGGATGAGAGAACAAATGTACATTGCCACATGTTAATGCTTTTTTAGAAAATGTTTGGAGAAGAGAGGAGAAAAGGGAGGGAAGGGGAAAGACAGCAATTGCTTCATTATCTGTCATCCCTGTCGTGCCCTCTCATTCACGCACATTTGTGCACATCCAGGAACACCAAAAACACGGAGGGAAGAAGGAGGGGAGGGGCAGGGAGAAGGAAAAAAGGAGGGGCTGCATAGAAAGCTGAACTAAGAATAAAAATTCTCCCTGAATCCTGATAACAATGCCTGTTTTTCCAAGAGATGTCAAAATACTGAAGAGAAAAATGGAGCGAGAAATTTGCCCTCTGTACAAGACAACTGATAGCAGAGGGCTGTGCTGACACAGACCCCAGCTTCATTCATAAATACCTCTGAAAACCTGAATTAAGCTGCTTATTATCCTGGGACATAATATGACCAGCTTTACAGAAATCAATGTCTTCTCTACAGACTCCTGCTCACCAGTTGAGAAATCAATCAGCTAAGCCTCAAAGGCTGCCAGAGGAGCAGCCAAGGGCATATAGCCATAACACTAAATTTAAACAGAGATTACAGCACCTATTTCCCCAGCAAAATGTTTCTGCATCAAACTGTAGGAACTATCATTCAGAGCTGCTTCCACAAATGCCAGGGAAGACGAGAAACAGGATCTGTGTGTGAAGTGTCACAGCTGAACAGCACAAGGTTTCTCCCTGCTCTGTATCCCTTTCTCTTTTGTGAAATATCCCCAGAGCACCTGACCCAGGCACAGAAGAGCTTTCAGGGCACAGAATGCCTTCACCTGTCTGGTGAGAACACTGAGCACTTGTCTTCTTCATACTGGAATGTGAAAAGGATGCATCAGGGTTTGGTGGCCACAGCTACTGAGTGAAGGTCTTTGATACCTGCCCACGACTGAAGAAAGAGGGAACTTTTATAAATGTTGATGAGCTCTTAGTGCAGATCTGAAAGAAAAGGAAAATACCCAGCTACATCATGCAGAGGTCTGCTTTCCCTCTTTGGATCTGATTTTCAGCAGGGACCTGAAGGAGGAGGAAGGAAGAAAGCAAGAGAAATTCACAAGAATTCAGCTGGGTGAAATTCATTATTTCAGAAATGAAGAAAACTTTAGTTATTGCATAAAACAACTGCTTTTCAAATGCTGTGATTTCCAGAGCAGAGCACTGAGGATGGTTCTCACTCAGTTCTTACCTCCCTCTTTCAGGGCTTGGGGACAGCTGCTGTAACCACGGGCTCCACCTTGGCAGCTCTCATGCCCTGCTCATAGAGACTGCAAAACTGGCTCTTCATTTTGGACTCTCTGAGTTGAAGAATTGGGATTTAAAGATGACCATCTGCATGCTGCACTGCAGGAGAGATACATGCAGGGAGGACACCCTTTTTTGTTCTAATACTCTTCAATCTGTTGTGAGAGCTACTTCTGATTAAATGAGTTAAACAATCTGGTGTGATTTTCTGTTCTTATAAGTTAATGAACTTTTCGGCTATGTTAGTCATCAGCATGCAAATCAAACTCCAACATGATTTAGAATGGAAAGAAAAACAGAGTGAAGAGGGAGCTGGGGTTCCTGTGTACAGCAGGTTCAAGCTCAGTCAGCTTTCTCTGTGTCCTGCCTTTGTCAAGTCTGTGTCCAGATGCAGTGAGAGATGCTGGGTGCCCACCTGGCCTCTCTGATGGGCCAGGGAGCAGGAGAACCCAGCACCAGTGAGGTTCTCCAAATGAGGTGCGTGTGAGAGCTGAGCCAGACTCCCATAGTTCAGGTTAAAAAGGACTCTAAATGATTTTTTAGAGAATTATTGCCTGGGTAGAATTCAAATAAGTAAAGAAATATGTCCATTGTTTTAAATCCATCTAGAGATTTATATTCACCATGTTCAATCTCCCACCAAGAATGTTCAATATATTTTGAAGTCATACAATTAAGTGAATTGTTGAGAAAGCACACACAGGCAATAAACCAACAACAATATATCCTTGTGATAAATTGGGTCCTTATGGGTCCCTTCCAGCTCCAGCTATTCTATGATTCTTTGATCTTTGTAGGTGACTCCTGCAAAATATCAGAGCACAAGTTCTCTGAATATTTCTCCATGAACAAATCCAGTGATCAGGGCTTTTGCACAAGTACCAGTAAATCACAGCACGGAGAAACCCAAGCAAGTGGAAACAAAGGGGTGACTGGTTAAGTGTTGTCTCCCCAGACTAAAAAGATGGATTTGCATTCCATGAGCAAGGACAGGTGTCAACAGAGGTGTGTAAAGAACCTACAGAAGGGGATGCTCTCATGTCCCAAAGAAAAAAGATCAGAGGATCTTCTGGGAAAGGAAAAGCAGCTGATCAAAATGATCCACTCCTCTGTAATATAGTAATTTCAGTCCCTCCTGTATAAAATCTGAGATTGCAGCAGTCAGGATCTGAGGAGGCTGGGTTGGTACTCAGTGGTGCTACACAGTATTCCCTGCCTGGGATTTTAATAAACAAACAAGAGGAAAATCATACCACAGACCAAAAAAAAAAAAAANAAAAAAAAAACAACAAAAAAAACCCAAACAAACAAAAAAAAAAACCAACAAAAAAAAAGCCAATCCCCCAAAACAGCATAGGTGAGGGAGAAAATAGTTACACATAGAAGAAGGGAAGGTATGATTGGGCTACAAATTAAAATGAAAAATCTGGGGGTTTGTTTGCCTCTTACTAATTATAAGAAAAAAATGTCAGAGGATTGAGGAAAATACTGTTTCACAGCTCAAATATGGGATTTTCCCCCCATAAATTTTAAACTCTACAGGAAAATAATCTATCACAACTGATACGAGATAATCAAATAATTCTCCAAATTTCATTCCTTTCTTCAGCTTTTCATCAGCTACATATCCAAGACTTTGAGATAGTCAACGACATTTTGGCTGATTGCAGATTCGAAGTCAGCCATAAAAAGGTTACTGTATTTTAAATGCTGTATAATCCTTCACTGGGTTTAATATTTTTATGATGTACATTGTGCAGATACGTCTACAAGATAGACCTCGTTTAGAAAATGGATTAAATAACTTTATAGTCCTTGTATTCAAGACGTGCTATGAGTAAAAAAATTTAAAGGGAAGATAATATTTACTGTGAACTCTTTCTTGTCTTTGAAGCGGAAAGTGAAGTATTCTGTAGCTAAACGGAAAATGACTCATTTTCAGAACATAAATCAGTGTTTTAACTGAATTGAATTAATTGACATTTGCTATCTTAAGGAGTAGATTGTAATTTTTCAGCAATGTTTAAGTCTAAACTCCTTGTTCATAAAAGGTGGGAAATGAAGGCTCATAAAAGGGGGAAAAATAACAAAACTTCTTTTTACTGGTTAATCTTTCTTGCAAATGTTTTTTCCAGGAACATATAGCTTCTCTGCTAATGGATGGATGTTCAGGGGTCTAGAGCAACCCCATGTGAACCCAAATTGCAAATAAACCCATCTCAATCATGGAATGAAACAAAGCTCTCTGTATTAAAATAGAGCCAACCATAGAATGGGAAACCATACTTTAGTAGGGAGAACACATTTCCTCAGTCCTGAAATGGATGAAGTGTTTGGGTTTCACTTCCACAATGAAAAGGAGCTTGGATCATCTGGATATTCTGTGAAGTTCTACAGAAGTGACAGGGGACAGGATCCTGAAGGAATTAAAATTACTGGCAAAAGTCTTCGTAGTTTTAATTGAGCAAGGATTTTATTCAGCATTTCAACTGTATGAATACAGATTTAAAATACACTGTTGCAAATACAGTTTTAATTTACTCCTGTGAATCCAGCAGGAGAAGTCTGAAACCACAGAGGCAGAACTAAGGTAAGAACATGTTCTATTATATTTAATCATAACAATTTCCAAAGCAGGAGAATAATATCTGTTGACTGGAGACAGAGCTAAGTCATGCAGGAAAAAATTTTCTCACAGTCTCTCTCACAATCAGCTCCAATCAAAAGCTTGATTTTACTCTTCTATAAAACAGCCCCAACCCTTTCCTCCAATAAAAGATTTCTGGAATACAAATACAGGTTCAGGATTAAATTTTTTTAATGAGAGCAATTATTGCCTTTTGGAACACTCCCCTCTTCTGAAAACCTTTCACTCTCTATCAGCACAGTTCACATGACTAAACAGCTCTTCCTCTACCAGCTGAAATCTAAATATTTTGATTATATTTCTGCACTGTATTTCTACATGACCTGAATTAGGAAGACACTTTAGTCACATACCTGATTTTACATGTGGGGGTAGTTCCCTTGCAATCAAGTTCCTGAAGTTCTTAAAATACAGCATTGTCTCAAGAATAATTTGATTTTCTTGGCTGATTTTTCAACCTAAATGGATTTGCATTTTCATGTGGGCATTTTCCTGTTCTGACCCTTTTGAATCTGACTGTCCATAATGAACTTCCTGTTCATTTTCACAATGTCATTAACAGAGTAATTATTTCATGGGCTGCTGGACTGAATGTGATACATTAAAAAAGCAGCAATGGCCCAAACCATGACTTCCTTCCATCTCTTATAAGTACATCTCCTATGTTCCTAACTAGGTTGTTTGGTTTTATTAAATGCCTCTGAGAAGTGATATTGTAGAGATCTACAGCTAGTGATTAAAACACCCCCTACTGAAAAATTTCCGTGGTCTGATCTTCCCTGAATCCTTCCCCAGGTTTCAGGAATTAAAACCATAGTGCTTCTCAGGGAGGAAATACGAATAGTTTTAAAGCTATCCCTGGGCTTGGATAACCTCTGGCTGTTATTATTTGGATATCTGAGAGTCTGCCTAAAGCTGCAGTAAAGATTGTACAGCACAGCTGGGTTCACTTCAGCACTGTACTCTGCTTTACCCAGCAGGGATATCTTATCTTAAATCATCCCAAAATCTGGCTATTGACAACAGGATTGTTTCTCCTCTCTGTAACTCAAGCCATATCAGACCTCTTTCATATATTCATCAGGATTTCTTTCAAATCCTACTGAAATTTTTGTGTAGAGTCATGGCTTCATCAAATTCAACATATTTATTTTCCTTCACTTACTTACATTTTCTAGCTGCCTTTCTTTTGTGCCTCTAACTAGTCAATCATTAAATTTAATTTGCAAACTCACCTGATGACAGAGAAGGAAAGAAAGAAAGCGAGAGAAAGAGAGAGAGAGAGAAAGAAAGAGAGAGACAAAGAAAGAAAGAAAGAGAGAGAAAAAGAAAAGCAAGAAAGAAAGCGAGAAAGAAAAAGAAAGAAAGCAAGAAAGTAAGAAAGAAAGAAAGAAAGAAAGACAAAGAATTACTTTCTTCTGGTTTTTATTTTTATTTTCACTGCCTGGGAAATAAGAAATGATAATTCACTGGAAATGGAACCATTAATTTATCCACTGGCAATTCTTGAGGGAAATTTTAGAGTAGCCAGACCTATTAATCTGGAAGCACCTCCTCTATTTTTAATGATTTGCTTTTGCTTTTAGCACACTGCTATCAGGAACTGAAGAAGTTATTTGGACATGTTTGAAAACATGACTTGCCACAGAAAGCTTCATCTGCTCATTTATTTGCCTTGAAGCTCTCATCAAAGGTAGATGACAGAATGTTTTTTCAGCTACCTGCCCTAAATCCTTTGAAGAGGCTTATTTATGCCATTATTACAGTATAAATGTATTGAAATTAAAAGGGTTTTACCATTTGCAAACTTTCCACCCCTTACGACAGGAATTTCAATGCATGCAGCTGTCACCTTTTCTCAGTTCCAAGAACTACAAGAAGGTTAGTTTCAAGAACCTGCCTAATGGAAATTTCACTGCACTGGAAAGGCCTTTAGAAGTCTGTTTGGTGAGTCTGCATGTGAGGGTTGCACTGAAGCACCTGAGAGCTGGTGAATGATAAAAAGGGTTTCTCAGCTCCCTCTGTGGGAATATTTCCACCTGAGGCTCTGGAAGCAACTGCTGAAAGAAGAGACAGTGGCTCTCACACAAGTCCCTGAAGGAGCAGCCTTCATTTGATCCCTCAGTGATCCTCTTCATTTGCCTGGCTCTGTGCAACCGTGGATCCTCTCTGTTGCTGCTCCTCCCTCACTCCCCTGCACAAGGGAAGAGGAAGAGTTGCTGTCCAAGGTACCTCAGCTGTGTCCACACACAATTCTATTGGGCAGCCTCATCAAGGATGCTTTTAACTCTGTTCATTTAATCCTCTGCCACTAAAATCTACTGCAAAAGGTTAGTGAAAAACTTTAAATTCCATTCATGTGAAATCCAGAAAAGACAGACAGTTTTTTTCCATTTCTAGCAGCAGGGACAGAGTGCATGGGCAACCCACAAAGTCATCTCACTGCTGTCACACTTGTAATCACTGGGGCCAGGTTTCAGGAGGAATCAATTAAAGCTGATATCAGTTCTTCAGGTGTTCATCAATTTTCCAGTGCAATATTTTTTGTAAAACTTCACTAAGTACATGAAGTGTTTCAGGCAGTTTTCTTTAACCAGAAATCTCTTTTCTGATATTTATTATGTTTTGCTTGCACTTGGGTCTATTAAACCTACCAAGAGCTGAAGATAAATCTCAGGGGGGTTTTCACAGTTATTAGTCCCAGATCTGTGCACTGGTGATCCATTTCCCACAGCACAAAGTGCTTGAGGTAAATTAGTGTGGGAAAGGAGCCCTTCATTTCTTTGCACGACAGGGGAAAATGGATGATTTAAGATTTGGACAGGTTTGTAGTCTGCCCAGTTTGAGTGGTTTTTCTGTGTACCATGGTAAAGCCTGAAAGTGTTATACAGCTTGGGGGAAAATATCCACGGTGTAGTAATTGCAGTTCTGTGCTTACTTTCTGTTTACACATTATTATCAGACTGCCCATTTAGGAGAAATAATTAGAACTCAGCTAATTATAAATAAGACAGATTTGTTCTTTCTGGCAAATTCCTTAATGCAACTTATTACCCTTGGCAGAAAAGCTACCATGGCATGAACCTCTTAAATAAAACCTGCATGGTGACCTTTCCATCTGTCAAACTACCATAAATTAAGAGACCAGCAGCAAAGAGGATGAGAGCTTAAAGTCTGTTTCTCAGGCAAGGATAGCATGTGTCATTTATTTGACAGACAAGCTTATTTGCCTTCATTTCACTATTTTGATCATCCTTCCTGCTGTACCAGGACAGCCATGGTGGACTAAGCACCTGATGGACAATTCCTGCTGTCAGCTACACCTGCAGGACTTTGAAAAACTTAGTGGTGCCAACGTTCAACAAAAGGTAAATGTTACTCATGGGGTGCTGAAAAATCTAGAGGTTTTCAGTGAGATATAAGATTTTGGCAGACATACAGGAAATAAACTTTCTTCCCATATGACAGAAATTAAATACTTGAGTTCTGTCCAGTTTCGGATCATATTGGACCAATGCAAAGAAACCTGTTGGCATAGGAACCCGAAGGGACTGATGTTTCTGGGGCTATCACCCCAACTACAGTAACATGTCACACACTGAAATGAAAATTGACCTGTGACAACTTGTTCCAGTTGCGGGTCTATGCACCCATGAATTTCATTAAACAGATTTTGGTCTGGTCACGTTCCTCTTGAAGTTTCAAGTCTACTTTCATGCACTTTTAAGGTTTTCTCCTTGCCCTGCCCTCTCTCTCTTACATGTGTCTTTCAGCAGTAAAGCAAAAAGATAGAGAAACCATTCTGCTACAGTGATCCATCACATCTGAAATATATTTGATGCCTTGACTCAAGGGAAGCAAAAAAGATCCTTCTTCATAACAGAATCTACTGGGTCCTGGCTGAGGTTCAGAGCACACAGAGCACCTACTCTCTATTGAAAACATAAATACAATTGTTTCATTAAAAGTCAGTATCTCTAAGATACTGGAATTTGAAACTAAAATCCTGCAGTTGCATAACTTATTTAGAAATTCTATCACTTTCATTCAGACACTGTCAATATTACAAAGACTTAAGTAAACAACTTTGTCTTAAAATGTGATTGCTTTGTTAACTACAGAGACTAGAATATCAGATTGGGTATTAGATAACAAGATATCAAAGAAGTACAAACCTCTCTGGAAAGAGAGGCGGTCTGAGGGTAGCAGTTCTGTATTTGAGCATCATCTAAGTAGGCTGGTAAGGAGGGGTCCTCTGGGGAGGCACTGCCTCCTGTGGTTAGAATCTGACTCAGAGCAGCCTTCCCCTGTCGGGATGAGCTGACTTGGAGCAGGTTGCTGCTCACCAGCCTTGCCCACCCTCCTGCAGATGCTCCCAGCCCTGCTGGCTGTTCCTGCTGCCAATGGGGAACCTCCCACAGCCCAAACCACACCAGCACAGGCACTGCAAATGTCATGGGCTGCAAAAGATGGCACTTCTGATCCTGCTCAAAAACACCCAGCTGAGAACTGGCAAACTGATCTGCAGCCTACAGAAAATCTCATGCAGGGAAACCTTTTCTGATTGGATGTGGCCACTTGTTTACACTGAATTTTGAACTTAACTTACCCTATTTGAAGCATGAAATAGAAGGAAAGTGAACATTTAGGCAGGCAGAATTTCTTTTTTCTCTGCTCGCTCTAGTAAATAGGTAACACTTACCTCACAATCACCTTACAGGTGAAAGGTATCACCTCACTGAAAGGTATTTTTGTGTACCAAAATAAAGAAAATTTATCTGTGCAGGTTTTCTCAGGTCTCAAAGTTTTTGATTTCAATTTTCTTTCTTTGTCAGATGTATGTTATTATAGCAACTGAACAACAGTCAATCTCCACTGGAAAGGAAATTATCAATTTGGAAGCAATAATGCCTAAATTCATTAAGTACAGCATTTTCATTTTCATTATATTTCCTTTATATTTTCCTAGGGCTTCAGATGGGCTAACACACAAGTCAGATTGGAATAGTTTCCTTACATCAGAGATTAAACACTGATTTCTCCCTCTTCATCAAACTGTTTCTTATTCATCCTTGTGTAGACCACTGAGCCCCTCATACAGCAGCAGTTTCATAAGCACAAATTACACTGCAGAAAATTTGTCCTTATTTAGCACTTCAAAACAGAAAAACTCCAAACCTGAGGAGAAACAGTGAGAAGAGGGAGTATATAGTAGAAGAAAGTTCCTAAGCAGAGAGCAGAAAGATAAAAATGGAACATGCACGTAGCAGAAAATACTAGGCCAATCTTCAGATTCCATGGGTAAATCCAAAGGAAGCTGCTGTGATCCTCCAGACATCTCAAATTGGATATGTGTCAGAGCTTTCCCACACAAGCCTTGTTCTCCTTTCTCAGTTCTGGTAAAATTGTTCCAAAACCTCCAAGATTATGTATCTCCCTTCTCCAGCAGCTTCCTGTGTTCTTTAGCACAAGCCAAGACATGTGGCTGAGGCACATCCACCCTGCCCTCCTTGGCTTCTCCATCAGAACAAGCTGGACGGTGGGACAGAGGAGAAGGACAGGGAAGCACGAGAACTTGCTCAGGCTGAAGCCTTGTTTTGCACAGCAGCTGGAGCTGCTCCTCCTGGGCTGATAGATACAGGACTTCTCCTTGCTGCCCTGCTCTCAGAGGGAAAAGTCCAGCAAAATCCATTAAAAACTCCCCTGAGAGCTCCAGGTGCACCTGCACTTTCCCGGTTTGGGTGATGCCCAGGGGAACAATCTGTCAGAACAAGCCTCATGTGTCCTCACTGTGGGCACTTTTCATGTGCCCTGTCCTGGGATTGTATTCACTCCCTGGGTGAGGTGTTGATGGGCTGGATTTCTCCACCTGAAATCCACATGAGTTGGCTTGGCCCTGGCTCCAGTGCCTCCCCCTGCCATGTACTGACCCAGCCAGGGTCAGTGCCTGTGTCAGCCCCTGTCTGTGCCACTGATCCCACAGCAGCATCCCAACAGCCACTTATCCCACCCTGCACAGCCCCTGATCCCACAGCAGCATCCCAACAGCCACTTATCCCACCCTGCACAGCCCCTGATCCCACAGCAGCATCCCAACAGTGCCAATAGAAAAAATTCCAGTTATCATCGTAATCAACTTGTGGGTTCTGAGCCCTCAGGTTAGACTGTATTCAAACTCTCAGTAATTTGAATAATACCATAAAGGCTTAATCCTCATTCAACCTATTTAATTTATAATGAAAATAGACTGTCTTTAAATGACCTGAAATCAGCATTTGTGTCTTCAACTAAACATTAACTAGTCTGTTGAGATGATTTGGTTCTTTCCTAGTATCAGAATAAAACTGTGATCCCAGCAATGCCTACCAGGTTTCTGCATGAACTGAAAACAAACCACTGTCCTGTTAAACACAATATTGCAACTGGAAATGCAGGTGAAATAACCAGAAAAGAAAACAACCCATAGATACTCAGGTAATTTATGCACACTGTATTGTAACTATGCCTATGTTACATTTATTTAAGGAAGAAAACTCCTGGGTCATCCTTCTAGTTCTCTCCTAAAAACTATTTCTCCTTGTAAACAAGTCTATGACAAATTATTTTGAAAGGAAACTTCATTAACTCCAACATTAAATACAGAATAAAATATGGTACAACCCATATAATTCTCTAGGAGCTACAGGAAAGGCCAGGACTATTCTCAGTAGGATCTTACTAGAATCTGACTGTCACAGTTGCTTATTACAATTAAAGCTGAATTGTAAAGCATGGCACCAATCTACTTCCACATATACAAATTCCTCCTACTTAAATAGTGTCTTGAGACAGGAATTTCCATGTATGAAACAGAAATATGTTTCTAGAACTAAAGAAAAGAATATAATAAACCCCTCCAGTTCATGTCTGATGGGAGAGCATCAAATGTAGAAACTTCATCTAGAAAGCAACAATATTTGCCATGTTGCTTAATGTGTTTTAGAGCCCAGTTTCTGTGTGTTGGATAAATATCATCTTTGCCACTGTCTGCTGAAGAGACCAAGCACAGGAAGGATTCTGGTTTTGCAGATAACCATTTACATGAGGCATTAAATTTCCTTTTGACAACCACAATTATAACATCACCAAGTGCATGTATATATTGGTGTCCTGGGCCTTCTCAGCAAGGCTGGAAATTTAGAACAAAGAATATTTAGGATACAGTTTCAATAGCAGGAAATGGAGACGTCTGTGTTGTTGCATACATTTCCAAAGCTGAAAGGACAAGACTTTAGTCTACAGCCATAAATTATTCATAGCATATTCTGACACATTGGGGAAAAGCTCTGAATATTCATACGCCACACAACTGGTAAAATCCCTATAAATTTGGGAAATGATGAGGTTGTGGAAACTTTTCTTATTTTCATTACACAAACCTTATGGGACAAGCTGTGCCACAGTGGATTTCACCAATACAAGACATGCAATCAGATGAATCTCTGGAAGACCTGAGCCTTGACTTATAGTTCCTATTTTGTTAGGCAATTTTCCCCAGAACAACTGGGGATGCCAGGAATTTGAGAACTGCATTCTGAAACCACAGACACTCATAAAATATTACTCATTGTATAGCAGTCATTTGTTAATCAGTTTGGAAATTTTCATCATCTGTCCATATTCGATAATGTAAACATCTGATTCTCTGTTCCCATAAATCTTATTTATCTGGACAAAATAAGTGAAAAATGTAACTATTCCAATTTGGTGGCAAGTTAGATCTATTGTGCATTAATAAAATTGACTACTGAGTGCCCTTGATGATAAAGAATGTAAGTGTCCAATGATTGACTCTGAATGAAAAAAAAAAAATCACTATTTCTGCAATGTTAGTCATTTTTATTACAGAAATATGCTACAGTGCCAGCCAGGCACTGGAAAATCAAGAATGTAGGGTTCTTTTTTCCTTTTGAAAAATCCTTTGATTTAACCAAGCAGATCTTCACTGATCATACATGTTGTGTGAATGTCATATACTTTGTATGAGCTGAGATGTGATCCTCTCACATAGCTTTAAACTCCTTTGGACTAAGGCTAAAGCACCCTTTTATTTCTGTGAGAAATCAGTAGGATTCAGATATCTGCTTTAGGGAGAAATGAATTATGCCCTGAACCCAGTGCCTGTACTAGTTCAGTCTGTACTGAGAGTTGGGATCACTGATTCAGGTGAATGCACTCACTTGGATCTCGTGCTGGATGTCTCCTCTAAAGTCACACAGCAGCAAATCAGTGACAGAGCCAGGATGGAACTGCAATTTCCTGGCTCTTCGTGTGATGCCTTTGCTTCTGGATATTGCTTCCCTGCTTTTGAAACTCATGCAGAACAAATTTTAACTTTGTCCATGGATACAAAATCAGGTTTGAAGATGCCAAAAACCAGAAGCCTGCACTGGAAAGCCACGTTTGTAACACTGACTTCTCCCAGCTGCACACATAATTCCCACTGACACGAGCAGTAATGTGGCATTTCAGCCTGGTGCACTGGGAATTCAGCTGCTGAAGGAGTGGAAGCACACAGTCCTCAGGTGAACCAGCCTCGGGTAGATTTCAATTACCCTCTGCTCTTTCAAAATGACAGTTTCTGATCTCTGATTTCCACTGGCTACTCAGCTTCCAGAAACAAGCATATTGTACATTGCAAACAGTTATTGTATGCACTGGGTCACCAGCCAGATTGTAATGCATCCTGCCTTTAGTGACAACACACTGTGCTCCTCACACACTCATCTGCTGTCTGCAGCAGTTCAGCCCCACCTGGATATCCTGACACTCAGCTTCAGAAATGCACAGTAGGGTGTGGATGTTGTTCTGGTGAAAGAAAACAATCCTAAAATTCTGCAGAATTTCCCCATGTAGAAAAGGAGTTCCTGGAAAGCTTGGAGCTGTTCAGCATTTCTCAAGATTCCCCATCCTTTCTTGGGCACCTCTCTTTGCTTCAGGGTATGTGGTTAAGAAATGCACGTGGGGCACTCCTCAGGAGGAAGTTACAAATGATAAAAAGCCTCTCTAAGGACAAAGAATGATGCATGAACCAGAGCAGTTTCTGACCTGCATTTTTATGCATGCAAACCAACCAATTACATATATCCACGCCCATTTGATGGTCTTTAAGCCAGGAGCAATCTTTTACCCAGATCCCTGAACTGCATCATGCACCCATCCACACAGACCCTGTTACAGCTATAAAAGAGTGAAAGCATAAAAAATCACTTCATATTCCAATCACTTCTGTGCAGATGCAGAAAGAGAGATACACAGACTGACAAACAGAGCAAAAGCACTAAGCAGTTATGTAACATCCTCCCTAAAACTCTGTAGAGCAATATAACCTTTTAATTTCTGCAAAGGCTGTAATGATACTCACAACTTGTTTACAAACTAGTGATCCCTCTTTAATCATTCTGTATTTCTCATATGTTGTACTGCATATTAAAATATTGTAGCCTTTCTAAAACAGATCTTGCTTATATAACATCAGACACATGAAATAGAGTTTTCACTCTACAGCAGTTCACACCAAGAAGTATCTCTGTGATTCCTCCATGGCTTCAAGCAATGCTGTCTTCACTGGAAAAGTTTTTCTCCAATTCTCAGAGTTCTCAAAGAGCCTTCTGAAAATAAAGCAACTAGTTTATTGTCCCATATGCATACAACTATATAAAGTTAATTCTTTGAATTCGGTAGCATTTCAGATTATATTATCCATGCATAAACAGAGAATTCACAAGAACAGAATCCAGACACACATCCTCCTCCCATAAAATCAGATATACCACACCAAAAGCAAAGTTTCTACAAATTATAATTTCGTGTAAAATAAACAATAAACTGTGGCACTTTTGTCTGCTAAAACTAGCAAAAAGCAATTGGCTGCCAAATCAGACCTTAACGGATTTTGCAGAGCCAGTTCCCCTCGCAGTACAAAATGTCAGCTTTTCGCACCAAAAACATACTATATTTTACAGAACTGAACGTTCCTTCATACATGCATGCACAGACACAAAGAGACAAAAGCAAGGACAGATTTTTATTCCATAGTGTGATGCAACTAATTTGAACTTGTTCACGGTGCTGCTCAGGAAAGCTAATTCGCTTTCAAATGAGGCTCTTGAGGTTTGGTCGTGCTCTCATTAGAGGCATTAGCAGAACTCTCAGTGATCTCACCAAGAGCCAGGATTTGGTCCCTAGGAAGATAAAACTTTAATATTAAGTGCTGCAGTCTTCTTAAAAGATATTGTCACTATTCATTGATTTTCAGAACTAGCAGCTCATAAGTCGTTGGATCGTTTGTTGTGATAAGAAGTTCTGCTCATGCCTCTGGCTCTTCTGAGTTTCTTTTTACTTTATATTCTTGTCTAGCAGAAAGATAAATGCTCAATGAACAAGGCTGTTTTAAAGCAATTTTCTTTCATTTTAATTTGCAAGGGTTTGTAAGACTGCAGTGGCTGTGTGTAATTTCTAAAAACACAATAATTTGCATACATTAAGAAGGTATATGTGTGAAGTATGTCATTACCTCCGTCTCCTGCAAAGCTTTTCTATATGAAAAGAGATTCTGATTCAGAATTATGAAAAGTGTCTATAAATACTGTAGAGAAATTAAATTAATAATATTTGGCAATTATTTCTTTTCTTGAAACATTAATCATTGGGTCTTGTTCAGAACCTGTTTAATTCTGAGTAGAAGTGAAGACCCATTAGAGCCAGAAAATTTGTCATAAATTGTAACTCCATTTAAGTGACAAGGAAACTAAGAACTGGAAAGTTCAAGAGACTTGCAGCAGTTTTTCAAATTTCGTCTGTGTTCAGAAAAATATTAGATTTTGCCAGTCTTCAAACCTCTTCATACGTGTTCTTTTTGTCACTAAAAGGAGCTACTAAGCATTAAACAGTTTTAAAATCCTGCCAATGCCAAGTCTCCTAACGCAGAGCTATTGCATATTCTGGTCTGTGTGTGAACCTTTTTTGTGCATATTCAGTTGCATGAAAAAAAATAATGAAGTAAATTGCATTTATTTATGGACTGATTCCATCAAATAAGTGGTTAAAGGTAAATCAGAGATTTAGAAGGGAACAATAATTATAGCCAGTGATATAGATATCCACTATAACTCAAAAAAATACCAGCAAAGTGTATTTATATGTAGCTCACATCTCTGTATATGGTGTTTTCTGGCTTGGCTGGCGATGCTGGTGAGTTTAGTAGAGGACAGTTCTTTCATGGTGCTGTAATGCTGCAACCCCAAGATGAACAGCAGTCCAGAGCAGCTTCAGTTATAACCATGGCAACACTTCATCTTCATTTTGGCAGCTCAATTCTTTTGCCCTCCTTTTGAAAACAAAAATGTCTATATTGCTTTCAAGTCATTTTTTTAAACTTGAGTGATAAGAATTTTCCAAATCAAATCTCTCTAATGCATTATAAAATAACATTTCTGTCACAGTTCTACTGGAGATTTCTTGCCTGACATACCTCTCAAATTGTTCCTTACTTTGTTTCATGGATGCACCAGGCTGATGGTTCAGAGCAATCCTGTGAGTCAAAGATGGCAGTTGGCTTCTTCCTCCTCCTGTTATTTTCAAAGAACAACTTTCAGGCTTTAATCATGTATGTTTGTACTTATATCGTTGTAGGCAGCACAGAGGAATTATTAAATGAGGTTTTCTAGCATGTGTTAAACAGGTTGTTTGGTTTCTCATGCCTCTTGCCTTGAAAAGATAGTTTATAAAACCATGTAATGCAGGCCCTTAGTCTATCTCTAACAGAGCTGATTTAGGAGAGGGCTTGCCTTGATCAAGTTACTCCATAATTACCCCAGAAACATTCCTTGCCCCCTTTGCTAAAGCATCTCAGCACAGCATTGTCAGAGCCACAATGATAATAACACTTGCACTTGCTTGAGTCTTCTCTCCTGCTCGTGGCACAGGCTGGTTGGAATTTGTACTGCTTGGGATTTCTGCTTCTGCAGAAACAGTTAAACACTGAGGCAGATTGGAAACCAGACTTGCCCTTAGAATCTTAATCATTTCAAATAATATCTTTGTTACTGTCACATCCTTCATAGAGAGAAGGACTATGAAACCTACTGCAATTTCCAGACTGTCTCCTTCCACGTTTTGTTTAGTTCAGAACCATTACACTATTGACTATGTTTGCTTATTATCACTTTTCATTTGTGTTCTATTGTGTTTCCTTCCAGTTTTTCACTCTAGTTCATCTCTAATTCTATTTCCTGACTTTCATGGTTGAACTCTTTCATCTCTCATTGTTCTATTTGCATGAAATAACAGGTCTAGCACTTAATTTGGTTTTGTACTTGTCATATCACAGAGCAGATCTTCCCATTAATAACATTCACTCTTCTGCAATTTTAGTCTTTGTTTTGATTTGAACAATTGTGTAACTTCTAGTTACTTAACAAAACTTTGTTCTTTTCATTCACATCTTCTGCTATTTGCTATTAGAAAGAGCCTCTATACCATTGTACATCTTAGAGGAGTGAATATGAAGCCCTCAAGGTTTGACATTTCAGAAACCTCAGGGACACATCTCATTCTACTTCCCTTGCTCACCTTCAAAAGAAACCCCCAAAAGAGAGATTTTTCTGTATTATGCAATGGAAAATTAGATCAGCTAAAAGTGTTGGCTTTAACCTTCATTAATTTAACATCTAGTTCATATCTGATTTCTGTGCCCCTGCACTATAAGAAAGAGAGTAAAACAAGAGATCTTCCTGACAAGCTCACAAATCTTTAATTTTTTGGTCTTTTGGTTAGAATTGCCCCAAAGACATAATTTTTCCTTCATTTGCCTTTTTCAACCTGTTTTTTATTGCTCATTTCCTTAGCATGGGAACTATCACCAAGGTGGGGACTGGGACACTGCTGGAGCCATGTGCATACCAGGACTCATCCCTCTGCAGCAGAAAATCAGAGAAACAGATAAAAAACACAGCCACCTCATCACCAAACTCAAATGTGTTTCCTGCCTGGAACTTGCAAATATCTATTTTTACAGCTCTGGGGCTGTAAGGTGTAAAGAGCAAGCCTGTCTATGACTGAAATAGCTGTCATAGTGACTCTTGCTCATTAAGCTTTCTAAAATCCACCAGCACATCCAGACAGATCCCTGAAACTTTCCTAGAGTCCAAGGCAGCCTTCTATTTCAGCTTCTAGGGTCTCTCCTGACAGGTTTCCCAACAGTGAGAAGAGCCATGCCCTGGCTCCGTGGTACATGGTTAAAATAAAATAGAAAACCCAGCTGTGGGCAAGGACTGGACTGAAAATCAACCCCATCACTTTGCAGGCCCATTTCAGTGTCTGACACTGCTCATCTCTAACGCTGACCATCACACACTCCTGTCAGATGGCAGTAGCTGCCAAGGGGTTTGCACATCCTCAGTGTTCCCAGTTTTAGGTGGGGACAGTGAAATATCTAAAGATCTCCCACAGCCACACGTTTCAAACCCAGCAGAAAAAGTCATGCTCTGGAATATTAAGTATAGTCTGGTGGAAAAATACCCGACTCCTCTCTGAAATGCTGCGCTGTTAAAAGAATGTGGAACACCATTTTCTAGTTCTCTATGCGTAGATGACCTCTATATCATTTCTTACACACTGCTCCATTACTCAGCTCTGCTTTTTCTGGTTCCAGCCCTCACTGAGGAATTCTGCAGACTCTAGCTAATTGTTGCAACAACAACAAAAAATTACAGTCCTGAGAATTATTTCTGGATCATCACAAACTGCCTGTCACTGTGAGTAAAGCCATTACCTGGAAGTACTTTTCATGGAATAAAGTAGTTCTCTCCCATTAGTATGGTCCTGTATGAGCATACAAATATAGTGAATTTCCTGGCAATATTCTTAAAGATGTTGCTCCAAAACTTGCTCAGGGAGCTTCTACAGGAAAAAGAGCATCACTGCACTGTTCCCTGCCTTCAAAATAATCAGGTGCTGTGGGGTGCCTGCAGTATGGATCATTTTGTGGGTATCAATTACAGGGAATTCTGCTGACACATCCCTCAAGATTTAATGGGATAGATTTGCCTATAAATAATGTGCTGAAGTTTGTCACAAAAAATATGATTATTTCTAATGCCAATCACTCTGTTCTTTACCTCTTTTCATGGATAGATAGATAGATAGATAGATAGATAGATAGATAGATAGATAGATAGATAGATAGATACATAGATGATAGATTTACAGCCAGAGATGACATCTGGCTACACATGGAACTCACATGTCGCCAGTCATTGAAGATAAATATATAAAGTAACAATAGGATGTAGTAGAATAATAAAAACTAAATTTTCTTTCTGGTGAAGAAAATGATAATAAAAGGATTCATGTGGAGCTCTGTTGAGATAAGACGGATTAAGTGTTACTGATAGAGCAGGAAGTCATATTCATATTGTTGAGTTCCTGTGCTATTTTTCTAAAATACAGGGAAATAAACAGTGGAGACACTGAAGTGACACATGAAAGTCTGTCCCAGCAGTGTCTCTGGAGCTCTGTGCCTCCTGGGATCACTCAGAGGCTGGAACTTAGAGATGGACTTGGAAAAGCAAGCTAGATTTATTATAGTAAAGAGATTGTCTAAGAAATCAATATTTTTTAAAATCATGACATTATTATAATATGATCCTAAAAATATGCATCACATATGTCATGGGAAGAAAAGAAAAATGGTTAATGTGACTACTGAAAGAAGTAAGTGGCGTATTTGGTATTCATGGGCAGGATCAGTTAGGTTTTGTAAAATATTTACAGGACAGGAGTCTCTGAATTTCATTTTGAAGTTGCAATAAAAGATGCCAGTTCTACAGAGAATTCTGCTCTTTGTGAAGAAAAAAAAATCCTCAAACAAAAAATAGTTTTATTTTAGAGATAAAATTTTATCTCTGCAAAACATTACAATTCCTGAATTGTATGACTTGGACTGGAATACATCCTTAACATGTACAAATTTCTCATGATTCAGCTGTCATATAAGCCTGACCTGCCAGAAAATACTTCATAAAGTTAATTTATTTTAAACATTCAGACTAAACATTCTATTCTCATGCCTATGCCACCCTTTAACTCTTATAACAGCTCAAAACTTCATTATACTCTGTGGAAAAACTTTTATCAAATGCATGTCCTAGTGAAGAGACATTAAGTATTATTCAGAAAATTATCAGAGCATTCTACATCGTACAAAAATTAATTTTACTGATAAGCTGTAAGTAGACAGAACTCAAACTTTATTCTTTTGTTCAGACTGTATTTTATCACATTTTGTATTTTTCTCATTACTCTCTTTCTAATTGTTTCTAGTTTTTGACAAATCCTACCTGAAGTTCCATATTTTAACTTTTTTAAAAAACAATTTTGTAGCAGCTATTACTTTAGCAATTAAGTAGTTAAGTTCAGGAGTTAAAACTCTAAAGTTAAATGACAAATAATAAATTACAGGTCATTAGGTAATCCTAGTCCTGCAGTTGATATTTCTCAATGCATTTGCTCCTCTCTTTTTACAGCATGGTTACTCATGCTTTATTTTTATCATTTATTATTTACAAAGGACCATGTGTTCCTCATTCTTCACAAAACAGCAAATGTTCCAGGTCTCTGCCCAGAAAAGCTCAGGATTTATGATCAAAAGGATGTGGATTCTTCTGCTTTGAAATGTTATTGAATGCTACATCAGAGTACAACCAGCAGAAAAGTTAACAGACCATCCCAGCCCACTGCAGGTCAAGAAGCCCATGACAACACAGGCCTTATTTGTTACCAGAAAGCCCTGATCCATTTCCTTCCCATGATTTCCATTCTTTCAGCACAGCAGAGCTGATGTTTCCATCACAATTTGGGACCCATCTCTAACATGTTTAGATGCTGATTATCCTTACGGCTGTTCACTGAAATCTAAATTAACAAAGGACCCTGAATCCCAAACTTGGAGCTGGAACCAGAGCTAGGACCACAGAACCTGAGCTAGGACCATGGAACCCAAGCTAGAACCCGAGCTGGAGGCCTAGAACCCAAACTAGAATTCCCTAATCCATTCCCTTCCCATGACTTCCATTCTTTCAGCACAGCAGAGCTGATGTTTCCATCACAATTTGGGACCCATCTCTAACATGTGGTTTAAATGCTGATTTGTCCTTACAGCTGTCCACTGAAATCTGAATTGATAAAGGACTTGAAAAGTGACCATGACCCAAAGCTGCATTGCAGAGCATCACGTCGAATTTCTTTGCTCTTTGAAGTGTAACCCACCAGCACACACTGGATATCTGGCTCATGTGAATGATAGGTCTATAAATATAACTTAGAGCTCTTTAAACTTGTTCATTCCATCCATGTCTGAGTGCCAGAGACATCTCATTAAAGTCCCTGATATGCCAATGAACAGGATGAACAATTGCATGGACATGCAGAATTGATTTTTCACCCTTCTTTTTACATTGGTTTATGAACAGTTCATCCTGTGACAATAGAAGTTCAATCCTTTCCCAGCTTTCTAAATATCTTCTTCTTTGTTTAAGCACAACAGGTTTTCAATAAGCTCGAATTTTGTGACATCTGAGATGTGGAAAACCCACGTACTTGAAGTTCTCAGCATTAAAACAGACAAACCAGTGGTAAATGTTGTTACAGCCACCACCATCTAGGATGAGAAACAAAGCTGGTTCTTTTTATCAGACCAAGGACAGTAGCTGCCAAAACTAGAGGGGCTTTCATGGGTGCCAGCTTCTCTTGAGGTCTGAAATAGGAGTTAAAGCCACATCAAGGCCCTCTCAGAAAGGGAGTTTCAAATTTATAAAACATGGAAATGTTACTAGTAAGAGCAAAAGGAAATTTTCCAACCTCTCACATTTATTCTCAGATATGATGTAATTGTGCTCTTCTTTCTAGAGAAAGAATCCATCTGCTTTCTGAAACAACTGGTTGTGAGTCTCAGGGTATCTTTGTATCAGTTCTTCAGTCACACAGCACTACATCAACCTCATCACTGACTTAGATAACCACATTATGGTATTTTATTTTCCCTATTTTTCTCCAACAAAGACCACATGTATCTCACTGTCAGCTTTGCTTGGTGACCCCAGCAGGACACTGTGGCACCTTATGGCAGAACCACTTGAAGATGTGATTTTTTTCTAATGCATGCTAATTTTTTCTATTAGCATGCTAAGACAGTGCATGAAAATAAAATATGGACAAGAAGAGAATGAGGAGGCCATCTATCAGAAGAAATTCACTTTGTGACAGTGTTATGGCTACAGAGGAAGTCCAAGGCCACAGAGCAGCACTGAAGGAAAAATCTGTTCTGGAAATACAGTCGCATCTCAACTATATCCTTCCCTTTGTGACTAAGATTTAAAAATTCAAAGTTGATGGATGAATAAATGCAGTCGTAAATGTTTTTAGCTCTGAAAATAACTTAATTTATCTACTGCAAATGACACACACATAAAAGCATACCAAATTCACAGTGCCAACACAGCTCCCAGAAACATTCACTTAGCTGGCCTTACTTCTTCATGTTTTTATCTGAAATTATACAGGTAAATTGGGCAGGAATAACTCATATGTTGCCTTTTATCCTTAGAAAGTGTTGTGAAAATGAACTTGTTGGTTGTATGGAGGAATCATGATCAGAGCTCCAGAGCCTGCCAGCTCCCAGTAACTGTTCAACAGGTTGAAGCAGAAGTAAAGGATAAGTAGGGGAGCTGAAGGAGTGCTGAGTGCTTCGGAAGGAGTTACAATTCAGGTGGGCAGAACATAATTTTTTTAGCTGGAATTTAAGCAAGACAGCAGAGCCAACAGGTCAGTGATGTAAGAAAATTGAGGTGCAGGTACAGTAGATATTTTGATCACTATTAACTCACTTCACAGTTCTCCTAGGGTGATAGCACAATCTATTACCACGAGGAGAATTATGAAGCTTTAATTGAACATATTAAAGTCCCTTTATCCATCATTGGAGCAAAGACTTCAATATTATACAGCCTAAGTGCATTTTCTGAATCCTTAACAGAAACACCACTCAGTTTCTGAACCAAAGTTTGCATAAACAGTGCTTAAGCAGCAATTTCCTTGATCTGATTTGTGAAGAGGCACTGAGGCTGGAACATCAGTATTCCAGAATCAGCTGCTGGAAGGATTTTTAGCACATCAGAAGGAAACATTCTGTCACAAGGAGTAGATACACACTAGGCAAGGTACCTTTAGCAAAAGGAAACAGCAGACAAGCAGAAATACAGAAAAGAAAGCAAAAATTCGGATGAAATAACTCCATTCTTCAGGGAAGGACAAGGGATTTGAGAGCTTCCAAAGTAGAGAAAGACAAGACCCAAACTTTTCTCCAAAGTGCCTCCATGTTTTCATTTAGTTACAGAGCAAAGCAGGATGATATGCAATAATCCAAATAAAGTGAGTAAAGGGGAATGCATTAAAAAAATTAGGCTGTTGTCTCCTCCTTGGACCTATCCATTAGTTCTTTTGCCAAAGTACAAATTCTCTACATGCCCTGCTGCTTCCACACGTCAGCAACGTTTTTGCCTTTAATCAGCCAGACACTTCCCAAGTTCATTCTTTTGCCATTTGTCTAAACAAATCTCCCAGCACACACTGCATCTTCCTCCTTGCCTCATGAAACAGGGATCTCACATAATCCGTATTTTCTCCCTTCTACCGATGCAAATGCATATGTCTACTACACATGATATCTTAATCATTAGTACCTTCTGAAGAAAAGTTTCAACATCTGCTGTATCTTAATTATAGCATCTCAAGGGACACCAGCTGACTTTCACATTAGTTAGCAAAGCCTTTCCTATTAGGAATTCTTTGGAGGCCAAATCGTTCCCCTGAACAATGCAACAACACAGCAGGTGAAATACTCTGATGCAGCAAAGCAGCACAAGATCTATTTGCCTTCCAACCTCTCACGCAGGATTTACTTGCTAAGCCTACACCAGGGAAGGTAAATACCTCTCTGCAAGAAGATGAATTCCACTCTGAACGAGGTGGAGTTGTTCTGTACAGAGCAGGCCTTTGTCAGGTATAAATTATCACAATGCTGTTGTCATGGAGCTGTGAGAATTTATCCCTGCTGAGGATCTGCTCCAGGATTTTCCAGCTTTTATTGCTGTGTATGTATTGTTGTAGTGAAAGGTTGTCTGTCATGGTGAAAGTGAGCATAACACAATGATTTGTTTGTATTTATAGTTATAGCTCTGTGGTTTTGTATCTGTTAGTCATTGTTTGGTATTTTTTTCCTGATCACATCTGCTCATGCTACTTTCTGAATCTGAAATCCCCCATTAAAATGAGATGTCAGTTACAGCTTTTTATCAGTTTATAACTCTCTGCTGGCCCTGGGACATGTACAGCTAATGACATGCCCCAAATTACAACTGAGAAAGCAGCAGCAGGGAGGCTGTGCTAGTGACAAGTTTAAAGAGAAGCAGTGCTAGGAAAGTTTAGATAAATTCCTGGTCCAAGGCCTAAGTTTACCTGGCCAGGTAACATCCCTGACAAAGTGAGGAATTGTTTCTTTTTGAAAATTATGAAAATTCATCATTGCTGAGAATCAAACATTCACTTTAAAATTAAACAAAAAGTGAACAATTAAAACTTGAATCAACTGTAAAGCTTTATTTTTATGCTTTATTCAGTTGCACAGCTGTGCAGAATCTCTCTGACATAGCTGGTTGTAATGAGAAGGGCTTATTTTTGGGGATTAGATTTACAAAAGCACCAAGAGATCTGTAAGTGCAAATCTCACATCTTTCTCTGAGTCTTGTGTTACTGTATCAGTCATGTTTGCTTTGAAAATAACCTCTTCGTAGTCCAGTGGCGTTTTTATTCTGTTTTTCACGATCAGGACAAGCAGTTGAACTGGACAAAAGCCAAAGTAAAAATATTTCCCCTGCACTGGAGCCTTCTATTATCATATAGACATGAAAGAATTCCTAAAATAAAACCCATTTCCCTGACACTAACAAACTAGAAGGCAGCTTTCAAAGAATCAGTTTTTCAAAAGACAGACTTCAGAGCCCAGTGCTGCACTTTAATCACTTGTTTTACAGAGATATTTCTCACATAAGTGTAAGATGCAAATGATTATTCTCACCCTATCTCAGCCTGTTAGACCTGATTGCTGCTGATGTACATCCTTTAAAGAACTTTAAAGTCCAGAGTGAGCTTTTCATTCTCTCTTTGTCAAAGAACTCCAGTCAAATTTTGTCTGCTACCATCTACGCATCCCAATATGTTAAGATTCTATTTTGTTAGCAACTGAAAAAAAGTGCCTTTTCTTCCCCTCTCTGTAGTCAAAATGAATATCTCTGCTATGAATATGCCTAGAACCATTAAATAATGAAACACAGGTTATTTGTGAATGACAGAAAACCCAAAAAGAAAAATGCAGCAGAATTTGTTTGTGGCAGGCTAGCCTGACACACTGAGCCTGACATTTACAAACTCCTGCTATGTAAAAGTTACTTCCTTGCTATTAATCCTGTCTTGGCATTCTTGTAACAGCAGAAGAAAAGATGAACTGAAGCTGGTGTATGACCACAACTGGTGACCCAGCAGCTTTTCCCTTGGCAGGTGCCCCTCACTCCACCAGCCTGTGCTGGAATCAAATCTGTTCTCTTACCAACGAGGTGATGTACACACTTCTCTGCACGGCTGCCTCTCTTGCTGTGAAATGCTGTAAAATACAGAGATCCTTGTGCTGCCTCTCCACATGACACCACATCAAACATAAAGGATACCCAATGACTTAAGAGGTGACACTGAATCACTCCAGAACTGGCCCAGCTGGACTGAAAAAATTCAGAGCACTTCTCATATTCGAGCATCTGAGCAAGGACAAGAGGATTTGGCCTTCTGAACTGATGGGACAGACACACATTCAGAATCTCACAAAAACAGGTCTCAGAAGAGTCTTTCCTTACATCCTCCTTTTCAGGCAGTACATTTTTCTGTCTGTCNCAAGGTGCAGGATGGGGAAAGAGCTCCCTTTAACTGCCCACATGAGCATGGAAGCAGGGCTCTCACATGTACATGCATGTGTAAAAAACCATATATTTAAAAAATTCCAGCCTTTCTCTTAATTAGTAGGAAGTTGTGTGGTATAGAGCTTAACACCTTAGGCTGGGAATCAGTAGGAACAGGTACTATACTGTCAGTGTCCCACTGGGTAGTCTAAAGTAAATCCCTTTAGAAATGACAAAAAACAGTTCTAACAATGATCAATAACACAATGATCAATAACATGACACAATCTTCCCGTAACATAACTACAGATTCAGTCTAAATCAATTCCCATTTGAAGCAGAATATATTTTCCAGAAAAAATAAAACCCAAGGAATCTTGATTTTAAAAACTCCAGGCAGAGAGCCCACAACAACCCTTTAAAAACAATTTCAGTGGTTTATCACCATTATGACAGAAATGTATACCTAGAGTCTATCTTGGCCTAACTTCCAGCTTTACATCATTTTATTTCCTTATAACTGCTATGTCAAAGTTTTCCAGCCTCATATTCTGTGCCTTATCTAGATATAGGCCGGGACAAATTACCTCTGCTTAAACTAAATAGATTCAAGTCCTTGAGTATCTTACTGTACAAAATGTCCAGTCCATTAATCATTCTCTAAGCTTTCACCAACTCTTTATTCCTTTCTGACACATGAATCTGTATCTTCACATGGACTCAGCTGTTGGTGAAATTATCACATCACTACTGACACAAGCAAGCACCATCACTACTGCTGGAAGGCTCTTTTTAGGCCACCATTAGGCCTTTGGTGTGACAGTAAAACCCTACATTGCCCCAGTTATCTATCATGACCTCCCACAAACCTTTCAGTTATTATTTCTCAGGTCAGCCATTCATCCTGCAAATATAATTTAAAATCATGGATCCATATAATAGCCTGAGTTGGAAGGGATCCATAAAGATCATCAAAGCCCAGTTCCTTGCCCTTCAGAGACAGGGATTTACCTTCAGTTTTACTGAAGTGGATATGATTTATTAATAATTTCATGCACTAAATTTATTTCCAAAGGTCCAAAATTTATTCTATGTACATAAATTTACCATTAATTATTTTTAAAACAATTTCCCAGTCTTTAAAAGAAATGGGAAACAGAGCATGACCCAACAATCCCAAAGGGAGCCTATTAGAGAATAATTCCCACTTTGCATATTAAGACTACAGATAAGCAGTTTTAGGTCTTTTTAATATTTTGCCCAGTTGAATTTGCATTTTTCTCATTCCTTAATCAATGGTTGCGTGGTACCATGACAAATGCCCCAAGAAAGTCCATTACATCAGCACCAGAACATTCATCAACCAAACCTCATATATCAGAAGAAAGTTATTGAGTTAGTCCAACAAGATATATTTTCCATAAACCAATAAGTACTGCCATATATTACATTATTCCTGATTATTTTGCTAATAATATCCCATATCAGTCTTCCATTATTTTGCCAGAGATTGGCACCAGGCTGAAAGGCCTGTAATTATGAAGCCATCCCACTTAAAATTCTGGCACAGTATTTGCCTCTCCCAGTGCTGCATCAATTAATAAAAACCAACATTAACAGTCCAGAGACATTCTTAAGCAGTTCCTTGAATACTCTCTGATGAATGTTTTTGGAACTGCTGATCATAAAATGTCTCAACTTTTTGGGCTGTTTAACAACCTCCGCAGTCACTGATGGAATTTCCCAATCCTTCTCTATCTGCACAAAATGCTGATAACAGCACTTACTCCCAAAATGCCTTGAGATCTGTAGTTTAAAGACAATTCTTAAGACCCAGGTATTTGGGTTTTCTAACTCCTCTGCATTGCAGCACCTCTCCAGTGAGTAAGAATATTCCTACTTCAATAAAAATATTTCTTTCTTTTATATTGAACAGGATCTGAGGAACAAAGTACTCTCGTATCTTTTTCATGCTGCCTACCCTGAATTTATATGGTAACATTAAACCTTTTGCTGCTAGGAAGTCCCTTGTGTCAGGAACCATGTGGAGTTGCTCTAAATGGATGCTCTGCTGAATCCAGTAATTTCTGAAGGTTTGTTAAGTACAACAAACAGAAAAGCAGTCAATATAGTAAGAGGACTCTGTCTCACCTATATCATCAACAATCACTAGTGGATAAACTCTAATTAAAGAGCCAAATTTTCACTTTGAGATCTGGAGAGAATTTTTGTACTCAAGAAAAAGAAGGATCAGAAGAAAATCCTTTTAAATCCTCTTTTCATTTCAGGGCCAGCATGTATTAGGTACTAGTACAGCAGAAACATTTTTAGCAATACTCAACCACTTAAGCCAGACTTTCATGAACTTTATAAACAAGTTTTCCATCTAAGCAATTTTTCCTAACTTAGGGTAAATTTATATGTTTACATTGCACTCACTGATGTAATAGCAATGCAGTGCAGATATACCAAAGCTGGCTGTAAATCACTGCCAGGCTCTCACTGTCACCCATCCAGCACAGACATCAGGAGCTTGGAGTAGATAAATGCCTTCTAAAACATGTTTTGGAATTTCCAGTGAGCTACATGAAACTAAAATACTACTGGTATGTGAAAAAAAGATAGATTTCAATTACCTAAGATGGCCAGGTGTAATGGGAAAGTATTTGGCAAGTTAGTTGTCTTCAGAATATTCCACCTGATCAAACTTACCCTCAGATATTCTGAGCATAAATAGAAGTAATCTCCAAAGCATCAAACAGAACTTATAAAGAGGTACAGACACAGTGCTTATCATTAAAAATAGGACAAAAAGAGCTAGGCAGCTTATTTCTAGTTACAGCAGAAATACTGTAACAAAGACATTATTTTAATATCTATATGAAAATTAGGGGAGGAGTAATCAGCATTGCAGACTGATTTCCTGTACAGCACTGCCACATTTATTACAGGCAGGCAAAACACAGTAGGTATATTTAATAAGAATTTTACAATCTAGTCATAAAAAGCTGGGGGTAAATCATAGTCTAGAAAAATCCCACTTACATGACTGCTTAGCTTTACTCAGAAAACAGTTACTGATGAGTCACTGTCAAACTAGAGGGCTTTCCTGAGTGGCATTCCAGCATGTAATTCAGTATTTTGATTAATGATTTGGCTAAAAGAATAGAAGGTATATTAGTTAAATTTGCAGGGAACATAAATCTAGAAAAAGCTGAAGAGAATAAGACAAGGATGTGCTCAAAATTTAAAAACATCTAGATAAAGGGGAGAAATGGTTTTGAAGAAGCAGCATACAAGTGGTTAAGTACAGCAGCAAAATTCTAAAGTTAGGTAGGACTAATCTACCTGAAAAACCACAGTGGTTAAGAAAATGATTCAGTAATATCACCAGAGGAAACAGGATCACATGTATAACACTACTCAACAGTATCCTGGTGTTGTAATACCACACAGAGATGTAGAAGCAAAAATACTGCATGAAACACAAATGGTGAATTTCTTCTGGTACTTGTCCAGTTTGGGTCATTACTAAAGTAAACCAGTCTAAGGGAAGTAATCAAAAAGATGATCAAGATCTAGAAAACCCAACCTGCATGACAAGGGTTAAAGAACTGGCATTGCTTACTCATTTAGAAAAGAGAAAATTACAGGAAGATGCAATAATTTTCTTAAAATGTGCACAGAGTAGCTACAAAAGAAAACGAAATATATATATTCTCCACATGAATTTTGTCTAAAGCAAATAGAACAAAGGGCATAAACTTCATCAATGCATGTTTAAATAAGGTCAATAGTAAAAACTCAAATAGTAGGATAGTTAAGAACTGGAGCTGATTTTCTGTAAGGTTGTGAACTTTCCACATTTTAAGACTTTCAATATATTTGTGCTACACTGCAATCACAGCAACTGCAGGACCAGTGCATCCCTGGAGGTTCTATATCTTCCATGAAATCTTTTCTGACTTCATAACTGAGGAATGGTCGGGTTACCAGCCTGCAGCACTCGTGTAGATGAGGTCCCCATCCCTGCACTCTGTTTCAATGGAGTCAGTGAAAGGATTGTGTTGATTTCAGCAGACGTACACCAGGATCCAAATTCAGGAAAGCTTTAGAGCAATGGCCATTTGGCCACTGACACGTAGCAGTCCTGGGATCTGCAGTCAGGGGCCTGGTGAGAGTGGAAAGCCATGCTTTCACCTCTTTACTTTGTCTACACTGGCAGACGATCCTTTCTGTGTGAGGCATTTTTGTGTGGAGAACAACGTCACTACACATCCAAACCAGCTCCTCTGCAAACAGAAAACCTTCTGTGCACACACAAAAAAACCTGACTGTGTGGCTGGACAAACAACAGTAACTATGGTGCTAAGAAACACAACCACGCGGGGTAAAAGCAGGACAGACCCACTGGGAGGCAATTTCCTGTTCTTATGATTGGATAATTTGATGTGGATGATGTGTTACTCTGTGACCATGGTTTGTATCCTCTCCCAGTGGCTGCACATTGCAGCACCAGCTCCTGCTGAGCTCATTAGAAGTGGGAAAGGTGAGCCCAATGCAAACCCACTCAGAGCTCACCTTTCCCAAGGAAGTCACAATTTCTCCAAAGCACTGGTTTCAGATATGGGCAGGAGAGTACAGACTAAGTATAAACTAAATCACAAGAACTTTCACCTTCACATGAAGAAGAACTTCACACTGAGGGTGCAGAGCACTGGGATGGGCTGCACAGGGAGGGCACTGAGTCTCCCTCTCTGGAGACATCCCAAACCCACCTGGACCTGTTCCTGTGTCACCTGCTTCGGGTGACCCTGCCTTGGCAGGGGGCTGGACTGGATAACCTCCAGAGGTCCCTTCCAACCAGAAATATTCCATGATTCTGTGAAGGAGTAGCCTTGCTCCAACACGAGAGCAGACCAGGACAGAGCTGGGCTGCTCCCCCAGTGCCACTCACAGCACTTACCCCACACATCAAACTGGGGCAACAAGGGACGTGCCACACACAAAACAGGGCCACAGCAACAGAAACTCCAACTGGAACAGGACTGGGAGTTTGTAATTACGCTGGTAACAATCTGTAATAATGTGATATTATTCTTCATTTTGCTGACAAGTTGTAGGCTGGTATTTACTAACAGATAGAGAGCTACAGGTGAATAAAACTGGTGTGGCTCCAACATAATGAAGAATTATACTGTTGGTATTCTACCCACACTATCTACAATCTAATTGCCATTTGTTACTGTGGCTGCTGCTTTCTACATTGAGTCCTTTTAATTAAACCTTGCACATGCATCATTAGCAAAACTTTTAGCTTTTTAAAATTAATTTTGGATTGTGTCTTGTTCAAATTTATTATTCATTAATGCATGTAAAGAATCTCAAAAACCTTCCTCATATGTATTCCCTAAACAGATATAAACACATTAGCATAGGAAAAGAATGTGTAAATACACATAATATAATTAGCACTTTCACTAATGTGTGGTTGTACCTTTCATACCTTACAATTGCCACTAGAAAGCAAAGTATAAAGTGTAATTAGAATCTGTCAGAACTAACAATATTACAAATCCTAACTGTATGTTATTGATAAAGATTAACACTATTAATATATTAATTTTGACAGTTTTTTGCAACATCACTTGAGTCTAAGAATGAGTCGGGTTATTTTCAGTGGTTAATTTTTAATCAGCTCCATGTTTTCACAAATTAAGCCAAGTATTCTCAGTTAGCAGAAAATAGCATTAACGAAAATATTTATTAATGATAACATTTGTAAAGATCTATTTCTCAATAAAATATAGGCACTAGGCATAAATGAACCCAAAGAGTTTCCATGTATGCAAATTACTTATCTCCATGGCTACATGAGCTAATAGACTGGTGTTTTATACAACATATATGCACCAAAACATTAACCTATTATTGAACAAAGGAGCAAATCTGTGTCTTTATGACCAAACGTGCTATTGTTGGATGCTGGCAATGCAACGTGTTGTCATACATGAGAAACATCCAGGGATTCAGAGAGATCTGAGCAGCACCCTCGAGGGATGGATACAGAAACCTGCTGGGCTTCAGAGGCACAAGTCCCCCAAAGTGACCCCTCCAAGCCTTCAATGCTACAAACTCATCTCCCTCAATTTGCATTTAAAACTCTTCCACTGAACACTTAATTGCACACAACACATCGAGGATATTTTCACTTTTCTACATGAAGTGTGCAGGCCTGTTGATCAGTGCAAGGTTTTCCAAATAAAAATCGTGACTTACCCTTGCCATCTGGTTTCTTGGTGTGGAAATCACAGACCCTGCCATTCTAACCACTGTGTTAATGAAGAATGTTAGAATAACTGTTGTTAACTTGGAATCTATATAAATGTGCAGTTTCACAGCCAGTGATTTAAGAGTATTTTTTAAAGTTTACAGGATGACAGCAATATCAGTGAGGTTTAAAGTAATGAAGTATCTACCAGCTCTCAGGAGTAGTTAAGTGTCAGGGTTTTGACAGTAACTAGGAAGCTGCCAGCTTCTCCAAAATCATCTTGTGCAGTTCCTATTTCTGAGAAAGTCCCTGCACTCCCATTACTGTCTTCAGGCTTCCCAATAGTCCCAGTTGCCCCAGCAATGTATTTAAAAACAAAATCTGATAATTTATTTGTAAAATAAAGGATTTTTATTTGACTTCCTTTGAATTTCCCCTGGCAATTTAATATTAATTAAAATCTGTTGAGCCATATGGTGACTCTTCTTTTTCTTAACAAACATTATGACTTTCATATTTTCTACCATGATTTTTTTCCATTTTTGCCATAACAAACAACAAAGCTTAGAGAGATCACAGCACACAGACATCACTGGTTCAAATATTAATGCAGCCACAGAGACAGACCAAAAAGAACCACAAAAGAAAAATGTTTTCAAAGCATTTGAAGCAAGTGAACTTTGTGTGATTTATCTATGCCCTGTAACAAAATAGATTTTCACATTCATAAACAGAGTCAGAGAAGATCATGGATCCTGGCACTTACCTGTTTCTAAGCTGTAAAGAACTTGCCTTTATTTATATGGTGCAGAATTACACATTAATGCTTTCTGTGCCACCCAGCACTGAATTTTTCAAATTGCAGTATAGCTGAGCAATAAAGATCACACATTGAATTCAGATTAGGACTAGATAGAGAAACAATCTCGCTGAAGCTTCTTCTTGTGAAGAGCGAGAGCAAAGGCAGAGTTTACACCTGTGGAAGCAGAGCACTTGTGAGTGTGGCTTGGATTGAACCATATTTGGAGTGCAGCTCCTCAAGCAGAAGCTCCTGCCAGCCCCTGTGTCCCTGCACACATCTCACTCCATCTCTGCTCTGCGCACACTGCCAGCGTTCTCCCTGACCAGTGACAAGCGATTTAGCCCCTGCTAAGGGAAAAGGCAAAAGCTGGATCTATCTGGCTTTACTGGCTCACTCAAATCCTGCCAAAATGTGACATCAACACGCCATTGCATCAACAAATTGTGCAACGAATGCACCTGCTTCAGATGCATTAGGAAAAATGCCTGTAACACACACTACACTGTTAATCTCTAGCATTTGGATCTTGACAAATTCTGCCAATGTCTGTCCCTCACTCACAATTAACACAACATGAATAAGCATTGCTAAATTAACAGCTCTTCTACTATAAGTGTGATTTTCATACCCTGTAGGAAAAATTTAAATCACGATGCATATACTTAGATTTAGAAAAAGGAGATGTTGCTACACACTAGCATTGACAAATTTCCCCCAGTTTTCCTCCTGAGAAAAATACAAGAGTCTCAGACTTAAAACTACAATAACAATAAAAAGAAGTAAGAAAAAGATATTTTCAAGTGCCTTAGAAACATTCAGCTACTATAGAAAACCTGCACAGTGACACAGGAATGGACACTCTGGATCTACTGTAGTCAGAGTGAAAAATTGCACCTCCAAGATTACTAAAAGCTAAAGAGTCTAATAAATCTCAACAAACAGCAAGGACTTCAGGGCTCCAAGTATAAAAGGACTTGTCTTTTTTTTTACCGAGATCTAAACTTATAAACTGAGCACAAAGCCAGCCAAATATTTACATCTGAAAAATCTGTTGTCCATATTATGTATTTTGAGTGAAACCATGATCATTCAAGTCTGATATTTTCCCATAAGTGCAGACACCCTTTGTGAAGTTTTACAGTGATTCATGTCTAACATGTATGGACAATCCCAAAGATGTATTTTAAGCTCATCAGCACTTAATTGAGATTTTCAAAGCGGCTTAAGGGATTTAGACAAAAAATATTCATTTCTTATTTCCCTTTATCACCAATACATGGCTAAACTCCTCGGCTGCTCTGAAAATCTCAGTGAGCTGGATATGTATTCACTGGATGTAAGAGAACTGTCATGTTTGCTATCTATCTAAAAGATAAAACTCTTAAGCCTAAGTGAAAAAAATAATTGGATAGATTTTGCTTATGCCATCACTGAAGACTTTATGAACTCATGTTCTGCAAAAACCCATTATTTTAGCTGAATGGGAACACTTCAAAAAGGCTTTTTTAGCTGAAATGAGAGCTATGATGATACAAATGTGCTGGTTTCAGGAATAAGAAATCTATTTTGCATTGCTCTAGTACAGAAGCATGCTGAACGTTGGATTGCTCTGGTCTATCAAAAGCGTCATAAAGTTTTGTGTAGTTTAATAGTGAAACTTGAGAGCTCTGAGCCAAGAAATTACACAATCTAGCAAATCCCAGGCGCTGGAGGTTTTCTGTGCTACTGAATATAGAAACACTGGGTAGGACAGAAATTTACGATGAAATTGAAGCAGCTGCTCCTTTTAGCAGATTTGGGAGTTTCAGGTTTGAGGTGGCAAAGTAGAGAAAAAAGCTGGATCCAAGATGATGCAGGTGTCTCCCGCAGGATTTAGCCAGGCCTGTTGTGCCAGTTTGCAAGGTCAGAATTTTGCACGTACGGGCCAGTGCCAGATTTTTGCCTATATAAGTGTCTTTGGCAGGCGTTGAAAAACGCTACTAAGCGATACTACCAAGCCAGAACAAGAGTCTCCTGATATTTTCGGGGAATCACAACAGATCACGTTCGCTCTTCATACGCAGAGCACAAGGTAGGGCCCGGCCCGGTCCTTTGGCTGAAACCCGGTTAATTGCGGCCGGGATCGCGGCGCTGCCGCTCCCGCTCCGCAGCAGCAGCGACCATTGCCGGGATGCGCCCGCGCCGGGGCCGCTCCCTGCGCGCCCGCTCCGCTCCCACGCGGGGAGGCCAAACTCGCCACCCGCAGAGGCTCCGTGGGCCACATCCAGTTTGTGCTGAGTCCTGGCTCCGGGACGCTCTGATTTTTGCTGTTATGTTTAGTAGGGCAATTTTTTTTTCGTGTTGTTTTG